>OX183140.1:4433178-5033178 GCA_945261195.1 Cryptosula pallasiana
ATATGCGGGATTCACTGTGTGTAGGTGGGCAGATGTGGCTACTATTTGCTAAAATTTTTCTGTCCAAAATTTTAGTGATTTAGAAAGCATTTTTATGCATCATCTCCTGTTATGTAATAATCATGTATCATCTTCTGCATGGTATGTACGTGTTAGAAACAATTACATGTAAATAGTTGTATTTTAAAAGAGCAATAATGGATGGAAAGATGTTGTAGCTACCAGACTATCTAGTTAGCACTGATGTTGTAGCTACCAGACTATTTAGTTAGCACTGATGTTGTAGCTACCAGACTATTTAGTTAGCGCTGATGTTGTAGCTACCAGACTATTTAGTTAGCACTGATGTTGTAGCTACCAGACTATTTAGTTAGCACTGATGTTGTAGCCACATCAGTTACCCAATCTGAGGTGGTGCCTTCAATCAAGTAACTGAAGTCGTATTGTCTGTATGCCACTTGCTCTGCTTGTAGCCAGTAGAATAGAGTTCTTTGTGGGAGATATACCACCAGATTTACCCATAAACCTTCAGAATGCCAGATATAACAGACTCGGGTAGGTGATTGTTTGTGTTGTCCATTCTCAATGCTTTTTGTCTGCTTTTTAGGTATCTTATTTATTTGCTTTTTGATATTTACGGTTTTAATTTATTAGTGTAATATGATTGTTGTCACCATTATAGTAGTTGGTTGCCATGTGACCTCACCGGTTGTCATGTGACCGCCCCGGCATTTTGATAGGCGGAATGAAAATTTGTTTTTTCATCTATGAAACTATAAAAAAAATTAGCAATTATTTCAGTTCAACTTTTGTAAAGAGGTGTCTACAGGCTGATGTTTGCCCCCGGAAGGCCTTATGATGGAATCTGCCGATACGCCTGCAAGCAAAGAGACTCGGTCATAAGCCAAACTAACATGTTAACCAATGCCTAATGAGGGTAGCATATCGGCTCCATGTGATTGGCTAAAACAAACGATGTCTACAAGCTCATATTTCTGCTAGACAGAAATATGATTAACTTCAAATTCTGAAGAAATGCTCTTATTGTAGAACTTGTACATCTGCCTCTCTGAAGCAAAACTGTATCAATGTAGTGTGGTTGTTGACAAACAACTTTCAGTCTGGTCAATTCATTTCATAGGACACACAAAATAATTATATAAATAAACGATTGGTTATAATATTCCACTGACTTATTATTAAATAAATTTAAAACAATAAATAAAAATAATTACATTTTGTGAAAAAATGAACAAATATTTCAATAGATCAATTTTTTTAATTACTATTATGCTAAGAAAAAATAATATTTCATTGCTGTAAATGAAGCGGGTATGAATGTGATTGGCTAGTTCAATATCAGCTCGCTGATGTGCGCCAGTGCATCAGCGAGCAGCATTGGTCTCTGTAGCCGCTGGAAATGATCCATCGTATAGATACATCACTATTGGAGCATCTGAATGGTGTAGCCAAGCCTCAAATTGTTACTCAAGGGTACTGTGTCAGAGGATTTTGACCGGATTTAACATTATTTATTCATTTCATCAATTGACTGCCCAAAAATTTGCCGTGGAGTTGTGCTTTTGAAATTCCATTTACAGTATAAGCACAATGAGATACCGATTTGTATGCTACTTTTGCGATTTGCTAAAACTTATATGAGGCCAGAAAGCGGAGTTGATGAAATTGAGTTTGTCTGTTTAGAAGGAGGGCCCCTCAGTAATAGTCGTTGTGTAGTGACTTCCAAGAGCGTCAAAATTTGGGGTTGTAATTGGTCCTGAAAACAGTGAGCAAACCACGGCAGCACAATTAAATATATATACAGATGGTTGATTGGGTTTTACTATAAAAATGATATTAGTCAATGAACCAGTTTGATAAATTATTTAAACCAAAGTTAAAACATTCATCTCAAAAAGCCAACACCTAGATTTGGTTTTAGGAAAAATTTTGTACTTTTACCTTCCTAAAAGTCCTCTTGAGTTTATTAATGTTTCACTCGAAACAGTTACACGCTACAATTATGACTGGGATACTTGTTTTGACTGTCTTATCTTTTCTACAAAAGATCAAAAGATAACTCCGATGTAAAACGGGAGTTGTCTCTTTTGTTTTGGTCAATCGGTGGTGGAAAACACTAGCGACTCCTGGCGTATGTACTCTTAGGTGTTTTAGTCAAGTTAGCATTGTGATTTGTTGGTAAATCTGCTATTATATACAAACTGGCACTCACCTGATATATCACTTGATCAATATTTCAAAACCTAAAGCAAAGTTGGGAAAGTTATTTTCAAGTCGTGTTATCAAAAGATTGAAATTCTCAGAATTTAGAATTTATCTGTGACAAAGAATGCTAGATTTCCACCATTGCTGTTGTAATCAGCAATCACAATAACTCCCAAATCTGGATTACTTGTTTATTGGAAAGCGAAATATCCGGCAAAACTAAAGATTTGAGCCAATTTGGTTACTTTTTGTAATTTGGTATTGACTATGTAGTACCGTTTGTCACTAAAGAAACAACAACTCCAAAATTGAGTTGTGTAATGAATCCGTGGTAGTTGAGCTTTAACCGATGTGTCTGCAGGTACGTAGCCCTATCAGACAACGAGCAGACGGACTACAAGGCTAGAGAGCTCAAGTCTGTACACGTGGACTCTGTGGGAATTTACCTCAAGTTGGTCATACACAAGAACCATGTTAATAAATATAATCTGTACAACCAGGTAGGCCAGTAGTTACTTGACTTACTCTAGAACATTCTTGTCTCATCTAGTTATGTTATCAGATGAGACTCTAGCTGCTGCTGGTTGTATCCTAGTCATCAAATGTACTTGTCCTCTTTAAATTACATTATGCAATCACTAGAGACAGCATGTTTGCTTTCGTTTTGCTAATTAATATTTAAATCCCCTGCCTGGGATAGCAGTAATGTATGTCACTTCCTGCTAGACTCTGCAATATACTTTTGTATCTAAAAACCTGGGATGAATAAAAGTTTGTAATTACTTTAGTTACATTTATATGCTCTGTGCATGTTCTAGAACCTTCTGAGCATATATGACATCATATGTACAACATATCAGTCTGTCGTCACCTTGTCATAAAATGCCACAACATTTTCCTTTTTTATTTCTTTATTTATTTCTGAACGCTGTCTTTGTTACAGGTGGGGGTGATAGCTATAAATGTGATAGGTGATGACCTGGACAGGGCCAGTCAGGTGGGTCTTTGTCCTGTCAGCAGTCATCTCTCAGTGGATCTCTGTATTTAAACTGGCAGCAATGCAAAGTCTTGAGCTAGCTTTAAGTGTGACAGCGCGCGTTAGCAGATATCAATAAAGCATAGCACTTTACTTGTCCGAGATCTTTGGAAATGAGCAAATAAATTATACGTTAGATGCAGCCATGTCTGGTGTTCTAATACCTTTCATTGCTTGGGGTGCCGACAGCTGAAACTATAAGTGATTATAACAGTTGTGTGTGCTGGTGTCATTAGGTGTATCCGCGGGCTGGATCGATGAACACCTGCTATTAGTCATATTTGGGACCCAAGTCGCTAACGCATCGATCCAGGCGTTTAAATTTTATTATATAATAATAAGAAATAACATCCATCGATCCGCATCAAATGTAGAGATATAAATTCCAACGTGCATTGTAACGAGCATAATTATTTTCACATGTGTAAGCAATTCATCAGTGACGGTTATCGTGTCGTTGATTACTGGTACTATTAGCATGACACATCGGTAAGTTGCAGATAGTGGTAGCGAGTCAAAGAATAAACAGCTTTACACTTGTCCGGTTGACAACGTTTATTTCAAAGCAATTCATTCTTGATTACGTATAACATTTATCTTTATTGTTTTAACAAAATAGCTCTGCTTTTCATTATTATGATCAATCTATTTCCAATATATCAATATTGTACATGACAATCATAATAATTAATAATAATAAATGACATATATAATTTATAATAATTAATAATAAATTAGGATAAAGTAATAATAATAATACCGAGAATAAACTGCTTTGAAACAAACATCACCCACATGGGTATATATTAATTTTTATGTTATGGTATATATTATTATTATATTAATTTTTATGTTATGGATCGGTAGTGTGCGCGACCTATGAGTATGCCTCGCAAGTTAACATTTTTTTGCCAGTGGGGATGGTATTTTGCAATCTACTAAAAATATTGCTACTGACCCATTCGCATTAAATAAATTGTGAAAAATATTATTTATTGAATTTATTACAGACCGATCCAGCCTGCAAATATACCTATTGCTTCTGTTTTATTGCCATGTTTTGTAAACTTATCAGAACTTGTTGTATTTATTACTGTGGTATCAACTGATAGTGCAACAGTGACTGTGGTATCAACTGATAGTGCAACAGTGACTGTAGTATCAACTGATAGTGCAACAGTGACTGTAGTATCAACTGATAGTGCAACAGTGACTGTAGTATCAACTGATAGTGCAACAGTGACTGTAGTATCAACTGATAGTGCAACAGTGACTGTAGTACCAACTGATAGTGCAACAGTGACTGTAGTACCAACTGATAGTGCAACAGTGACTGTAGTATCAACTGATAGTGCAACAGTGACTGTAGTATCAACTGATAGTGCAACAGTGACTGTAGTATCAACTGATAGCGCAACAGTGACTGTAGTATCAACTGATAGCGCAACAGTGACTGTAGTATCAACTGATAGTGCAACAGTGATTGTAAGCATCTTGTGACTGCATCTCTAGACTACTGTATACGGACGGTTCTGTATAATGTACCGTATATGTACTGTTCTGTACGTGTACTGTATAATATATATTATATTTAAATTTTTTTGATATTTTTAGTTTGAGGATCACTCTGTGACGAACACACAAAAGCCAGACTACATTTCACCTCTAGATGACCTTGCTTTTGACATGTACCAAGATACTGAAGTGGCTCAAATCATTCGTAAACTCGAACGGAAGAAACAGGAAGCGGTGCTAGGTGGGTGGTGCTTTCTATTAGATGTACATATACTAGTTGGCATTGTTGTGTGAGCCATAGAGTTGTGTGAGCCATAGAGTTGTGTGAGCCATAGAGTTGTGTGAGCCATAGAGTTGTGTGAGCCATAGAGTTGTGTGAGCCATAGAGTTGTGTGAGCCATAGAGTTGTGTGAGCCATAGAGTTGTGTGAGCCATAGAGTTGTGTGAGCCATAGAGTTGTGTGTGTGTGATGGAATTGTGCAGTAATTTATATGTTATAACTTGTATGGTCAAAGTAAGGTGTTGACAGCTTGGTTTGTTGTTGTGCTGTCAGCTACAGAACTCTTTGTATTGTTAAAGTCAGCATTTGAGAGCAAGTTACTTCATAGATACACCTGTGTTTGTTACCTGTGTTTGTTACCTGTGTTTGTTACCTGTGTTTGTTACCTGTGTTTGTTACCTTTGTTTGTTACCTGTGTTTGTTACCTGTTTTTGTTACCTGTGTTTGTTACCTGTGTTTGTTACCTGTGTTTGTTACCTGTGTTTGTTACCTGTGTTTTTTACCTGTGTTTGTTACCTGTGTTTGTTACCTGTGTTTGTTACCTGTGTTTGTTACCTGTGTTTGTTACCTGTGTTTGTTACCTGTGTTTGTTACCTGTGTTTGTTACCTGTGTTTGTTACCTTTGTTTGTTACCTGTGTTTGTTACCTGTTTTTGTTACCTGTGTTTGTTACCTGTGTTTTTTACCTGTGTTTGTTACCTGTGTTTGTTACCTGTGTTTGTTACCTGTGTTTGTTACCTGTGTTTGTTACCTGTGTTTGTTACCTGTGTTTGTTACCTGTCTCGTTGTAGGTGAGAAGTTTGACTATGCTAAAAGGGTGAAACAAGCCATAGCAGAGCTACAGAAGGTTTGTACCAAATCTGATGTGGTGTGTATCTGTGATATTGTACATTGCAATAGGATGGTGATAGATTACCAAGTCTCGCTGCCCCTGCATCTGTATCATTGTGTATCCATTCTAGCACAAAACATTTATTATTCAAAAATTGATCTGTCCAATGTCAATGCTCAAAACTATTGAATTCGTTTCTTGTGTATGTCACTACTGCTTTACCTATTTACCTGTTCCATAAAACCTGTTGGTCTTATAAAATAGGTCGGCGAGAAACTCGGCAAGTACGAAGTAGAGAAGAGACAGGCAGTTGAGAGCGAAGACTATGATAAGGCTAAGTTGAAGAAAGTACAAATGGAGGAGTTCAGGCTACAAATGTACAGAGAGCTGAATGTGCCAGCGCTACTAGATGAAGATCCTGTAAGATATTTTACTTGTTTTGGCTGACCTTTTGCTACTCTTTTCTACTAATTGCCTCATCACCTTGAAGGTGTCCTCATCACCCTGAAGGTGTCCTCATCACCCTGAAGGTGTCCTTATGACTCTAGTGGACTCCTCTTTGCTCTCTTTGTGTGGTCCCTGTCTTACTGGTGGTCTCTTCTGTGGCCATGTATTGTCAGACACTCTATGATTCTTTTTCTATGTGGTCAAGTTTTACGCCTACCTTCATCTTCTAAGATTTAGCCTGAGTGTACATTTCTGTTTTTAGAGGACCATGAAGAGATCTCCCCGGATAGAACCACCACCGTCCCGCTTACAAGAAATCCCCAGCCCTCCAGTACCTAAGGCTACGGTCACCCGTCCCAGCCAGTCAAGTCCCCTCCCAACAGTTGGCATCAGGTACCTTGGGCTTGTTCTATCATGTCTGACCTGTTTACATAGTAACTTATTCTACCAACTAACTTGCTGCGTTATATGGTGTTGACTGTAACACTTGGTGTGATGATTACCATTTGCTTAGCCCTAAAATTATGGATTCCGGGGTAAGTCCACGGGTCGGAGACCCTAATGATGAAAGACGCCTTCCTACAGAGTAAGTTTTGTGAAGGAGCTAAGGCTACATAAGCTTGGCTCTCCTATGTTGTTTTTTGTGCTCCCTGTATTGCAGTGCAGTTATTGGTTACCGTGGACTGATTGTTCTCTATGAGTTGATTCTACTTTCTCTGCTGCGTTCACTCTATTGGCTTTATGCCAATTTAGTTTTGTTTGCTTTTTGCTACTGAAATGATGATAATTTCACCATGTTTTAGTTTGATTGATTATGAAATGCTTTTCTCTTTCTGAAGTTGAGAAATGGATGCGTTGTATTCATTAAGCAGAGAATCTCTCGCCAACCCTGCCATTCTTTTGCTTGCATTGGATTCACTTGTGTACTTTACTGGTTGTGTCCGTCTTTTATCTGTCTCTGGTAGCTCTATACTTGTATGTTCTAGTGCTAGAGACTCACCTCTCATACAAAACTCACCTAGTCCGAGACGTGTAGAGCAGGTAGATAGAGATGAGCGAGCTTTGCCTAGTCCTAAACAGTCGTAAGTATTTGGGCTATTGCTTGTAATGTAGTAAGAAGTCGGAGCTTTTTTTTTGAGTAAACAATATAAGCGGAAAATTGTGTGTGCAAATCTTTCTCAGTCACCATCAATGAATATTATTGTGGTCTTAATCCGAACAACCTGTAGGTATAACCCTCCCGTTGAACCAGATGATGATGCCACTTTGGGTGGACAAACAGACAGATCAGAGGCTAACGAATCGTCCATGTCAGAGAAGGATCAGAGAGAGGCTGGATTCGTGATTGATATATTTGGTGTGCAGTTGGTGAGTGTCTCCAGTTTTTATATATTCATGCCTGGGAGATAATCTTACCTGGCTGATCGAAATATGGGTTGGTCTTGTCTCCTCCTGGTGTCAAGTGGAGAAAACTTCCATTTTCCACTTGATAGTTTCCATCGAAAAGACACTTTCGATGAAAGCAATTGCAAATGGATCGCTTTTTTTGTAGTAAATATTGGTGGTGAGTCATAGTTAAGGTGCATGTTACCTGTTACCTGTAAAATGCTATAATTATTATTATCAAGGTACACTTATGGCAGACATTTATCCAAGTCTGTACTATGTTGTTGCTCAGGTACAAAACCAAGTCTGTGCTATGTTCTTGCTCAGGTACAAAACCAAGTCTGTGCTATGTTGTTGCTCAGATACAAAACCAAGTCTGTGCTGTGTTGTTACTCAGGTACAAAAGGCATATGCAAGGAACTACTCTACTAAGGAGGAATGTATGGCTGAGCTGGTTGACCAGCTGTCTGGGTTCCAAGGTGACAGAGAAGAAGCTAAGGCTATGATGAAGGCTGCCACATTCCTTATTCAGAAGTTATTGAAAGACTCAGTCTATTCTGTATTCAAGTCCACAATCAACGCCCTCAAATATCTACTAACTGTCTTCGTACCTAAACACAAGTGAGTTTGTTTGTACTGCATTGGATTCACTTGTGGGTGGACTTGTTGTGGGTGGGGTTGTTGTGGGTGGACTTGTTGTGGGTGGGCTTGTTGTGGCTTCGGTTGTTGTGGGTGGGGTTGTTGTGGGTGGGCTTGTTGTGGGTGTGTTGTTGTGGGTGGGGTTGTTGTGGGTAGGGTTGTTGTGGGTGGGTTTGTTGTGGGTATGTTGTGGGTAGGGTTGTTGTGGGTAGGGTTGTTGTGGGTGGGCTTGTTGTGGGTGGGGTTGTTGTGGGTGGGGTTGTTGTAGGTGGGGTTGTTGTGGGTGGGCTTGTTGTGGGTGGGTTTGTTGTGGGTGGGCTTGTTGTGGGTGGGGTTGTTGTGGGTGGGCTTGTTGTGGGTGTGTTGTTGTGGGTGGGGTTGTTGTGGGTAGGGTTGTTGTGGGTGGGCTTGTTGTGGGTGGGGTTGTTGTGGGTGGGGTTGTTGTAGGTGGGGTTGTTGTGGGTGGGCTTGTTGTGGGTGGGGTTGTTGTGGGTGGGCTTGTTGTAGGTGGGGTTGTTGTGTGTGGGCTTGTTGTAGGTGGGCTTGTTGTGGGTGGGTTTGTTGTGGGTGGGGTTGTTGTGGGTGGGCTTGTTGTAGGTGGGCTTGTTGTGGGTGGGTTTGTTGTGGGTGGGGTTGTTGTGGGTGGGCTTGTTGTGGGTGGGGTTGTTGTGGGTGGGTGTGTTGTTGTGGGTGGGCTTGTTGTGGGTGGGCTTGTTGTGGGTAGGGTTGTTGTGGGTGGGTTTGTTGTGGGTGGGGTTGTTGTGGGTGTGTTGTTGTGGGTGGGCTTGTTGTGGATGGGCTTGTTGTGGGTGGGCTTGTTGTGGGTGGGGTTGTTGTGGGTAGGGTTGTTGTGGGTGGGGTTGTTGTGGGTGGGGTTGTTGTGTGTGTGTTGTAGGTGGGTTTATCTGTGTCTCACACTTTCTATACACCTACACCCCTCAGTCTAGTTTTCTCCAGTTATTTTATTTTCTCTTAGATGTATGTAGAGTGGGAGATAACTACAAATTGCTTTAAATGAGCTGATTAACTCAGAACTGTGTCTCCATGTTTTGACGCTAGAAATAATAAATAATAATAATTAATTGATATTATGTTATTTTGGCTCTCATGAAACTAATTACTTCTAGGTGTTCTGTGCAATCATTTAATTTTCAGTTTCATTTATCATATAATAACTGAGGCTTCAGAGGGGATGCTTCACAGTTATATCTATCTGCATGTTGTACTATCAGAAGCCAGGGTGGGTGGTGCTGGGTTCAGATGGTGTTTGGGCTTCCACAAAGGTTTTACAGTCCGCATCAGCTGACATACATATGCTGACTTTACTGCTGACTTGTTGCTTCCTGCTTGCAGAATACCCAAGCATGACATCCACTACACCTGTGAGAAGACTATACCTGGTATCATGCATAAGACTGGAGACACAGTATGTAATATACATATAGCCTAGCTAGTACTACACCCTTGCTTTGTCTCTTTAGGAGATGACAACTCCTCAGTGTCTGCTTCTGGTAACTGATCATGTGACTTGTCATGTGATATGTTGCAGGCAGCTAGAACTCGAGCAGAAGCCAAGACGCAGATAATAGAAATGTCTCAATATCCTGAACTATCGGTAAGCAGTGTTGTATAACAGCTTTTGATTGGTCAGTATTTCAGCATCGGCCATTTTCATTGGTCGACATTATTGTGTTACCTTGTATGCAAGTTTAGTGACTAAAATCAGCTTTTTCACATAATATAGTGACATACAAACTCGGCAATAAAAGAATTAATGTTACAGACTACATTTAAAGAATTTTTTTAAAATCTTACAAGAACAATAAACGATTTTTTTGGTTGAATCACATGATCATGCGCACATGTTTAATCTTGTATTTATTTACTTCTCTAACTGGCTGCCCTACTTACCTACTGTTTCCTGTTCTTTAGGGCCCAAAGGTAAGTTGCACTTCATAGATGTACTTCTGCTTTCTTGTATCTAATATTTAGTGTAAACAGTTAGCCTCTGGTCCTCATGTATGTGTGATACATTATACTGCTGCCTCTCTCACCACCCCTTATGTCTTCCTCTCTCGTCAGTCCAACTAAAATAAGCCTCGATCTATTTATTATCTGCTGCTCATCATTTGTTGGTTAAATATACGTTCCCCCTCCACACTTGTGGAAACATTCTATATCTCATACAAGATGACCAATCACTTCAGATTGTTTCTCTAGCCAAACAAGTAGTCAGCGTAGAAGCTACACAAACAGAAAGTGTTTTGTAGCTTCATGTAGTGTTCTACACCAGAGAACTAGCGGTTAGTGCCATCCCCCCCCCCCCCCCACGCTGATTGTTAGTATACCTGACAGATCTTAGTCTTGGTTAGTATTAGTGGGTAGTACACTGCGTAGCCTAGGCTTGTCTATTTCACTCCTAACCTCTTGTAGACAGGTTGTGTCTGTGTTATTATTATGTAGTCACCCTCACTGTACCACTGTTGACTTAGGTTCACAGGCTATATTTTATCGATATAGTGATGGATATGAGGTTATATATGCTTTTGTTTCAATTGGAGGAATTTCAACTTAATTCTAAATATTGTACAAGCGAGGATTTCACCTCAATATTAGAGTGAGGTAGACATCGTCTGAGAGTTTTGACACGCTGACCTTTTGTCTTGCAAGCAGCACATTGGTCGACTAAACTTTGCCTTAGTTTTCACCGGTATAGCCTTGAATGTAGATTTTTGTTTATCTTGTACATTACAGGCAACGCATGTGGTACCCCTCTACTGTGTCCGACCTTTCAAACTAAGCTCTGCCCCAAGGCTAGCCCAAAGTCATGTGGAAGTAGTAGATGAGTTGTATACCAAACTAACTAGCAAAGACAGGTGAGTTGTCATATATGAGTATAAGTCACACAATAGAGTGTTAGTCACGCAGTAGAGTATAAGTCACACAGTAGAGTATTAGTCACACAGTAGAGTATTAGTCACACAGCAGGCTGTTAGTCACGCAGTGGAGTGTTAGTCACACAGTAGAGTCTAAGTCACCCAGTAGAGTATTAGTCACACAGTAGAGCGTTAGTCACACTAAAGTCTATGTTGTAGTGGACTGACGGTGAACAACCTAATGAAGTTCTGTGTAAACGCCCTGCAGCACCACTCGGGGCAGGTGAGAACCCTCACCGAGAACCTCATCATTAAACTGTACAAGGCGCACGGCTCACCTGTCAAGGATTATCTGCCTCCAGATGATGAAAAAACAAGAAAGAACACTTTGTATCGGCAATTGTTTGAAGCCTTTGACGTCATTGATGGAAAACCTAGTCGTAAGGATATTGAGGTAAGATCAGCATATCCTTGGAGCTAAGGCTAGTTGTTTGTAGAGGCACATCATTGAGTTGTTGTTACATATAGTGGTGGCAGCGGAGTGCAACCCAACTATTGCAGCTGGCTACTTCCTTGCCATCAAACCCGAGCAGTTTAGATTTTAGCAATGTAGATACATTCTGTCCTGCGTTATCAAATGTTCTATTGAGTGATGTCACTCGACTCTCTGTCGTTGTGACCTTGTGACCTTGTTACTTGCTGCTCAGGCTCCGTTTATTGTTGTCTGTAACCAAAATTTGTGGTTTTACTGAAATAGTTTATTGTGGTGATGAGGCTATATTGATGAGGGATGAGGTAGATGTGATGTTGTATGGGCTACATACATGTACATGTTGTAGGAAGGTACTACTTGTGTATGTATTAGTCAAATACTGTTACTTTTATATATATACATCTGTTACGCTATTGTTATAGATATACCACCCTGTAAGTTGTATATTCATACATTACATAACTCTTACATAGCTATGTATTACCTCATTGCTGCTGACAGCACCACTTGTCTCTGACAACTATTGCTCCATTATTATTTGTTTTATCTGCCATCACCAACTGCCACGCTGGGATTACCCAGTATTATACTCTCACCCACTCTCGTAGTCTCGTGTGAATATGTTGAAATATCAATTTTATTATTATTATTCACTATTATCATTTCTGCTACTCTCTTTTGTTTGAGTGACTTATTAGCAAGGACAGATGTTTGAGTGTGATTGTGTGCTCCCTCATTGCAGAAAAATCGGCAGGCCGATGAAGCTGCAAAAAAGGCAGAAGTGGAAGCGCTACAACAGCAGATTGCTCAGATGAAAGCTCTTCAAAACAATTTGCCAGGCAATAATAAGAAGAAGGCACCAGCCAATAACAGGGTCAGTCTAGATTTATCTGCCTCTTGCGTATATGTTGATTGTTGTGTTTATCTGTGCTATGAGATGCAGCAGCCGATGATTCTTTCTTGTTTGCAGAAATCTACAATAGCTCCTCCCCCTGAGGATGATGCAATATCTACTATAACTAAATTTGATCGGTGAGTCCGAAAGATTTTTAATTTAAAAAAATAATAATAGTTTTTAGAATTGAAGTTCTTTGGTTATTGCGTGTGTTATGAATTAGATTCTGCTTTATGTACTCCTGTGATCTCAATCATGTGATCACACACATGAATAACCAGTTCTCAGTGCTGATATGAGCATATCCATGGCATCCTCTGACAGAACTATGTGAGATGTAGACCATCAATGCTCCCATATTCACTTGTAGAACTTGTATATTCTGTAACGAACAAAACGATTCATTCACGGAGGAGGGGCTTGACCTACACTACTGGAAGAGTTGTCCTATGTTGAAGAGATGTGTCAACTGTAAACAGGTGCTGTTTCCTACAGCTGTTATCTCTGTTATTCTTTTTAGAAACTTCAGTCTCTTCTCAAGCGGTTTCATTATAAAATATAAACTTTGGGTTATGAAGGTGTTCTATGTCTGTCACTTCACAGTCACAATGCTTGTTTAACCAGTGCAGTAGTTCTGCGGTAGTGCTGCAGTAGTGCTGCGGTAGTGCTACGGTAGTGCTGCGGTAGTGCTGCGGTAGTGCTGCGGTAGTGCTGCGGTAGTTCTGCGGTAGTGCTGCGGTAGTGCTGCGGTAGTGCTGCGGTAGTGCTGCGGTAGTGCTGCGGTAGTGCTACGGTAGTGCTGCGGTAGTTCTGCGGTAGTGCTGCGGTAGTGCTACGGTAGTGCTGCGGTAGTGCTACGGTAGTGCTGCGGTAGTGCTACGGTAGTGCTACGGTAGTGCTGCGGTAGTGCTGCGGTAGTGCTGCGGTAGTGCTGCGGTAGTGCTGCGGTAGTGCTGCGGTAGTGCTGCGGTAGTGCTGCGGTAGTGCTGCGGTAGTGCTACGGTAGTGCTGCGGTAGTGTTACATGCTGAACAGCTGTGTATCTATTATATGTCTGCTGTAGGTTGTGGAAATCGCAGGTTTAACTGAGCACCTTCTTACTGAATGTGAGGCTAAAGGGACGTACAGCAAATGTCCCAGGTGCACTGAGGCTATACCTAAACAGGAGTTTGATGAGCATGTCAAAGCTAAGGCTTGTAATCGTAAGTCCAACCGTTGTGTAGCCTTGGTCACATGATGTATGTAAATGAACACCAGCCATACTATATTTTATGGCCTGCGAATTTTGTAAAAACGTGCATACTACCTACATAGCCATAGACATATGTAGTGCGTACATAAACTTAGACATATATGTGCTACATTTATCAACATGTTCATACTATTTACATAGACATAGACAAATTTGTCGTACTACATACTTACTCAAATATACAGACACGTAGCCTATTCACACGCAAACATTGACATGTACACACATATACATAGACATACACACATATCCATAGACATACACACATATACATAGACATACACACATATACATTGATATATAATTGCTGTTTCAGCTGCTGACTCCAAGAAATCACATTGTCCCCTCTGCCACCAAAACATACCTGCGGGAGACAATTCCTGGACGGACCACCTGATGACAAATGGACCGACAGCATGTAAACAGAACCCTCGCCGACTTGCTGCCAACTACAAAAATAAATCTAAGCCTGGATTAAAACAACCCGCAGCTGGTAGTAAGGGACGGGGTGGTAAACCCGCTGGTAGAAAGTAACACACGTGGTGGTTCACTCAGCAGAGAATTAGTGGTGAGGTTGACTTTAGACTGACCGGAACAGAAGTAGGTGAATCATCGAAGGTCCTTTTGACGTCGGATTTGTCTATTCGTGAAAATACCTTAAGCAAGGAAAAGAACATTCTAGTACTTTTTATACTGTAACGGCCCTCAACCTAAATACTTGTCATTTTGTGTCGTTACGACTCTAATTGCATTGGCATGAGGCCAGCTAATATCGTTAATTATTGTAGATAGTGTTGCCCGAAGTTATCCATGTCTATTTATTGTAATATTGTGTGCTGTGATATATGAATGTATTTATATGTGTAATTATCCATCACTGAACATCACTGTAAATTGTAAGCTGGTCTTGGGTCAGCAAGTGAATCTGGTCTTGGGTCAGCAAGTGAATCTGGCTTTATTTTATATCCATTTTGGCTCTTTGAATTAATAAAGCTGATATTATAATTCAGCGGATACAAGATGTTTGTGTGAAGGGCTTTCCTTCTCTAGCCTATTAATGACAAGCTACAAACAGTTCATTATTATAGCAAAGCACACTTTATATACCTTAGAAGGTGAGTCAACACAACATGTATTGTACAGGTTGTCACCATTGGGAAGGGTAGAAGTAAGGGCAGCAGTAGATAGAGAGGTGTCGACAAAGCCAGATGGAGCTGCTAACCTGTAGCTATTCTCCTGCAGTCTCTTACAACGGTAACTGCTCAAAATCTCTGGCGCAGAGCATTATCGTAAGTATTTTTATGTTTTCATGATCATTTTCATCAGTCAATCCTCTATTATTGAAAATATACTTTAACAATAATATTGCCTGTCGTCTGCACCTAATATGCTTTGCATAATAAACAAAGTTTTTACAAAGTTCAACAACAAACAACATAGTCTAAAGTATTGTGTACAAAATAGATTTAACTGTGTATGCCTGAGTGGGGGTAGCACCAATGGGATTGCACGCCCAAGCAGTCACATGAGGCTCAGGTAACTGATTTTATTGGTTGCAATTATAAATGGATTAAATTTTATTTTATTCATTTCAAGTCTGTTGCTCCAAAAAAAGTCAAATCTAATGCGCAGACCATTCTCTCCGAAATCCAATAGCAAAATTTATTTTGATAATGACGAAGATTGAGAGTATTATAAACTACCGTGTTTGGCAATGATGTCATCACTGGTTCTCAAACTTCATAGTCGCGTTAGTGAGGGAAAATAGTGTTTCCACTTCTTAAGACAACTACTTTTTGTATCATTCAAAGCTGCTGATTTGAACTCAGTGGCAATTTCTTTTTAACCCCATATTTGAAATCAATAGGTTTTCTTTTTCTTACATGCATTTTAAGCAGATGTACAAAAATATTGGGACGAATTAAATAACAAACCGGAAATATATCCCTGTATATAATTTGGAGCCGCTACGCTGGGCGACAAACTGTCTCCGGTAATTGGAGTTGATAGAGAAAGGCGGTCGCTATCCCCATCACCTTCCCCCTCCCTGATCTACATAGCCTATGCCCCAAAGTTTGTTTGGAAATGAAACGGGCTATTGATAATTTATTGCTTGACCAGCTTCACTAATGACTGTGTAAGATGATGTCATATTTTGTTCTCTGGCTGTAACCTTAGCCAATATGACTCAACATGACAGCCGGCAGATTTTTTATATAATCATTATTTCGCAGTGGTACGCTGACAATTAATAAATTACCATAGTTGAGTTAAGTTTGTAGAGTGAACTGTTTACCTGAAGAGGCAATCAAACCATGCATCAAACTTTATGCGTGTTGTTTTATTCTACAGGTGGGTAAATATATATAAATATATTATTAAAATTTGTGTAAATAAATACTTTCAACAATTGGTTAGCTAGTTCAATTGAGATTGCCCTGCTGATTAATTTATTATTTAAAACTTTGCAGCAGCGCTGTTAGTTACGTCAGCCCAAGGTTTACAAGACTACGATCAGCTACTTTGTGCCCAGTCGCTGGTATTGAGCAGTCAAGAAATAGTCTGCCCAACTCCTGGTACACATATCAATGTCACCATCCTCAGTGTCTCATATACTAATCAAACCTGTGGTTACACTTCGGACACTGGATGCATATGGACGGACTTGCCACAAAGTGATCCATTCTACGGAAGCGTTGTATATTCCTGTGCCAACCGGAGAAGTTGTGTCATAGACAGTGCTGATTTGCTGGCTTTGGGAGAAATTTATATACCTTGTGGCGTTGGTGATTGGCGTGAGAGAAATACTGTAAGAGTTTATTGGCAGTGTCCAACTGAAGAAGTAATTTTACCACCTACCACTACTACATTTATTTCAACAGAGACTGTGCCCTCTACAAGCACAACAACGGGGGTCAGTTCTACCACCCAGACTTCAGCTGCACCGGTAACAGAGCCTTCGCTAGATACAGGGTCGGCATTGACCAACTTGGAGATAGCTATTATAGCTGTTTGCATTTTTCTCTTTATAATATTAGTATTATTAGCAATTGTAATGGTCATCAGGGTTCGAAAACTGCGTAGAATTAAGATGGAGGTGTGGGCAAGTGATGGGCTTACCACCTTATGACTTGGCACATTGCCCAAGTATGCTTTCTGTTGTCTTCCTGTACAACGTTGTGGTAGGAACTGCAGCAAGTCGCCACCAATCTCGCAATCATTTTACTGGTTATGGCGATTTTATCAACAGTATTTGTAGATCCTATGCAATCTTTGTGTACAACAAGAGTATATTTACTATAACAAATTTCTTTGTATTTAGCTTTTATTTATCTTCATTCAATAAAACAATACATCCACAGCAAAATCAGTTCATAAGCAATTGAAGTTTTTGAGCCTGCCTGTTTTGACAACCATAAGTTTTCTTGTATAATTGTTAGCAGGTCATATGATGTCAAACATGGGGAAAATTTTTTTTTTATTGGAATCAATTTTTAAAATGTTGCGATTTGTCATATTTTTAAGTCTAAATCACTGGAAAGAAAATTATTTTAAGCAAAGTTTACGGGTTTTGTAGTCTGGAACCTTAATCACTGTACTTTCTCTTATGGCTAATTTAGTTGCTCGTTTTTCATGTTGATCAAATTTTTGTAATGAACACCAGCTGGCATATATCTCATATGTCTGCAGGTCTGAGCAGCAAGCAGCAATAGCGTTGACATATGACCTCTCACAGGATGGTAGCGTTTATCTGGCACGCTGAGATTATAGCAGCGCGGATAACTTCTAAAAGAATTAAATTTTTTCTTGAGTAAAACTTTATTTTGAATATAAACGTTCTGTATAAAATGAAAGTTCATTCTCAGAAGCTTGAGTTTCACCTTACAGTTACTGAAGTGAATGTACTTGTCAGACTTCCGTATTTGACCCTCCTGGAAATTTTATCTCCTAACAACTCCTTAAAAATTACCTTTCTCCAAAATATCTCTAGCAAACTTAATTTCTATACCTTGGCGGAGCAAAAACCAAACCTTCAGATGATTTAGCGAATACACTATTTACAGTATTCTTGTACACATAGTTTTAGTTTGTTCTTTGCACCAGATTTCTTATCCCTCACTATTTTTATTATTCATTGACCTCAGTAAATGGTATTGTAAACTTGAAATCTCATTTTGTCAGAACCCAGACAATTTCCTCTTCCACCCTCAAACCCATCAGCAACCAATGGAACTAAGTGGTCCAAATTATCGCCCCTTTCTCTTTTGCCAACTTGACAGATAATGGAAGTGATATAAAGAGGTAAAATCAAATATAAAAAATGAAGTTATTTAAAAAAAACAAACCAAAACACAAATTTTTCGATACTGCTGGAAAAAAATATATTTAACAAAGTGAAATCCAAGGTATTAATGTAACTATTTCTTATCAATTTTTTTCTTATAAATCAAAATATCAATGTGAAAGTGTGTCCACCACAGTGAATCTGTTAATGAACTGACTTCCTGCTGAGATGAGCAATGCACTGCATGGCACCCCAGAGAGAATTTCAGCAGCATGAGTCAAGAAATACGAGATGTAACACAACTTATGATATCAAATATCAGTTCCACTGGATGGTATTACAGATCTTGTTAACTGATTCATAGCGAAGTCAATTATTCACGTATTATATTAAAGTGTTTATCAAAGAATCATACAATATAATTACTATATTGTATGTAATCACCAACCAACGTGAGCATTCATCATACTTCTATAATTGCTGTTTACCTGGAAGTTTCTGGGGCATTAGAGCCAAGCGCAAGCGTGTGTCTTTTATTTATACACACGAGATCTTTTAACATTGTTGGATTACAATTTACTCCCAGCAGAGGCAGCACAAGATGACATCAGCTCTTTGCAAGTTCTCTTTTGTCATTGTATCAGGTGAGATCTTTTCTGTAGCTTTTATCCCATGATTAGTGCATGCGTACTCACATTTTGAAAGCCACTTGCCACTCAAATACATTTATTTTTGCCCTTTCTGTCAATTTTATCATAAAATGCAGCGTTTGCTATGAATGGTAGAATATAAAATAGGTTAATTAAAAAAATGTTGAGTTATTTTTTAGATCGAGGTGAAAAAATAATCTGGGCTTTATAGCTGCAGTAATAGTCATTGCAGTAACTAAAAACATTTTTCTACAGGCTTCAATACGAGATGAAAAGAATATTTAACAATTCTCAACGGCGGTAAATTCTAGACCAATTTACCTACGACCAATCAGTGTCAATAAGATCTAATAATAATACATCCTTTAATAACTTTGTTAATGTTCTCACTGAAAAACTTCAATATGCCACCATCAGCCTATTTTACAATTTCATTAATTTACAGTATTTTTCACTTGTCAGTTCTACAAACAATTTACGAGTTATGGAAATAAATTTACACATTATAATCTGTTACTTTATTTTTGGGATGTAAAACATTTACCAAGAAAAGTGATGGCTTGTTTACACACCGTTTAGCAAGAACGTATCATTGACCACTAAATGCATACTACATTTACAGCACTGCTGGCGATGTCACGGTCAGAAGAGGCCGAGCGAAGTATTGTACTCTGTATGCAGACTTCCCCCAGCAGCACTATCCTACAGTGTCCGACGAACATGTTCATCAACATATTCAGGCTAAGTGTGAGCTACACGTCGTTGACTTGTGGCAGCAATTATGTGACTGAATGTGATTGGACAGTTCTTGACAGCACCAGTGCATTCTACCAGCTAGTCATGAATGACTGCGTGAATAAAAAGAGCTGTGTGGTGAATGTCATTGAACTGATTGAGAGTTTTCCTCCATGTGGTAACATGGACTGGACCAGCCGCGACACTGTCAATGTCACTTGGAAGTGCACCAATGAAATGATGGTTACCACGCCAACTGCAGTGACAACCACCAATGCCAACACAACAAGCGCATCTACAACAAGTAGCACCAAGTGTACTGGAGATGCATGTGGCACCCCTGCAGCCAAACCTTCAGGAACTGAGCAAGGCCTGACTAACACAGAAATAATTATTATAGTGGTGGCCGTTTGTCTGTTTGTGCTGCTTATTGTGGTGGCTGTCATAATCGCTGTAAAGATTTATCAGTACCGCAAGATCAAGCTGGATGTGATCAATGAAGGGCTGGCCAGCTAATAAACGCTTGGTGAAACTTCATTTGGTAACACCTGGATATGCTGTAAAGTAGCTATTGAATATACCTATAAAATTATATTTTCAAACAATTACCTTTAAGTGTGTTATAAATAAAACCTCTGCTGTAATATAAAAATATCCAAAGTGTGATGAATTATATTTGGTATTGCTAACACACGCACAACAGATTGATTACTGCACAATTAACAGCGTAAACAACTCATGTTAAAGAGATATCCTAGTATGATATGAATTGAAAGCAACAAAGTGCATGCGAACCAGCAGTTAGTCTGGATCGCTACTTTCATCCGAGTAGTTACACAGTGAATGTAGCGGTAGAGTGTGACTGTTAATGGCTGACGGTTCTACAACGTTAACTTTAGCCTCTTTTAAACTTGAGTCTTCACTTTCGAAATTTTCAACAACATCATCTCCAGCAAGACCAGTCTCTGTGCATGTGGGTTTACTTGTGGAGAAATCCTGGTTAGTTGAGTCGCCCTGAGTCTTACGTTTACGCCTAACTAAGCCTGTGAGAGGTTTAGAGTCAGTGAGTGTGGAGCTTGCTTTAGCTAATGTAGACTTGTAAGCCAATGCTTTTAGCTGATGTATCTTACTGTCCTTGTCTTTAGAAAGGTTGGGCTGGGAACTACCCACCCCTAAATGTCTTGTGAATAAACTCTCCTTTTCAATTGTCTTTCTCTTCTCTATTTGTCTCTCCTCGAACGATTCTGTAATAATTATGAATTCCTAAAGTTGTTGGTGTAAATATTATCACTTACTAAAAAAATCTACAGCTATCTGATAATTTTTTTCTGTACTTTGGTTACTTTTCCTATCACTAAGTTTAGCATGGAGTTATTCTTTCACCACACAAATAATCAATATCATGATGAAGATGCAACTGTGTAAAGACTCAATTAGTTCGCAGATCAACATCAATGTCAAAATGTCAAAATTTGCTACAGTCAGTGACCTCAGAGACAACCAAATGCAGCAAACCCAGGTGACAACAAAGGTTGTTCATAAATGAGCAAACTTACTGCCTTCATTCGAATCTTGATATTTAAATAGCTCAGCTACCCTACGATCTTCAGAACTTTCTGGAAGTAGTTTGATATCCAGAGAAGACTTCTCTAGCAAGGCTTTATCTGAGTCAGTCGATACCTTCAGCTCCTTCTTCTGCGTCCTAAACTGTTAAAGAGTTTACAAATAGTTTAATTTTTTTCCAAATTCATTAAGCATTACATACCAAATTTTGTATTTCAATTGGCGAGTTAATTCCAGATTTCAAAATAGCAAAATTGAATACGAATTATATTTTCGCGTTAAACCTTATATGCATTCAATTCATATTTTAAGAGTGAAGCTTTAACATAATTTAAACCAGCTAATTGACTGTTACCTTGTTCCTCGCTAACTTGTTGAGCATGTAATCATCCTTCCACTTCTCCTGCCTCTGCTCAAGTTTCTCCATATTTGGAAGTTGACTAGCTCGCTTTTGAACATCATCCGTGGAATGTTCCAGGGCAAACATTGGGTCTGCTTCAAGTTTTTTGTGGGTTTCTCTCATTTCAGGAACTACCTGTTAGTTGATACGCATAAAAAAGTTATTATTTGTATGTAGCTTACTTCTAATCCAAGATGTGTTCTTTTTACAGAAATAAGTCAAAATAAAATAAAAAAAAACCTCACTTGTTCATTTTGTGTAGCATCCCATCTTTGCTCTTTGCGCCGCGCTCCTGATAATATAACGTAATCTTGGTTTTGAGGATCGGTCTTGATTTCAAATCTCTGGTCACACATGGCACACTTCATTCGAAACTTATAGATGGGTGTCGAATAATAATATCCAATTTTTGTTTTCTCTGCATTGTATCTCACACCCATTCCTATAGGCTTATGGCATCCACCACACCATATATTGTAAGGCATCTCAAAGCGAATGATAAGAATGCCTTCGGTCTTGAGCTTTTTCGCTCTCTCACGGAGTGGATGGCTGCCATGATAGCCATCCAAAGAGCGATGCTTGGCAGGATCAAAATCTGGTGGATAATACTTGTTTTGGCCTTTTCTTTCACCCATAATGGATTATCATGAACGAATATCCTGAAACAGATTTGTGAAGTTGATAAACAGCATAAAATCAACATTTATTATGGTATCATCATAAAAAAAAATGTGCAATTCGATGTTATAGTCAAGGAGATTTTTCCCAAACACATCATTTGCTGATATGCTGCTACAGCATAACCGGCCCAATGAATCTAAAAAGAGGCTTATTAGTTATCTTATTTGTTGTGAGTATTAAATTATAGTAACATTAATAATCAATAAAGTTAAAAGTATCATTTGATATGAAATACATTGTTGTTTGTATTAGGTAATAAGAGGCCACTCCACGAAAATTCTAAAACATTATAATTATTGGGTTTAATTTACACTCTTGGAAAATGGTTGACCACCAATGGATAATTAATAAAATAAAAACACACTTTCGTTACTATTACTAGGAAAGATCTGATAAATTTAATCAAATATACTTTTTGATAATAACAATAATAATAATTCGTAAATAATAGCAGTAAGTAGTAATAATAACAATAATAATAAATTAATAAAATAATAATTAGCAGATAAGATAGAAAGACAGATAATAATATAAGCCTACTATTTATCACTAACTATTTATTAATTATACTATTATTATTTCTTATTATCGTATATCCAATAATTATTATTATTATTAATTGTATTTAATGTGGTTAAATTATCATGTGATACAGATGTCATGTTTTCCATAAAATACTGCAATCAAAAGAAGAAATAACCAGAAAAAAATGAAGGAAAAATTTTACAGTACAATTTGAATAAAGGAAGGAAATAGTGAAAACAATGTTATAGCGTCGATATAATACAAAATATATACACAAAACATTTTTTAACAGATTTACACAACAAAATTTACAGAAGAGTTTTACAGATATGTACATTGCAGTTAATAGGCCATATAGCTTGAAGAATGATCAGTTGAGTGGAAGTGAGACAAGAAATTTGTGGAGAAAGAGAGTTTTAGAAAGAGCATTGCATTGTTGGTAATATATAAGCGAGTAAAAATGGGTATTAGTGATTTGATCTTCATGTTAAGGTAGCAAGGTTTTAGAGGCTTTTTCACTAAGCTTGAGAGTTTTTGATGTTCTAACAGTCTTTGGTAGAGAGAGGATTATAGGCGTGAATTGCGAACTTAGGTAGCGTAGTGTGAAAGAGTGAGCTGGGTATCTTGTGATTGTCACAGGTGGTACGTTCAAATGTAGACAAGCTTGAGGGTTCGAAGATGGTATTGATACATGGAGGACAGAGATGGTGAAGTTCTTGATAAGATAAAATAGCGGCGGAGTAGGTGGCTAGCTGAGGTAGGACAAGAACTCGGGAATATTTTTGAACAAGGGAAGTTGGAGTACGAGCTGGAAGAAATAGTGCATGCTTTAAGGCTTTGTTTTGAAGTGTCTTCAGGAGTTGGTGATTTTTTTGGGGGATAGCGGGTAGTAGGTGTTGATACCATAGTTTAGGTGGTTATGTATCAAGTAGTTGTAAAATTTGAGTGCCAGTGGTTTAGTTAGTAAGTGTCTAGTTGCCAGGAAAAGTCGTGTGTTTTGGTTCACTTTTTTCATCACAGAAAATACGTGGTCATCTAATGTTAACAGTCGTTAATAAAGAATCCAAGGAAAGTTGTCTTGTTAACTTGTGAAAGTGGTGTATTGTCAATATGTAAGTGAATAGATTTGTTTGCTGTTTTACTACTGATGAAGTGTGATTTGTCAATGTTTACGTCCATACCATTTTGTTTGCACCATGAGACAATGTTATTAATGTCTTGTAGAGTGTTTGAAATTAGATTTTGAGTAGATAAAGTGGAAGCGTCAGCATAAGCATGAGATTTTAGAAATTGAGTGGATGATAACAAGTCGTTAATGAATATTGAAAACAGGGTGGGGAGGGGACAGACCATTGAGGAACGCCGGCAGTGATCCGTTTGCAGCTTGAAAGTGTGCCACTGACTTTAACTAGTTGTGTACGATTATGAAGAAAATCTGCCAGAAGTTTTATAGCCAAACCACTGACACCTAGGCTTACAAGCTTTTGATGTAGCAGTGTGTGCTGAATCAAGTCAAAGGCTTTGCAAAAGTCAATGAAGAGGAGAACTTGCGATTGTTTCCTACCAGTGTTTAGCCAATCAGAGTATAATTTGTATATTGCTGTCGTGCAGGAGTGGTTTGATTTAAAACCTGATTAGTTCGGGCTTAGAAGGTTAAATTTTGTAAAGTGTTGGTTAAGGTAACCGAGGATATGCTTTTCGAATACTTTAAAGAGAAGAGGTAAAATTGAAATAGGTTGATAGTTGTTTGGATTGCTCATTGCACCTTTTTTGTGAATAGGTGTGATGATGGCGTGTTTCCAAGATGTTGGTGGAAATACATTTTCGGATATGGCTCGGTTCATTGTGTCATAGAGTGGTAGAAGTATATGGGGGAGGGGGGGGGGTTGACGTAATATTTTTTTAACTAATGCCATCACTTCCAGTAGCTTTGTTTAAAGGAATAGAGTTTATAAGTTTTGCCAGCTTTTGAGGGGTTATAGGTGAAAATATAGTAAGGTTGTCCGAGGGTTGTAGAGAACTTTTCATGATGTTGAGCAGAGAATTGTTTGTTGAGTATGATGTTTGTTTAGCCACAGAGGTAAAGTGCTTATTATTCAGAATTTCAGCAACGCCAGTTGGATTACTAGTCACAGTTTGACCATCCTGCATGCTGGTGGGACGACATGTCCTTTGCCTGTTATTATTGACCATATATTATCCCATAATATTATTATCAAGCGTGTGTCTTGGTTTTTTGCTTTACCAATAATATATAATATTGTTAAGAAATTCTTAACAATATAAAGAGAGGCTATATTCTCAAAGAATATAGTCTCTCTTTTTTATAAGATTTGTATATAATAATAAGATTAATATATTGTGGTAGAAATGACTGGTGCTTCCTACCTACAACGAAGGAAGTGTACGCTCAATTAACATTATCTCTATGCAATCACATGAGGACAAAGAACAACTCATGTGACGTGGCCTTGATTCAGGCAGCACTTGTTTACGCCTACTTATTTATATACTCTTATGTAATGCAATCAACATTTCCTTGGCAGCACCTAAGGCTGAATGTTATATAACATTTTATATATAAGCTGGCTGGAGCTCTCTGTTATTCAGGGCAGGAGAAGGGCTCAGCCAAGCGTGTTATCAAATACAGCTATTCATTACTCAACCACAAGCCTTCATTCAATCTCCTACAGAGCAGCTGCCCTACTACTGCACAGCACGACTAAGGAGTGCCGGCCTGCAAAGGCCCAATACTCTTATTAGTCTTCTACCCAGCTAGTCTGACTATGCTGGGCAGGCAGTGGTAGGGGCAGTCAGTCAGCAAGTCGTGCACCGACAGCAGTCGTACGTAGACAGCAGTGAACAGCCTGGGGTCTGGTACAGGTGAATGCTACCAGTCACTCCTTTGAATACCTTTGACGACATAGAACACTCAGGAACCTAAGAGTTAAAGGAGTGCCTCATTTGATTTAACAGTGTGCTAAAAGTTTACAGGGGTTACAGCAGTTCGCTGCTTAATGTTGGTCAGTAGTTGCTTTACTTTCAGCTTTATGCTGCCTTTGTCCTTAACTCTTGATTCCTCTGGTGTCTCTGATGGTCCTCAGTAGGAAACTGCCATGGTAGACTTGTGATGTTGCATAGACGGAGTTAAGTTCTCCTCTGGTAGCAGATCTAGTTGTCATAGACATATTTTGTTTATCATCTGAGATTTCATCATAAGCCAGAGCTAGGGTCTTGTGTTTGTCTTCATCTCGGAGAATCTTTATCAGAAGGGCTAGTCTGTGGTGTCTTCTCCCCTGTTGCAATGTTTGAAGGCCGAGCTCAGAGCTTGTTTCACTGATACTCTCTCTGCCTTTAAGGTTGCTGATGAATCTCACAGCCCGATGCTGGACCATCTCTATGGACTCTATGTCTTTGACAAGTGTTGGGTCCCAGACAGAATCGGCATATTCTAGTATTGGGCGACACAGACTGGTATATGCCAGCAGGCGGCTTTTCTTTGGCGCAGCATGTAGAATGTGTTTGATGGAGCCGAGAGTTCTCACGGCTTTATCTCTTTTGAGCTTGATGTGCTGATGATCAAATTTAAAGTCAGACTGCATAATCACTCCCAGATACTTTGTGGAGCTCACCGCCCGACTACAAAATCCTGTACAATATAATAGTTATACATCATCGACTACTGTAAATAAGTAATATTATTATTATTTATTAATTGTTATTATTTTATATATATATATAAAGCTTCTGCACCGCAAACAGCTACTAGCTATAGTATTATAGTAGTAGTTTAGTAATGATGATAATAGTATAGTACAGTAGTTTACTATAAAATATGAAAAATCCTGATTCTCTAATTTTGTATCGTTTATTATATATTCACTAGACTAAACTAAATAATAATATTATTATTATTATTATTATTATTATAATTAATAATAATTTAGTAGCAGTTGATTAAAAAAACTTCATGTATTTCTATTATTTTGTGCAAAAACGCAGAGCAACGACAAACCGGAACAGCTGTTTTGTGTGATTGATAACAGAAAATTATGCCCGGAGTTTTAACTACAGGCTTGCCTCGACCACTAAAGTAGAAAATGTTTTGGTAAAACAGTTTCACTTTGTAAAGTTGCCCAGCATGGTGTAAAGCGTTTAGTGTTTGCTTCTATGCTCTTTCATAGTAGCGATTACATTATATTCATTTGTATATTAAAAATGCCAGGAAAAGTTGCAGGTTTTGAACAGTTTTTACAAAGTTTTAAGCATGTCCCTCCACCAACCTTGTTTTGGTTTATTGTGGGGCTAGTGTTAATTCTGAACGGTTTAGGAGCTCATAGCTACACATTAAAGTCTAGTAAGTTACTGAATTTTTCTTACTCCCTAGTTGAAGTTCATTAGACTATTATTAGATTATTATTATTATTTAAATTATTAAATTATAGTAATTATTGTATTGTTGTAAAATTTTTTCTTCATTTTTTGTTTGTGTTTGGTTATTCTTTTTTTGATTGTGGTTTCTTATGGAAAACATGACATATGTATGACATGATAATTTAACCACATTAAATAAAGTCAATAATAATAATAATTCATATCGTCAAACATTCATTCATTATTATTATTATTTATAATTTATTATTTATTATTATAATAATAATAATTATTATTTCGTATCTAATAATAATTATTATTGTTATTATTAATTAATATTATTAGAAGAAGACTAATATACAGTAATAATAATTTAATATATATATATAATATTTGTGCAGGATTTTATTATAACTAACTGTCACTAGTTATCCCGGTAGCCACCTGCACTACCTCTAGACAAGTAGAGCCGTCTGTCTGTCAAGACAGCTTGCAGTCATAATGGCCTTGCTAGTGTCTGCCCGTCAGCATTCCTGCTGGAGGGGGAGCACTGTTCGGCTAGTGTCTGCCAGGCAAGCCTGCCTTCTGTCTGCCACCCGTCGGACAACACCAGTTGCTACCAGACCCAAGAGGTCGTCAGAGCTGGTTTTCCTTAGAGCAGTAGAGTTCTCTGTCGTAAGGTTCAAGTAATGAGCTTGATTGAGTGTGAACTGTATTATATTCTTAGCAGAATAAACCAGCTGAGTTTCCACAGTACACTGACTAGTGAGGAGCTCAGCGATTGTATTTATGTTAAAGAGGCGGTGCTAAAATGTAGCCTCAAAATATAATAATAATAAAATAGAACATCAAGTTTCGGCATCGAGGTTACAAACACTGAGTTGTTGGTAGCAACGCATACAATGTGGATGCAGCGATAGATGAATGCGAGGGAATTTGGAACGAACGTAGACAGGAATGAACGTCGACAGGAATGAATGCAGACATAGCTGGAATGAACGTAGACACACCCTGGAATGAACGTCGGCAGACCTGGAATGAAAGTCGACTATGTTAGAGAGAAGAAAATTTCGATGTTCGTTCTAGGAATTGTCGACATTCATTCCTGGTAACATATGAAGCTTCGTTTCGACATTCGTTCCAGGAATGAAAGAAATTATTGTTTTTTCCCAAAGTAGACAACTCCTGGAATGAAAGTCGAAATGACATTTTATAAATTGCCAAGAACGAGCATAGACACACCCTGGAATGAAAGTCGAAATTCTTTTGGTTGTTGCATAGTCGACATTCGTTCTAGGTCTGTCGACGTTCATTCCAGGATGTGTCCACGTTCATTCCAGCTATGTCTGCATTCATTCCTGTCGACGTTCGCTCCTGTCTACGTTCGTTCCAACTCCCGTATGCGATAAATGGAATTGTTAATGTGAATGTTCAAATTGTTGTAGGTGGCACAGGAACTGGCCGTGATTTTTCCTGTACAATATAATTCGATTGCAATTGTTATTAATATTATTTAATAATAATTAATAATAATATGGTGGTAGTTGGATGCATGGGTGGAGGCAAAGCAAGATTGAAAGAACAGATAGAAAAAGTATTGGAAGCTGATGAGAAGAAGATAAAAAGAACTTGGAGAGAAATGCTCAAAACTGTACTGGCTGAGAGTGAAAGCATGTTAAGAAAAGTGCTGTCAAACATCATTACAGCAAATTAGAAAGTCAAAAGTCTGCCAGCAAAATTTGGTGGTAAACTTATAAAATGACTGGCCATTGTTAAGGCTAAAACACATAAATAATAATAATAATATCATAATAATTTATTTTTCTTATCATTATTACTTGATTAATATTTTGCCTAACCCAACTATATATATATATTATATAATATATGTTATGTTGTTACCTAACATGAATTAGTAAAGGTTGCTGACAGCGGTAATACCACTCATGGCACAGCCATGGATTTCAAAAAAGCTTTTGACAAGGTCTCACACCTGCTGCTGCTCCAACAACATCCTATCTGACAGACAACAATTCATTGTTCATGAAGGAGAGAATTGTTCAAACAGATCAGCCATTTATGGTATTTCACAAAGGTCGGTACTGGGTTTAACCTTGTTTCCCTGCTGTTATATCTTCTATGTAGACGATGCGTTAAACTTACTATACCAAGTTTTGCATGGCTCAGAACAGTTTTTCAAAATAACATTGTTTCAGTATGGTTTAACAACTGAAGATTGCTATTCATTAATAACAACTGCCAAGCAATAAATGTTTGACGAGAAACTCCTAAATTTACATAAAAACTCATTGATGCATTCCTTGCCTGGAAATACAATCAAAGTATGACCAACACATAAATGAGAACTGCGCTAAAACCAAGCAGATACTAAGACGGGTTAAACGCTTGACACACAGTGCCCAGAAGGGGCATATCTTCCGGCATACACTAGTCTAAACAGATGCCTCTTGGCGAATGCAGATGTGATCCGGCACCTGGTCACAGGAAATACAGTACAGAGAAATGTAACAAATAAAAAATAATGCCATTCGCTTCATAAGAAACTTGAATGGTCGTACTGACAGTATAACAGAAGTAATGAACCAGCTTCAGTTGAGTTATTAAAAGACAAAAGAAAAATCCTGCACTGTGCCTACTAACAAAAATTCTCCAGGATGAAGAACAACACTGTGCATTTTCAAGCACTTTGTCAAATGATGAAAGACAGGGAACACTGCAATGACCACAAGAGTGGAAACTAAGCGAGAGCCAAACTCAGTAGCAGCTATGAAAGGAATGTATCACAACAGCATCTCGCCATGAACAAGCCGTGACATGAGAGGTCACAAAACAAATAATCAAGCTAAACAGCAGCATGCTGTTACATTAGTAAAACCTGACCTAAAACCAGTCTCTTCAAACTAGAGACTTCCCTATAGCTTTTTTTCAAACTGCTAGTATGTTCTACCTTATTTGAGGCAATACTGAGGTAACCCTAATTATAATAATAATGATAGTGTTAATAATTTATACATTGAATAATAACAATATTGCTTTATAATAATTATTATGGTTTATGTTATAATAATGACTTCGCTTGGAAGAAGATGCATGGAAATGCAAAATAAATACATTATGCAATGATATTGCAAAAAAGGGTGACTTGGTGTCACTGCTGACTGTAAAAACCATTTCAATTGTAGAGCTTATTAAAAAACTGGACCCTTCATTATAGCTCAGGGTGTTTGTCATCTTCTGATTATGAAGAGAAATTTCTGCTATCGATCTTGATTACTTGATTTTGTGTCTCTTACTGTGTCTCCTTAGGGAGAGAAAGGACATCTGTAATTGTCCATACTATTTAGTAAGATTACGATGACCAAAATGATTTAGCTGATTGTTGTGCTTTCGAGTTTTTATGTGTAATTGTTACCAGAAACTTAACGTAAGGTTTACGACATCAAAGTTGTGGAGTTATGTATTTTAGCTAGTAATTAGATCAAGCTCTGCTTGGTCTACAAGAATGGAAAACTGTTGATTCTACAATGGAAAGAAGTAACTGACTTTATGTGAGAATTTGGTGCCATGGACTGGAGTACTGGTTGTTTGAAAAACCTCCACACAAGTTTTTCTCTCATGCTTAAGACATGTAACCCCATATCTGCTTGTAGGATCTTATCATCATACTAAATGGATTGTTGATAAAACACATGCTGTACCAGGAGATGATCTTGTTGTGTATTGCTGGAAGGGTGAAGAAAAAGCTCTCTCCAAGCTGTGGAAGCGAGTTAATGTATGTTACTCTATTTGCCGCTAAGCATTTGTTAGCTTACTTCCTGTTTGTTTTTTCTTTGGACAAGTTTGTGATGGGACACACACATGCAAGCACAGGCTTTCTTTCCTAGAGGTAATATTTTAAAGCAGTAAGTGGTAACGGTGAATTCAAAATTTGCTGCACAATACAAGATGATGTGGACAGTTTATGTTATTTATGATTATGTTGATACACAGTTTTCGATACGCTGATAAAAATGATCGACAATTAGCTCACGATAACTCAGTTGGTAGAGCGGAGGACTATGATTGGTGAATCGCTATCCTTACATCACCGTTTCAAATCTGGGAACTCTCACTTTTTTGAATTGAATATCTTTTCATTGGTTTTATTACAAAGATTGGTATTTTTTGTAAAAGTGTTTCAAATGGAACAATTTGAATGTTAAGTTTTTTTGTAGTTTTTCCTGGCTCTAACTTTAGAATAATTTTATGCGGTTGGCACATTTATTTTTTAACCTCTCTCGCTGTCCTACATAACATTATTTTTTAATGACATGCCATCATAATTAATGTGTTTTATACTTTGGTAATTTCATTGATTCATAAAATCTACGTTTAATAGTTTTACAAGGATTTTCCAGGAGTGCCAGTAGCAAAACTATATTGTGATGAACAGTCTATGAGCCAAAGTTGGATTAGACACAACTTCTCTGTCTGAGAAACTGGCACACATGTAACTTTATTTACAAAAATGGGCAATTTGCTTAAAAAACCAATTTCATTGTCTCTGTATTTCACCATTTTTTACAATAGCACAATTTTTTTTGTTTGTAATAATTAACTAAAAGTCATCTGCTGCCTACATCAGGTAAGTATAGATGTCATCTGTTACCTACATCTGGTAGGTATAGATGTCATCTGTTGCCTACATCTGGTGGGTATAGGTGTCATCTGTTACCTACATCTGGTAGGTATAGGTGTCATCTGTTACCTACATCTGGTGGGTATAGATGTCATCTGTTACCTACATCTGGTAGGTATAGATGTCATCTGTTACCTACATCTGGTAGGTATAGATGTCATCTGTTGCCTACATCTGGTAGGTATAGTTGTCATCTGTTGCCTACATCTAGTAGGTATAGTTGTCATCTGTTGCCTACATCTGGTGGGTATTGAAGATTTTTTCTTGTTTCAGCTGAAGTTCAACTTCAGTAAAAGCGCCACTTATGAGTTGTTTGAGGAGCCAACGCCAGAGCTAGTGAATTATATGTATGAAGAGCGCCGAAAAAGTTGGTTCTACTTCTGGCCAATGCAAACGACTGAAGTGTCACTGAGTCCATTTAATGACACATGTATCGGGGTCTCTACTGAGTATGAGCACGATGCAGTCATAGAGATCAGAGGTGTGTCATGTTTTATCTATTATTTATTCCTATTGTTTAGTCTTATATCCTTGTGAGTGTAGTAAACTGTTTCACCGGCAAATAATAAATGGTGTTTTCATAGCACTATAAAGTGAGTAACAAAACCATCGCACTCGGGCGGCCGGTATCAATATTAATGTTAGAAATGAGTTAATGGCAGCAGTTGTTTTTGTGGTAGACGCAATTTTTTTATGAGTTGGAATTAGAGATGTTCCGATTCATATTTACTGAATCGGAATCGGCTAATTTAATAAACTATTCACTGAATCTGCAAAAAAACACAATCGTTTGCTTGCATTGCGATTTACAGATATTTTCATGAACAATGAATTGCAGGCAGATTAGCTCCAACTACCCATGTTGTTACTGCATTGGCCTCGTGCAATAGTGATGCCATTTGGTACCAGTGTGGCTAGATTGCTATTACAACCCCTGTTATGGTGAGGAAAAGCATAATCTGCCATGTAGTCCTGGAAAACTATAGAATGATTGATCTGTGATTTAGCTGTATTTAAGTGAATAAGTGTGCTGAGATGATTGTTAAAAATTTACTTTTAATTTTTTTTGTAAATCGAATCGGTTTTAATCGGAATCTGATCGAATCAATCACAAAATCGGTAAAATCGTTGAAAATTTTGTGAATCGAAGTGTCTCTAGTTGAAATTCAGTCGAATGGATATTTTATGGTAATAACATGTGTGCAGTCAGGTCATCTCGTGTCAGCTGTTCGTGGTTATGTTTGTAGCGGTATACTCCCCCTACCTTGTGGCTAGTGTTTCCTCAATCGTGTTATTTTACTGTGCTAAGCGCCTCAGCAAGTGAGTTATTGAGTTTATATCTTGTCATACATATGTAGTCTAGTCTGTAGTCTTGTCTGTAGTCTGTAGTCTAGTCTGTAGTCTAGTATGTAGTCTAGTCTGTAGTCTGTAGTCTAGTCTGTAGTCTGGTCTGTAGTCTAGTCTGTAGTCTAGTCTGTAGTCTAGTCTGTAGTCTAGTCTGTAGTCTAGTGTGTAGTCTAGTCTATAGTCTAGTCTGTAGTCTAGTCTGTAGTCTAGTCTGTAGTTTTGTCTGTAGTCTAGTCTGTAGTCTAGTGTGTAGTCTAGTCTATAGTCTAGTCTGTAGTCTAGTCTGTAGTCTAGTCTGTAGTCTAGTCTGTAGTCTTGTCTATAGTCTTGTCTGTAGTTTTGTCTGTAGTCTAGTCTGTAGTCCAGTCTGTAGTCTTGTCTGTAGTCTAGTCTGTAGTCTCTAGTCTAGTCTGTAGTTTGTAGTCTAGTCTGTAGTCTAGTCTGTAGTCTAGTCTGTAGTCTGTAGTCTAGTCTATAGTCTAGTCTGTAGTCTAGTCTGTAGTCTTGTCTGTAGTTTTGTCTGTAGTCTAGTCTGTAGTCCAGTCTGTAGTCTTGTCTGTAGTCTAGTCTATAGTCTAGTCTGTAGTCTAGTCTCTAGTCTAGTCTGTAGTCTAGTCTGTAGTCTAGTCTGTAGTCTAGTCTGTAGTCTAGTCTGTAGTCTAGTCTGTAGTCTAGTCTGTAGTCTTGTCTATAGTCTTGTCCTTTGTCGAGTTTAGTTTTTTAGTTTTCAGTGTTTGTGAAAATTACATTTTGGTGGCAAAGACTTCTTTGTTTTTTCATCTGTCATATCAGTAGAAGGTCATAAGCTGATGTTTTGTTTTATTTTTGCTATTTTACTTTTGTAGAAACATAGCTTTCTACTATGGTACAGGAATGAGCATCGGAATGTTGGCTTCTATACTCATCGTGTTCTTTATTGTGAGTCGTCTCATCCCTGGCAAAGTAAGTGGGGAAACCCAAGATACAATTTGTCATGAGACGACATCTTCAATAATTATTTGCATTTGTATATACTGTGCACAGTTACCTTCTTTGTATGTTTTAGAAAGCTGGTATATTGGTAATGGGTGCTGGATTTTCCACATTTCTCACTGCGGTGCAATATGTATGGAGGACTCAAGTTCTTGTGTTTCTAGAGGAATATTATGAGATAGTGTTGGGCTATCTAGTGTTTAGTGGGTTATTAAGCTTTGCTTTGTTATATTGGTACGGGCCGCCTACCAACCCCCGATCTCTAGACATTGTCCAGTGGGCTCTACAAGTATGTATTATTTCCCCTACGACTATTGCCCAGCTGGTATTTACTGCTTAGATCTAATGTACTTGTGAGTTTTTTATCTGCTATATAGTTGCCTTGTCTAATACTCCAATAGTGCCCCAAGTCATAATCCAACAGTGTCTTGAGCCATTGTAACTCAACTGTCTTGTTTTATTTTTCTGATTATTTGTTCCCCATATTTGTATTAATCAGCATTAGCTCAGTTGGTGGATTGTCCATTTGAAATTGTTTGAATGATATTGTCATACATGGACCTAAAGATGCTGATGTAATATGGTGTGTTGCAGCTGATAGCTATGTCTATGATGTACTACAGCATACAATTGAGAGAAGTAGCTGTTGCCAGTATGGTTCTGCTGCTATGTATATACAACTTCCCCACTTCAGTGTTCAACGGATTAGGATTCTACTGGTGAGCTACGTTGTTTGTATGTTTGTCACTTTTTGTGTGGCAAGTTGTCCATATCATTTGTCCAGATGATTTCTCGAGTTTTTGAAAGCGGCCGTGGTCTACATATAGAGTAGCATGGTCTTAACTAGAAAGCAAAAGCCGAAGAGAATATTTCATGTATTCTATGACAGGAGAATCCGATTTCCAAAAAAGAAAAGGTTAATGACCACTGCAGAGTATGAACAGGAAGCAGACGAATACACAAGGAAGTCTCTAGAAGAGCTGAGAGATTATTGCAGGAGTCCTAAATGTGACGCTTGGAAAACTATCAGTAGACTAGACTCCCCCACCAGGTACGTTAGGTTTCCTCTCCTTCTCCTCCTCTCCCACCAGGTACGTTATGTTTCCTCTCCTTCTCCTCTCCCACCAGGTACGTTATGTTTCCTCTCCTTCTCTCCCACCAGGTACGTTATGTTTCCTCTCCTTCTCCTCTCCTACCAGGTACGTTATGTTTCCTCTCCTCTCCCACCAGGTACGTTATGTTTCCTCTCCTCTCCCACCAGGTACGTTATGTTTCCTCTCCTCTCCCACCAGGTACGTTATGTTTCCTCTCCTCTCCCACCAGGTACGTTATGTTTCCTTCTCCTCTCCTACCAGGTACGTTATGTTTCCTCTCCTCTCCCACCAGGTACGTTATGTTTCTTCTCCTCTCCCTCCCCCGCCCCCCTCCCTCCCCCGCCCTCCCCCCCCCCCCCGCCCTCCCCCCCCCCGCCCTCCCCCCCCTCCCTCCCCCCCTCCCTCCCCCTCCCTCCCCGCCCTCCCTCCCCCTCCCTCCCCGCCCTCCCTCCCCCTCCCTCCCCGCCCTCCCTCCCCCTCCCTCCCCCCTCTCCCTGTCCCTCTCCCTGTCCCTCTCCCTGTCCCTCCCCCCTCTCCGTCCCCACTCTCCGTCCCCCCTCCTCCCCCCTTCTCCTCCTCCCTCCTCCTCCCCCCCCCCCCTCCTCCTCCCCCCTCCTCCCCCCCCCTCCTCCCCCCCTTCTCTCCCCCTCCTCCCCTCCTCCTCCCCCCCTCCTCCCCCTTCTCTCCCCCTCCTCCCCCCTCCTCCTCCTCCCCTCCTCCTCCCCCTCCTCCTCCCCCCTCTTCCCCTCCTCCCCCCTCCTCCCCCTCCTCCCCCTCCCCCACTTCCCCCCTCTCCCTCCTCTCTCTGTCCCTTTCTCCCTCCCCCCTCTCTCCTTCCCCCCTCTCTCTCTCTCTCCCCCCCCCCCCCCTCTCTCCCCCTTCTATGATTTCTCCACCCCTTACTGCCCTCATTGCTCTATATTTTCATTTCTGTCATCGCAATATCTTCTAATCTCTTTCATGCTTCGTTTCACATTCTTCCCCACCCTGCTTCTCTCTCTTTTGCTTCTCCAACCATTGACAATTTCTTTCCCTTATTTTTTTTCATTTTCCACTTGGAAATCAAACATTTTACAGTGTAATTTTAGATTTGCTGAGTTTGTCGAAGGAAGTTTTCACCTACAAGACGATGAGTTGTTGAAGTTTGACGCTGGAGATATGGGCTCTGACACTCCATTGACCTCTGATGATAGTTCTGATGGAGAGATTGACTTTAGGTTGGCTATGAAGTGACCTCTGGAGACTTTTACACCTGCTTTGGATGTCGCGCATAGGTGAATTATTTGCTGTGGTATTTGACACTCTCACTTGGTACCACCTGAAGTCTTTCACACAAATTTATTTATATTTTATACAACAACAGCCCTTAGGCACAACAGGGTCTTAGTCTATTGTATTATACAACAGCAGCCCTTAGGCACAACAGGGTCTTAGTCTATTGTATTATACAACAGCAGCCCTTAGGCACAACAGGGTCTTAGTCTATTGTATTATACATAGCAGCCCTTGGGCACAACAGGCTCTTAGTCTATTGTATTATACAACAGCAGCCCTTAGGCACAACAGGCTCTTAGTCTATTGTATTATACAACAACAGCCCTTGGGCACAACAGGGTCTTAGTCTATTGTATTATACATAGCAGCCCTTAGGCACAACAGGCTCTTAGTCTATTGTATTATACAACAGCAGCCCTTAGGCACAACAGGGTCTTAGTCTATTGTATTATACATAGCAGCCCTTAGGCACAACAGGCTCTTAGTCTATTGTATTATACAACAGCAGCCCTTAGGCACAACAGGGTCTTAGTCTATTGTATTATACATCGCAGCAATTTGTACATTTGTAACACGCATTGGATATACAGAGCTGTATTTTGTAACTTGTTTTGTATATAATTGTACATTGTATTCGGATGTGGATATGTATCACTATTGATCTACGTATTATGGAGAGACAGACCATTCATACTGTACTTCTGGTGCGTGTATATTGCATGTGAGTATTGTAGAGACCTGTATAGTTGAAGCTCATGGAGTTAATCTTTATATATGCCAAGATTCTTCTAGCTCTTGCATGTACTCTTTGTCCTCTACTGTCTGTAATACAATACCTCATTTTGTCGTTGGTGACAGGAGTTGTCATCTTTTATCTCACTCAATAAATCTCACAGCTTTCCGGTAAATATATGCTTGTTTCTATGTAAGTCATTTCCTAAGCACTTGTTATTAACAGTTCTCTGTGTAACATATCACTGCTACGGGTGTGCAATGCCACTCTATTAGCTAACCTATGGCTGCCCGTTGCGGCTGTCTACATCTACTTCTGTGTGTGCTGCATACAACTGAGCGTCTTACTGCTGTCACTGGCCACCACCTGTCAGTTCGCTATCATTGCTGTCACCTGCACTCCCAGAGACCTCCAGCAGTACACTTGATGTCTTCACACTTCTAAGACAATATGTTGACTTGTACCCAGTAGATACAGTAGGTATATACATTCGTTGCACACCTCAATATTGTTATATCAGAGAATGCTAATGTACATTGCACATGCCTGTCATTCAAATTATGTTTGCTTGTATTGCTGCGGCCTGACAAGGTCGGCCTTCTGTACTTCTACTAAAAAGCCTGGTGACCGTGTAAATATACAAGGAGTATTTCCTACTGTAAAAAACGACTTATCCAAGCTTGCTTAGAATTGAGACCTTTTTAATGGAAAGTGTTGGCTAGAAATGAAAATTTACTAGTAATATGGTGTGACTGTTATGAGTGAGTATTACATACCCACCAACAAAGTGTTTATACTATGAAGTATGCGTAATCTTAAAGTTTATCTCATTTTAAAATTTCAGCCCCAGACTTGGCAAGGTGCCAGAAGACAATTGAAGCGGTATCAACCCGCTCTACTATCACAGACTGTCTGTGTAAACTGACTGTTGATGACCATCATTCTTTACAAGTCCACCAGGTCAATAATTAGACACTGCAAAGTTCATTATCTGGTCTGGAATTTTCCATTTCCTCCACTTGATAACTTCGCTATTTTAGCTAATGCTTTCACCAAGTCCATCAGGTATACAAGTATACAATATGCAGTATACAGGTATACAGTATATAGATATAAAATATTACAATATTACCTGCATTATTGCTACTAAGCTTATTTCATCACCAAATTGTATGAACCATTATAGATGACAACTGGAAAGGACAGTTGGACAGGTTGAATTGTCAACTGCCATCAGATGCCAGATTACTGAGTACTTGCTGTTTGGTTCATGTAATTTAATATATTTTCTATTAAAAAATGTCCAAGATTTTATGTTCAGGTTTCATCAAATGCTGCGCTATGATGTAATGAATGGAAGGTGTTTTGATTGGCTTAAAGGTAAAAGATTAGGTATTTGTCAAAAACGAACTAGTAATCTCTGGAGGTTTAGGATGGCTTGCTTTGTTGTAGACAAAGTGTTAAAAACAGGCGACTAGCGTTCTATCGGAGTCTTTTCCTATATCCCTGTCCTATCTGGTCTTTGCTCCTGAGTCTCTTCTGACTTTTGGGTGTGCTAAAATATCAAAATTTTATCTTCTTGTTTTGTGAAACTTTTTGTGTATGACATCAATTACTAGGATAATGTTTTCAAGTTTAAACCGCATGTACATATAGCATGTACATATAGCGATTTACTTAGCGATTTCCTTAGCGATTGCTTAGCGATTTACTTAGCGATTTACTTAGCGATTTCCTTAGCGATTGCTTAGCGATTTACTTAGCGATTTACTTGGCGATTTACTTGGCGATTTACTTAGCAATTGCTCAGTGATTGCTTAGCGATTTACTTAGCGATTTACTTGGCGATTTACTTAGCGATTTACTTGGCAATTTACTTAGCGATTGCTCAGCGATTGCTTAGCGATTTACTTAGCGATTTACTTGGCGATTTACTTGGCGATTTACTTAGCGATTGCTCAGCGTTTGCTTAGCGATTTACTTAGCGATTTACTTGGCGATTTACTTAGCGATTGCTCAGCGATTTACTTAGCGATTTACTTAGCGATTGCGTGATTTTGCAACTTTTGTTTCCTGCAAAATCGCTAAGCAATCTCTAGCATTATATTTGAGGTTATCGTCAGGTTTTGATCGAGATCAAAAAATCGCTAGCGGATTCTTTGATCAGCCAATCACAACGTAAAAATACTTTACCCTTGTTTCCAATAGTGTCTTGTCATATTCAGCGCTCCGATCTATCAACGATCCTGCAATAAATGGAAGGCTGTGCTTTGTAACAGCATGTTTGACCAGAATCGCTCAAGAATTAGCAGAAGTGAAAAATTGCACAATTTGGGGGAGGGACTTCCCAATCGCTAAGCAAAATCGCTAGCACGATCGATCGCTATATGTACATGAAGCATTATGGTCATTAGTTGTTTGATAGGTGCTCAATGCTTTCTAAGTAAGAAGGCAGAATCATACGTTATTAACTCCACCCATATTTGGGAAAATACAATAGATGGGTACCACTGCACCAGTTATGCGCTATACACACAGAAGGCAACAAACAGTCATAGTATTGTAACGGTTTTCCCTGTGTTAAGAGAGGAATACGGTCACAGGTACTGCAAGATGCTAAGTTACAATGGCTACTCTGTATCTGAGTGGTAGCTGTGGCTACAGAGTGCAAGGCTTGAATGTCTCTCTGAGCTAGAGGAGACAAGATGCTGCTTGTTAGCAGACACAACAGTATTTGGAAACCGGCCAAACGGATTCCAATAGATTGCAAGGGTTAGCAATGTCTTTATTATATACCCTTCACCTAACACGCACAAAATTGCTACTAGGTATAACGTGGTATATTGTGGATGACGTATCAGCACTAAAGTTTGTTTTAAAGTTGGTTTGAGACCAATTCAACAATCTAAAATTTTCAGCTAACCACTGTCTTACATGCTGTAATGATTAGGTTTGCAATCTATCTGGTCATAGTTGGTGTTACATGGTCCTTGGTGTTCATCTAATGTGTAATAGAGTTTTCGTCTCTTGTGGGTCTTGTTTTAGCACAAAACCGCTGTTAAGTTTAGCTCCTTCAAAGAATTTTCGTTTAGTTTATGTCACAATATTCACATAAAATAGCTACATTCAAAGTAACTGCACTATTTCACTCGTTATGCATTATTAATTTATTCATGATACAGAAATGATGGAAAATAGTGAACATCGGGGCACCTAAATAGCTACTGTTGCGTTCACTAGTGCAATGATATGAAGTTATATAAGAACGCATACTGATTTTTCTCAAACATTTTATTTTGTTTGTTTGCCGGTTCTAGTTTTAAACAAAGATATTTATATCAAGACAAAAGCTGTCTGATAAAAAGTTACTGCAGATCTCGGTCAATGGATAAATATGAATTATATTATTTTATTGTTTGTGCGTCCATGGTGTGCAACTCTATGAATTGGTACAAAAAAGTGACACAGTAGGTAATATATGAAGCAATAACAATAGTATTCTAAAAGGCCTTTCATATGGTGGCTCATAACGTTAGACGGTTTCGTTTTCAAAGCGTATGAACGGATTTGAAATAGTCCAGACGGTTTGCAAAGCGTCTTTTACATTGAAAATAATCGGGTAATTGTAGTAAAATAGCCCAAGAAACTATGTTTAAAAACGGGCTTGTTGGTTATAATAAATTAATTGTCGGCCTCAGCAGTTGCAGGATTAATGCTATAAAACTGTATTTCCTGTCCAACAATTGCAAAATCTGCAAACCGTATAGTTGTCTTGCAAATAATTCAGACGGTTTAGAAATGATCCAGATGATTTAGGAAATTACAAACCGTATGGACGCTTTAGAAAGAGTATGAACTATTTACAAACCGTATGAATTATTCTGAAATAGTCTGAACTGTTTTAAAATAGTCTAAACTATTTTGAAATGGTTGGAGAAGTTTGCAAAGCACATGGCTTTCGAACCAAAAGCGATCGTCACAATTTTATTTATAGCCTCTATATAACTTTGTCAACATAGACGTCGATCAATAGACATAGAGCAAGTTAATTAACTGTATAAAAATGTTGTTGAATATAATCTCTAAAATGAATTTTTACATTTACAGTTAGGTTGTATTTATTATTTAAAATAATTCAAAGCAAATAATATTTATTAAATCAAAAAATTTATTTATTTAGAAAAAATTCAACCGTTCAGTGTTTAGGAGAAACATTATCCATCATAAATGGACTGTAGATCTATGACCAATAGAGCGAACCAGCAAATCGGCTCGGATTTACTAAGTTCACAAAGCGTTCAGAAGTTTTTGCAAATGTTCAGACTATTTCAAATTCGTTCAAACGGTTTGGAAAGCGTTCAGACGTTTTAAAACACAAAAGGCAAAACGTTCTGAGCCACCATACTTTCATCTATTAAGTACAAACCATCAAAGCTTGGCTAAAGCTGTGTGATTTCAAACATTGTAAACTTATTGTTTTATCTGCACTCCAACTCATGATCTTATGGTATATGTATGTCTGTGAAATATGTCTGTTTAATCCATATTGCGCAACCAAATGACGTCAGTGGGATGTCAGTGGGATGTCAGCGGAATGCCAGCGGGATGCCACTGGGATGTTAGTGGGATGGGGCCTTGAGAAGCTGATTGACTTCTCTGACCACAAACAACTCGAGCATTATAATCTCATCCTTTCGCACAGTCAAACTTCTGCTGAAAAACCTTTTACTGGTCTATATCACATTCAGAGGAACTCTCTCACTTGTCTAAAACTATAGTAACACGTGCAGTATGAAACCCTCTAACTATTATCTAGTGCCTTTGTTTGTCATTGAAAGAAACCAACATGAGGCTACAGAAACCAGTTTTTGAAGAGAAAAGTTTGCTCTGTAGTCAAGATGAAATTCCAAATCACCGACCTCTACAGTCCTGAGCTGGTAAGGAAAGTGGGCGTACCAAAAACTAGCCTAGCTGTATCCTTTTTTGTCACTTTGCACCATTGAATGTAAACACGTCGCACCCTGCCAAGTGAACAGTAAGTAGTAAGATTTGTTGTAGTCGGGGCAGGGTCTGCTGGCTGTGTACTGGCTGACAGACTATCAGCTAATGGAAGGTTCTCTGTGCTGGTGTTGGAAGACGAGACGGAGAGAAATGCAGACAAGAGTCTGTATTCAGAGATGCCAATAGGCGCTGGTAGTGTCTTTGGTGACCCCAAATGTATCTGGAATAACCTGACCACTCCTCAAAAGTACTCCAAGTATTACAACAACCTGGTGAATACCACAACTTTATTATTATATATCACTAGACTATGACAGTTTACCATTACCAGCAGTTATTGATATTATTGTAAACTAGTTAGCTTATGCATTCTAGTTTATTTTTGTTCTATTGGTTTCGTTTGTATGCTTTGTAGTTTTCTTTTGATGCCACGTTTTTACAGCGAACAAAAAGTCAACATGGCAAGATGCTGGGTGGAGGAAGCTCTCTCAACTGGATGCTTTATGTGAGAGGACACAAGAAAGACTATGACAACTGGGAAAGCATGGGCTGTACTGGCTGGGGGTGGAAGACTGTAGAGAAGTATTTTAAGAGGATGGAAGGATATTTTATAAATGATGGTAAGTACCAGTTGTGAACATGACAGTGTAATGCATGGTTAAACATCCTAAACAAAAACACACATTGTTAGGTTGATGTAACCTTACAATCACGCACGGAGGTGTTGGTGTAGATGTGCTGGAGTAGTCAGCGCATGGCTGAAATAATAGAATTCAATAAAATATGGCCATCAGCCAACTAGTTTGTACACTTTTATAGAAAGACTTGGACAAGAGGGTCCACTGACTGTATCAGAGAATCTTCCCAACTACCCAATATCTGAGCATGTATTGAAAGCTTTGGAAGAACACGGAATACACGAGAATGACATAAACAATGCTGGAGACTTACAAGGTAGAAGTATCCACCATGTATTTGATGCAGTAGAGTCCTGTTGCCTTATGGCACATTTACTATGTTTCCACATTATGAAAATTATTGATGATGGCGTCGATAAAGGAAAATTTCAATTGGAACACCATTATGGTTAAAATTTGTCGGGAGACTTTTTGAAAAAACATCTGTCGATCTCTGAAGTCGACAACTCACCGATAAGCCGAATGCCAGATGCTTATTGCTATTTGAAACGCTAATGTCCCCAAAAGGCGACAAAACCAGACACGCTTAATAAAACAGGAAGCTGCAACTTATCCATTGTAACCCTTAATGAAGTATAACAGGATTGCCAGCTGGGCCCAATTAAGTGTGTCCAATTTTGAATGACAAAATACAAAATCAGTCAAGATATAGACTGTAATTGCGACTTGCACAATGGAGTTGTGATACACGCTATAGTAAGGGGGCGTAATTTATGCACGTACCAGAAACACGTAGCTTTTCCATATAAATTTGCATAGTTGTCTTTTTTAATGAGAAGACAACTCAACACTGTTTTGACAAATTGCAATATCTGTACCGGATACTGTGTAAATTTCTAATATCGTCGCTAGTGACCTTGTAGGGGTCATCGTTCATGGCGATTCCCATAAACGGCTACAATCCAATCATGACGACATTTATATTATGGGGCGCAGTTAGAAATCCCGTGAAGACGCCGTAGTGTTTGGACCTGGCCTTAGAGCAGTCTGTTAACCACGATGTCAAGTCTACTGGTGGACTCAAGGAAATCACAAAAAGGAAAGCAGCCGGAGACCGATGGTTTCTGACTCTCTAGACAAAAAATGTAACCGCTAGACATCTTGCTAAAATGGTTCACTGCAGTGCTTCATCTAAAGAAAAGCGCAATGAGGATGTGCCTGGATGAACAAACGCTGACAATGTAGAAATAAAAAAAACTGGTGGATAAGCTATTGTGGTGGATTTTAGCGACACACATGTCCTGCGCTCACATGTGACCATAGAGATGACTCTGACTGAGGCATTTAGTTAGACAGACTTCTCTAAATGATGACACAGAGTGTCATCACTGCAGAAGAAGTAAAAGAAACCCTGTGGCCTTGAAGACCCTATACCGGCCCTGCAGCTTTCCATACCAGCCCTGCAGCTTTCTATAACGGCCCTGCAGTGACCTTTACTGTCCCTGTAGTGCTATTCCGAGTCGGTAACAGATGGCTGCCATAGCTAAAGTTACCGAAATAGCCTAAGTCACCTCATAAGGACAGATCCAGGACCTACCTACCTTTATATCTAACCAGTCATGCACCCGAGGCTGCCAAAGACTAAGAAGCTTATTTTCAGTTGTATTCCTTGCCGCAATCTTGTGTGATATTGTATCTATTTTATGTATGTTATATTGTTTGGCTCTTTTAACTTCCTGTAATGTTTATTGGTTAACACATGATGATACAATCAACTTCCTGCCACCAGCCTATAAAAGCCTGGCTCTCTGTATGCCCTATACCACTTATCTGCTATTGCTGTTAACTTCTCTAGGCGATTGCCTCCCTAGAACATGGATATATGGACAATAAATGTGTTTATTACTTGAACTCTGTGTAGGTTGTCTGAGCCGTTGGCTCATTAGTTGTCAAGTTGTGAGCAACTTCTTCGTTGCACCCTGCAGGTCTGACTGACACTGAGTTACCTCTCGGAGAGAGGTGTTGTTTGGCTGTGCCACAAACTGCGAGTTGTGGACAGCTGTTTGTTAGTGGACGATAGTGGGAGTCTTACCGGTACGATCCACTACACTATGCTCCTCTTTCAATAATCACTTTTCTATGGAGGATTCAACAGAGCTTAAAAACTTAAAATCAGGTATGAAGCCAACCACCAAAGAAGCCAAAGCAATCCTGAAGTCTCTTAAACACGTAGAGCAGTCCTTCAAGCAATTTGTATGACTTGTGCATGACAGCAAGGAATTCTTACCTTTATCTCTAGGTGAAAGGTTCCAGCAATCAATAAATCAAAGCATCAATCTCAACAGCAAGGTCAAAGTAAATTGCTCAACAGTGAGCATGAACTCTTTGGAAGGCTTGTGGTTATAACACAACAACGAGAAGTTGGGTCTGTCTCAGCAATTTCAACACAAGCTATCTAAATACCTACAATCGATTGCAGACACAGGCGGTTTTATGAAGAAATCAACAAAGAGCATTTTGTTTAAAATGTTGGAGAATAAAGTGGCAGTCAATGCTGTAATGATCGATCAAGAAATAAGAGAGTTCCTTGCATACATAGTCAATGCCATGTACTGGGTGCAAAAGCATTCGCCACTCCCCAATGGTGGTCAGTACGCTTTGGTCAATACACCATGATCCTTCTGGGTTACATAAAAGCTTGACTCGGAGAATATAACGTGATGGAGATATGATGGAGACAAATTTATAAGGAACTCAAAAAGTCAAAATGAGGTGCTGTACAGGATCATCGGAAATTCATCATAAATAATGATGACGCTCCTATCTTGAACTACAACCATTTCTTAATGATATCTAGTTGGCTATTTTAACCAGCAAGGCAAGACAATTCTTGTGAACAAAAAAGCTCTATATCGCTCATGACACAGTTGATCCAACAGTATGCACCATTACTACCAATGGCGAGTGTCGGCCCTGTGATGCTCTAACAAGTGACCACGAGGAAGCGGACTCCTGAATGGTTTTTTTTGCATGCACAACACGCATTCGAGCAAAACATGGAGTAGGACACCATCAATTCATCAGACACAGACGTACTAGTGATAGCCTTGTATCCTCAGAAGAAGTTGCAGTTATTGGTTCAAAGACCCTTACAACTGTGAACTCATACTAGAACCGGAATCAAGGAAAGATTTGTCCCTCTTCACAAGCGTGTTTCACTATACATTCAGCTCTTCTCGGATAAAGCACTTTGGAATGAACAACTTCAATTCACATGGCACACTTTCCTAATACATCTCAGCGTGTAAATTATCGAGCTAACATATGGAAGCATGTATGTATTACTCCCACCATCTGTAGATCAATATGGCTGGAAGATAATTCTAACAGCCCGCACCATCATATACAGTGAAAAAGATCCAGCTCCAAAGAACTCGATCTCTCTGACAGCCTGTGGGTGTCGCAGCAGCCAATGCGGGTCAATACCTGCACAAGCCAGAGAAAAAGAAATTGTGTGCATTTTTTTTGTACCGATGGCCTCAATCAGACTTGTAGTGATTGGGGCAGTGATGGCAGTGACATTGGCACGGAGCCTGATAAAGATTAGCTGATACTGTTTTGCATTGCTGAAAGCATAATCTATTATATTCAAACGCTTTCAAAAGTGGTTAAAATTGATAAATGCAAAAGCATTTGATTACATGGCATATAGCTCAACTATAATGTAGATTATTGGTTGATTTCCATTAATAAACTACAAATAATGAGGAAAAACTGCTATGACTGTTACCCATTTATGTAATGTATATCAAACTTTATATCAATGGAGGGCTCTCATCAATACCTTTCTTTTGATACCTTCAAAATTATACTTGGTGCAGAACACAAGGTTTGAGATGATTTTCAAACAAAAAATTGGAGTCTTCCCCCAAAAACATGTCCAGCTCCCAATTTAAATTTTATACAACAAATCTTTTTATACTCAGTGTGTCAAGACGGTCGATTTGATCTACAGTATAGCTATTATGAATAAAAAAAATAGAACTTCTGCAAAAATGCCATTTGTCCGTAGTCTAGAAATACTGTTCAGAAATGCTTTAAAAAAGCAAAATCATGGATTTGGTTACAAAATCTTGACAACATTATTTAATCTATAAAACCTATGGTGAGTTGGCATGTAAAAATGTTTTCTTATCTCACAGGAATCAAACTTTTGAAGCAGTTGATAAAAAGCAAAACACTTCAACCATTTGGAGCCTACTTTCTGGATGAGAAGTATCCGACAAGAGAAAGGCTGGCACCAGAACTAGACCCGACGTCAGATGAGTACATTGATTGTATAATAGAGAACCTTAGTGCAGGAGTCTACCACCATGCCAGCACCTGTAAGATGGGAGCTGTCGGTGACAGCACAGCTGTGGTCGACCCTCAACTCAGGTAACGTTTGGTGATTATCTTATTAAATGAAATATTGTTTTATGGCTATTGACATCACAAATGCTTCATGAACAATTTCCCAACAACAATACTGCATTATTGCAAGCACCAACTGCCACCTGTTGGTGCCAGTTAAACTAATATACTAACATACTTTGAACATAAGAATGTCAAAGCCACACAAGAGCGGGTCTTTATGTTTATCATGACTAAATTACAGAGTTCAAGGAGGAATAGAAGGACTGAGGGTAACTCAATTCTTATTGGACAACCAAATCCCTAGATGTGACAACTCCCACAAGTCTTAGATATTTGTGGAGTGTAGGGATTCTTTTAACAAACATCACTTGACTCTGTTTTTTTTATCAAAGTTTAAAAATGATCAACTAAAATTTTATTTTTTTGGTGTTGTGATTTTGCTTTTCAAGTATGGGCTGACCCATGAATGGTGGGTTGTAAGTTGAGTGGCGTGGCCTTGACCTTACTGATTATTGGCTGTTCAGGCTTCCTCTGAGAAGGTTCTCATTATATCAGGTACTTCTAAGCCCCACAATGCAACATTTTTATCATATCGTTTTACATCCCTACAATGCAAGCTTTTATCATAATGGTATTTTAAAGTGCCAAAATGCAAGTTTATATTTTACTAAACTTTTCAAAACACTTTTTATGCCTCACTTTTTACTTGATGCTTTGAACTACTCATGCCAATTATTAATAAACATTGAATGAATAGAATATGTTTAATGGTTTGGTTTGACGGCATAACGCATGTTCGGATGCAGATCCCACTCTTATGTGATTGGCTATTACAACTCGTTCCTGATGCTTCTTAATTTGTGTGGAACTTTAATTTGTAGCTTTACCAAATGATGTACTCGGTGAATTAATTACTCATCATACAATATTGATTTGATATGAAATGTCCTAGAAACTTTGTATATTTGTTTGTCTCCTTTTCTGACACAAAGCCAGGATATTGCATAACCAGTTTCACTACCACTGTTGCTGCTGCTGCTGCTGCTAATTACAGTTTTCATTGGATCAATTCACTGTTACTCTTGCAGCGTTATGTAGTACAATCAGTGTTTGGTAGAGCGATGTATCATTTAGCTGCTCTGAAGATTTGTTTGAGGGTCGGTGGTTTACTTGAAGTCTAGCGGTATGGCTGCTGGGACATCTGAACTGGTAGGCTTCTGCTACTACTCACCTCTGCATCCGTCTACAATTAATTTAAACTGATTGGTTGATGTATTCGGGTTAAAGTTTTGCTTACTGCTTTTTATCAATATTTTCTATTGAGCTGAGCAGACACACAACACGCAGATATATATTAGGATAGGACACACTAGCTTATACTCCTGAGATTAAGTGAGTCTGGTCATCTTTTAATTAACAAAAGAACAAAAAAGAATTGCTGTTTTTTAAAGCTCTGAGTGGATGATTCAAAACTTGTTGCTACATACCAGACAGACAGTTGTATTTTTTAATGAAAAGCAATTCATTGAGTTGATTAGAGTTGACTTTGTTTTTATCAGTTTATATATATTCTTTTGTTTAGCAATTATATGACAAACCAAACTATGATTGACAATGGGGTGCTCAAAATTATTTTCAATTATATCAGAATTGGAGGAACTTGTTGATCCAGTATTAGCAGCAAAGCTAATAATGTTAATTCCATGATGGCTGTTTTCCTTATCATTAAAGCTGAAACGTCTTTGAGGATGTGATTAATGAATCTTGCTTATTTTTATCTTATTGTTTATAAACTCTTTGGCTGAAGCATTTTTCTGAAATTGGCAAAAGTAGCTGAAACATTTCAAAAATGGCTGTATGCCAAGGCAAAAGCTTAATTTATACCACACTTTGCTCTGCGGCTGATGATAGTGGTTAGTAAAAGCTATACAAAACTGTACTAAACAGGATTGGGTAAATTTCTGGCGTTAAGCCAACAATCTAAAAGCTTTTTTCATGAGAAAGCTTGCATCATCTGCTCAGTTCCTTGCACTATTTGATGTACTACTACTTACAGCGCAGAGAGAGCTACCTGATTAATTACTAAGAAAGGAGTGTCTGCTGAGTTGCCAGGATAGCAGGTAAGTTTACCTGTGGCTTTGTACAATATTTGTTACCACTTGGTAAACTGAGAATTAATTCTGGCCAGCTTTAGAGAATAAATCAGATGCACTATTTTATAGCTAGCACAAGTGCAATTTTCAAATCAGCCTTGGGACGTTAAAAAACATATCATGGCGTAGAATCATATCTTGCAGTCATAATAGTAGTAAACTTTTTTGTCTCTCATTGATAGTTACTGAGAAAATGAGTTTTAAAAATGACCATCTCAGCACCAAAATTACTTTGTTTCATGTTCGCACTGCGGTTAGTTTTCCGCCTCATTATCGATACATTAGAGTGAAATCCGTGACGCAAGACCAAGCGAGCGCAATTAATTTGCGGTTAGTTACTAATTGCTTCATGATAATATATATTATAAAAAATTACGTTTTTATTTGGCAAGGGAATTATTAAATCTATTTTCCTACCTCCAGATGTAAATGATCTATAACAAATAGTATATCAACAGGTCGGTAATCTAATAGGCTAGTGATATAACATTAACTAAAATCATAAGATGCTGTGGCGCACTCGGAAAATTCACGTTTACAATGTCATTTCCAGACAAGTTTTCCCAAAACTACAGATATGTAAGAAGTGCAGTGATTGGTTAATCTCGTTCGGCAAAGTGTATCCTATTAAACCCTTTTAAAATTTTGTTTCTAGCAGCCTGTGGTCCCAAGTTATTAAAAATTTAGTAATTCCCGAATATTTGGAAAATGAAAAAAAATAGGTGCTACAAATATTTATTTCGATGCTTTTGACGTGTGACGTCATATTTAGTGATCAGTTTGTGGACGCTATATTTTATGCGTGTCCCGTTCTCCTCACTTGCTTTCGCAAGTGCAGGGGGTATGGGTATAAATGGCTTCTGGTAATTTTGCTAAAAAGCTAAATGTAGGATAATTCTTATAGCTACTGCCTTGAAAAGCAGTGCTAGCAAAGAGTGTCACAGTCCTATTTTTGTCATCTATTGATGTTTAACATGTACAACAGCTCTAGATTGGCCAATGATCATTTTACTTGCTCTGTAGTTTTTGCGCCTTACATTATAAAAAGCTACAAAGTGACTTTTTGTTAATGCCAGGTTTGACAACTACTGACAGGGAAGGTTTGCATATGTCAATTTATAACAGCTTAAAGTACCTTCTTTCAGCCTGCCTGATTTTCCTGAGCAGAATATTTAGTACACCAAATAAAACAGTGTATTGCAGCCTACGACATCTGTTTTGTTTGATATAATGAATTTTCGTTGTTAAATTAATTTGGTGGTGTGCTTACAAAATAATAAACAGTTTTGTGCCTTTTTCGTTAATGAATCACTTCTAAACAAGTGTATGGTACATTTAGTTGTATTTATTTCACGCTTGCTCAGAGATCACACACTCTCTCTTTCCTTGCTAAACTGAATTCCTCAGCACATTTTTGTAATTTTGTGCATTCTATTGATTGAGTTCGCCGTCATTCACTTAGTATCATCTAATTAAAATCGATGTTCATTTTTTGGAGGTAAGTTTTGCAAGCTTGACATGCATGCATTATGACAAACTATGTATACAGACAGTATATTTGTCGTTGGTTGACATTTGTTGAAAAAGTGGAATATGTTAGTGTTTTAACGCATGTGGGGGTAAGTGAAAGTGGGTGGGGGTGCTTGGGAGTGAATAGACGCATTTTTGGTTAATCTAACAAAAGTACTACAACATATTTGGTTATTTGCTGATGAAACTTTGTTGGCAAATTTATAAAAACAAGAGTTTCTAATATATGGCTATATATTTATTATTATTTGTGCTCAGAAAACCAGGTTTACAGACTTGTAGCAAAGAAAAAAGACACACTGAGTAATAAGCCAATCACTACAGCAGGTAAAAAAATAAAAATCTGCCAGACATCAGAGCTTATTGTCTGTTTGTCCTTATTTCTTGTTGACCTGCTGGATATGGTTTAGATACGATAAGCACATAAATGAATGTCGTACTAACAAAGGGATAAGTTGTTAAAGAGTAAATATAAAGGTATAGAAATAATGGATGGTATAAATAATATAATAAGATACTGTATGACAAAAGTCAAATTTGCATTGCTTGTGTGCTAAAAATAAATATGTCCTTGCATTGTTGTGGTAGAGAATTGTAGATCCGTATATGTTTTGCATTGTCATCATTTAAACAAATGTATCAATACATATGAATAACAAAAATAACATGTACTATAATTGTGTACTATATGAAACAAGAGTTTTTGGTTTTTATTTTGCGTTGATAAGATTGTAGAAAATACTGATAAATTTCATTGCATTGTTTGAAGAGTAAAAATGGAACTTTGTAAATTGTGTAATGTTCATAAATTGCATTAAGGATGCTTCGGAAAGAAAAATTATTTAAATATGATCCCATGAGTCGCTGTGATGCCATATATACGTCGTGGTCAACTCTATTTAAACACGCTTGCAATCGGCACAGACTAACTATTACATTTTATTTTGAAAATTTCAACATTGAACTAAACTCTGGAGTCATCGTCTCTTGCATTTTGGTTGTCCAATAAGAATTGAGTTACCTAGGCAACTGTTTACTGATGCTATTCTACTTGTAAGACTGTAGAATCATGTCAGCTGCCTTCTCACCAATCATAATAGCTGGAGCATTTGTGTTACCAGAAGTTATCTCTGGCATAATGGAGGCATCAGCTACCCTCAGTCCTTCTATTCCTCCTTGAACTCTGTAATTGCGTCATGATAAACATAAAGACCCGCTCTTGTGTGGCTTTGACATTCTTATGTTCAAAGTATGTTAGTATATTAGTTTAACTGGCACCAACAGGTGGCAGTTGGTGCTTGCATTAATGCAGTATTGTTGTTGGGAAGTTGTTCATGAAACATTTGTGATGTCAATAGCCATAAAACAATATTTTATTTAATAAGATAATCACCAAACAATACCTGAGTTGGGGGTCGACCACAGCCGTGCTGTCACCTACAGCTCCCATCTTACAGGTGCTGGCATGGTGGTAGACTCCTGCACTAAGGTTCTCTATTATACAATCAATGTACTCATCTGACGTCGGGTCTAGTTCTGGTGCCAGCCTTTCTCTTGTCGGATACTTCTCATCCAGAAAGTAGGCTCCAAACGGTTGAAGTGTCTTGGATTTAGCCAGCTCCTGGATCAATTTAATTCCTAAAATCAGCAACAATTTAGCAATGTTTATTGACCATGTTATTCTTTTAGGTGCGTCAAATCCGGGTTTGGTTAATTTACTGTTGTTGTAGCACAATTCTGAAAATAATGATTTAAAGAATGGGTTGGTGCCTGCAAATTTTTTCCTCATCAATTGCTTTTCTGCCGAAGCTTGCATAAAATCGCGAGAGAAAAGCACAGTTGGACTCATTGTACTAACCACATTTCATCACGTGCTTGTCTCGAGGGTCAGAGAGAAGGTTTGGGTCAATTAGCGGTCGATCCATGGGGTCGGCACTAGCCAATGAGATGGTTCCTCTGCTATGTGGTCGTTGAACTCCGATTCCCACCACTATTCCGCCACGATTTTCTGTAGTGTAGTATTGTTTAATCTAAACAGACAAGTAAAACTGTTACACTGAGAGATTTAAATGCTTATAGTGAAATATCGACCGTAGTAATACTTGCTTGGACAGCAATCAATTCCTTGAGGAGTTTAGTTTAGATATTAAAAGATTCTAACTAACGCCAAACTTTTTTACAACATGTGTCCCTAATATAGCTCCTAGGGACTCAACGACATGTGTCCCTAATATAGCTCCTAGGGACTCAACGACATGTGTCCCTAATATAGCTCCTAGGGACTCAACAACATGTGTCCCTAATATAGCTCCTAGGGACTCCACGACATGTGTCCCTAATACAGCTCCTAGGGACTCAACGACATGTGTCCCTAATACAGCTCCTAGGGACTCAACGACATGTGTCCCTAATATAGCTCCTAGGGACTCAACGACATTATGTCATGTCACCCTACAGCATACTGTAGGAGAATTTAGAAGTGGTATTCCACCCTACCCCTGTTCTTGTCCACCCCTTTCCCTCCCCTATCTCTCCACCTCTTTTTCCTATATATTATTCCAGTAATTTCCCCCTTAAGAAAGAGAAGTAAGTAGCCACCGATGTAAAACTTTACTCCAAGAAACTTTTGGCACAATATATGGAGAGCTAACTTCTTATCAATATTGATTGGCTGAGAGCTCCCACAAACAGTTAGGCCTGTGTCAATTGAATGATTGGCTACTTTTATTTATGTTACTTTGCGTTGTATCTTGTCATTTGTGTATGTTATGTATTCTCTTGCGTAATTGGCTCATCCATAATAAGGAGATGAGGAGTGCAACCGTCTCCTACAAAAGGAGCTTGCTTTTTTGTTATAAAGCAAAAAGCAAAGTTTTGTGGATCTAGCGTATCTTACATGTTATACTACAAAACAGATTATGTAATAAGGAATTTATCCTACACCATGGTGTAGTACGTTTGAGTGGGGACTCAGTAGACACTGAACAGTAGACCCTGAACAGAGAAGACTTCTTGGGGAGTAGACGGGGTGGACTCTGTGAGTGTTTATCGGCTATGAGCTGTTGTGTCCGTAAAAGACGGTGCAAAAATACTACAATACTTGTATCGATATTTTCACAAGTTACAGAAAGTTTCACTTTTTATTGGATTAAAAAGCATTTTCTATACCATTTCTGGGCTCAAGTTGTTTCTCTGGTAGAGTTGCCTCACTTTAGCCAAGTCTCCTTCATGGTTAAAAGCTAAAGAGGATCCAACAAAGAATAGCTGTAACTTGGGTGCATCTGCACTCAGAAAAGCTTTGCCATCCTCATCCACATCCATAAAACTCATCACCTGAACAGGGATCGAAGATAGAAAGCCTACAAAATATGTGATGTCACAGCTTGCTTTTGGATGATAATGGATTGGCGGGCAGTGCTGGAAGCATGTAAATGATATCAGAGTTCGGTGTCAAATAAAATTCAGTTAAAAACTTCGTTTTACTACCTACCTTGTTTGGAAATCGATTTCTAAATATTGCATCAATCAGACATTTCTAAAAATGAAATTTTTTGTTTCTGCGTTTTTTGTAACAACAGCAGTTTTTCAAGTTCATTTGTCGAATAAAATTGCCAAAACTAACATTCTACTCAATCACTCATTGCTTGCACGCTGAAAAAAATTAAATTTAATGCAATATTGAATAAATGATGTTGAAATTTTTAACCAAAAGTTATCTGCCATTGATTTGAATACGCTCAGAAGTAGTTTTTATTTTTTGCCTTATTATTTTTTACCTTATTATTTAGGCAACACTTGTGTTGCCTAAATACTGATATTTATCTCTGAAAATTAAATCTCATAGCAGTTTTAGCACGAAACAAAGTTTGCTTTCACTGTTAACTTGAAAATTGTCTGCTCAGAAATTCAGAATTATTTAAAGAGGAGATAAAAAGTTTATTTGGTTTATACTGAGAGAATAAAAGCATAAGACATGTTTAGACTTGTTCTCACCTGTTCCCAGAACAAAATGCTTCACTATAGATGAAATGTCTCTGAAAACGGACATGTCAACTACTCCTGCTGCCTCTGGTTTCTCAAAGTACATCGCAGTGTCGATGGTAATGTGGTCTTGAAAGTTTTGGCCAACGGGAAGATCAGCAACTACCGCAATCTGTAAAAATTACAACTTTATGATGAAATACTTTTTATTCAATCAAAGTAAAAGTCAGTCTTCATGGATATTGACTTTGGGATAAAAAGATGTTCCCTGAAGAAGGATGATTGGTACTTCATTACTAAGGCTAGCAAGGAATCGAGCGCATGGACAACAATGAGGAGACAACTCTAAGTTTACTGGTCTTTAGGAGTATGTTATAAGCTTATCTCAACCAGACTAATGTATATTGTAGCAATCAGCGTTAGCAATCAAACAGCATATGCAATAAGCAAATCGTGATTGTTGGTAACAAACGACAAAACGAGATTCTCACAACGGTGCTACAATATGCCGCTATGCATGGCAGCTTATATGTTGACTACCTACCTCGTGTTTCTGTAGCTGTTCCTTGGGACCAACACCAGAGAGAAGAAGCAAATGTGGAGAGTTAATTGCTCCTGAGGACACAATCACCTCTCTACTAGCAAACACTTCATGAGTCTTTCCACCGAGTCTGATAAATCTTACACCAACAGCTCTCTTTCCCTCAAACAATATCTACAAGTACACAGCAGTCTATGAGTTAGCTGTTAGATTGTGAGTTTCCTCTCTGTAGAATGTTCTAGAAAACCAACCTTAGTTGCGTGAGCACCAGTGATAACATCTAGATTATTCCTTCCCATGGCTGGTCTGAGATAAGCCTTCGCAGTGCTACATCTTTTACCTCTTCTTGTTGTTATGTGAGGTCTAAATGCACCTGTACAATAGCATTACATGATTGAGCTGAAATACTGTAGAAGTCCATGTTAAACCAAAATAATCTGCTCCGCTGGAGACCATCCTGAAAATGTGCGACATGATTTTGATGTTTCTTGACAATATTTTTCTTTGGTTGTTACAATTTAGATCACATATCTTAACACAAAATAATTGAATGCAACAAGTGTATTGGCTGCAGCTTAAACCCTTTTTTCTCTCTTCTAAAGAACATTTTTATGTTTCATTAGAATTTTTTCTTAATTCAGCTCATACAAAATTCATCATTATTACACACTCTTGAACGCTGCTTTGTATTTTGAGTTGTAAGTTGCATACCTTGGGTGTTACCAGCATTGTACAGCTCATTCTCATGTATTCCGTGTTCTTCCAGAGCTTTCAATACATGCTCAGATATTGGGTAGTTGGGAAGATTCTCTGATACAGTCAGTGGACCTTCTTGTCCAAGTCTTTCTACAAATATATTTCAGAGAGTCATTGCTGGCATTGTCACTCGCTTTTTGTGCATTTTATATGAAGGCAAACAAAGCATCAGCTCTCTAAAATGTTTAAGAAGTAAAAAACAGTTATGCCGATAGTGACAAACAAATACAACACAGTTAGCTAGCCTATATATTTACTAAAAACAGACTACAAAACCAAAACATGTTTCATGTCACAGATAGATAAGAATTTACTTTTAAATACTGGATAACTTTGTGTACCTAGTGGCGAGCTTGCTCTAAATGAGTCGAAGGGTTCTGCCATCTTTTAACAGCTGATTTGAGTTTGCTGTCAGATACATTTTATATTTACAGAAAACTTTAGCTCAACTGCAGACAACTGACAAACAGTTCTGGATCACGCTTAACGGGTTATTTGTGAAATATTCAACTATATACAAACGACTCTGGATTATGAGCAGACAACCCTTGATTTTAAATTGGTGAGTAAAGCCCAATGCATAGTCATGTTTGTTGGAACATCCATTCATCAGCAATCAAGTTATATGCGTGTTAGTTATCTGTAAAAGTATTTTCAAGCACCAAACAGATGATGTCATGCAGCAAAAAACACAGTTGCTAAACCTCTGCTTTTTTACTCTTATGGAATCGTTATACAAGTCAACCATGTAGATTGTAGTTAGCAGCTGGGTGCAATAGAGGCATCAACCTACCAATGTGTGCTTTTATTTTAATTGTTTAACCATGCATTACACTGTCATGTTCACAACCCATTAACTGGTATTTACCATCATTTATAAAATATCCTTCCATCCTCTTAAAATACTTCTCTACAGTCTTCCACCCCCAGCCTGTACAGCCCATGCTTTCCCAGTTGTCATAGTCTTTCTTGTGTCCTCTCACATAGAGCATCCAGTTGAGAGAGCTCCCTCCACCCAGCATCTTGCCATGTTGACTTTTTGTTCTCTGCAAAATAAGCACGAATAAAGTGACAGTACTAATTAATCTGACACACAAACAATATGCTTGTTTCACACAACTCATACTGAGAGTTGGCTATTTGCCAGAAAAAATATGTCAATTTATTTTGCGCAATAAGTCAGTCAAAAATTGACCAAAATTAGTGAACGCATGCTGTGGTGTGTCGATGTTTGTACTAGTAATTAACACATCTAGAGCAGCTTACCCGGTTGTTGTAGTACTTGGAGTTGTCTTGTGGAGTTGTATAGTCATTCCAGATACATTTGTCATTAAACATCATTTCTGCAGCGCCTATCGGCATCTCTGCATACAGACTCTTGTCTACATTTCTCTCCGTCCCTGCTTCCAACACCAGCACAGAAAATCTTCCATCAGCTGATAGTCTGTCAGCCAGTACACACCCAGCAGACCCTGCCCCGACTACAACGTTAAAAAATACTTCTCAATGTTGTTGAAATATGGCAGGGGCTTTGAAAAATTGTTGCACAAGTGATTCTGCTACTCAAACCCTCCCTAACCCTCACTGCTATGTAGTGAGAGTTTGTTTTTTAATAATGTTACATAAAATACCTATTCAGTATCTACTGTAAGCTACGTGAGTGGTCATTCAAGTACCTATCGTACCAAAAGTCTAGAGCTCTGCAAACTCATTAAAAATGTTGAGAAAAGCCTGAATCTTATTTATTGAGAGAAGTATTGTACTATAGTTGTCAAAGCTTTACTTGCACCATGGACAAAGTATTCCTGGACTAATGATATAACAACGACAAATACTTGTGTCGTCATATATATATATATAGCCAGTGTAGCTCAATTTTCACCTTTGATTTGAGTAAATAAACTTGGTACTAACTTGTAGAGCTAGGCTTGGTGTTACTTATGGTATAAAATTATTGGTATGTATGACTTTTTAAACCCTTTAATTGACATTTAAGGGTGCTTTCGGATACCCTACGCGTAGGGCTTAACGATGGGATTAAACGAGACCATTCGGAAACCCCGTCGTTGAGGGCAGAAAAAACATGGTGGCAATGGGCAATTTGGGCTCAACGATGAAAGTGACAAGCGAGGTAGGTTGCGTCGTTGACTGACCTTGACTCCACCTAACCAACAGCTTTAATGAGTCAACTTTTATCAATCACTGTTCCTCCCCGTTTCAAGTCGTGACAATGCATTATAATGTATATAGAAAATGCATCAGATGATAAAATCATCGTAATTCATTTTTTTTGTAAAGAAACTAAAGTGGGCTCGCTCCAGCTATACAGTTTTCATAGACGTTGATGAAAATAAATATGTCTATGGTTTATGCTCAAACAATTTCCGTTAAACGACAGTCATCGTTGAGCCCTCAACGAGTGTTCAACGACTGCCCTATGCATAGGGTATCCGAAAAGCACCCTAAATAAAAATTTTAATAGAAACAACAATTGGTATATCTATGAATCTGTCGCAAATAGTAGCCTAAAATAGCCCCAACCTTAATTGGCCGAAACATTGTGAGCTAATGGAATGGCACCCGCAATTACTGAATTATTTTGTTGAACAACTTCGTCGCATATTCATTAACTGCTGTTTAAAAAAAATTCTAATTATTGGAAATCATAAAATAAATCAGCAAAACAGCATGTCAGTGAGCAAATGAGACATTGGTGTTGAAGTTGCAATTGTCAAAAATTCTTATAAAGCTCAGGGAAATTTGCACAATTGCGCCAAAATTTGGTCATTGCTATAACTAGTTGCTAGTAGGAGAGCACATTCTAAACACGTGTTGACAGACAATCAGAAGCAAAATTTGAATGGCTGTTTGGAGAACAATTTTTTTTCTGATTGGTGGCTTGGTTGCAGAGTGATTAGCAAAACTGTGATTAGAGATTTTGAAAGGAGAAATTAAGGACCAACTTATATATGAATCCTTTTACTGCATCAGATGATAACTATCGATTGAGCTGCACTGGCTATTTTATACAAAGAAACACCGATGCTAAAGAGGCGTGCCGCTTCCCGATATATCATGGCCCATAAGTGTTTCCATGGCCCATAAGTGCTTGAACCCCTCTGTTCAGGGTCCAGAAATACCGCATTCATGCCTAGCACTAAGAGCTACGTTTTTTAATGGAAAGGATGTAATCAATGGATTGAGAATTACTATGTAATATTTTAGTTTCGTAGAGTTTAGTTAGTACTACTGAATAGAGGAGCAAACTCCAAAAACTGACTCAACTCCCAAAGCCAGAGGGTGATGTACTGCATGTGCACACTGTCTCCCTATTTAGCTAGTGGTTATTGCATAATGCTTGGTTTTTGCGCCAATAAGTGTTTTGTCAGTCGCTACCCCTACGATATAAATAGCAGCTAATGTAGCCAGGGTGGCTCCCCAAACCCCGCCCACCATCATAAACCCCGCCTCTTGAGAGCCGCCCCGGCTAAGCTAATGATCACTTCTGCTAGGAGTTGTTTTCAGCTCAAAATAGGACAACTCTCTGGTGAAAAAAGAGAATGTTATTAAAATATCTGGCATACTTGAGTTAGTGCAAAATATGACCAAATCGTTTATAGAATTAGTGACATGTAGGATAGTGGATGTTCATAAGAGTTACCCTACAAAATCAATTATGTAATAACACACCCGTGGTAAGGTGCAACAACCACTGCTGTCGAAGAGCAGAATATAGCCAAAAACTATAAATTCCGCCGTATTCTTGATTAATTGCTATTATTTGATTTTTCATCATGATTTTAAACTAAGAAAATGAGATAATCTAGTGACAAATCATTTAAATCTGTCGGATATTTAAACAAAGGATGTGCCTGGATTATTTAATTACTGTTTACCCATCCTGTTGCTATAAATCTAGAGGCATTTTAATTTGAAACAGCTTATAGACGGTGATACATTGGTTGGTTAATATTTGTTTTAATAAAGTTATAATAGTTTATCACTATAAAGTTAGGGTAGCAGCATTTGAACCAAAAGATGTTGACTACAACAACCTGCATCTCCTGTGCTAAGTTTTCTCAGCTGTCAGCCTTTCTCGTATGCGCAATGTATCGGTAATTGCACATATACAAATGAGAGTATATGTACAATTACCCCAAGTCAAGCCATAGTGCCACAAAATCACTCAGCAAGGCTGCCGAGTGCTGCTACATATCTGAGGTAAAAAATTTAAATATTTATTTACAAGGTTTGATGTGCACAAGAACTGAACCTTACAAAAAAAGTATGGCTGTGCCAGAGTAAAAGTAAAAATCGCATGTACATCTAACGATTGCTAAGCAATTAGTTTAGCGATTGAGGGATTTTGCAACTTCTGTTTCTGGAAAAATTGCTAAGCAATCGTTAGCAGTTTATTTGAGGTTATCGCCAGGTTTTGATCCAGATCAATAAACCGCTAGCCGATTCCTTCATTAACCAACTACAGCGCACAAATGCTTTATCCTCATTTCCAATAGCGTCTCTTCATCTGCAGCCCTCTGATCTATCAACGATCATATAATAAATTGCAGGTTATACTTTCTAACAGCGAGTTTGACCGGAATCGCTGAAGAATGTATAGAGAATTTGTGCAGTCTTTGGGAGGAATTTCCTCGATCACTAAATAAAATCGCTAGTACATTGCTATATGTGCATGTACTTTTAACCTCATTGGTGTGCTTAATGATTATCAATACGCAGAAAAAAGAAACAAAAAAACAGTATTGCATTGATGTTGTTAGCTTACTTTTAAACTTTTTGCAGAATATTTTTCCAAGCATTTCACATATTACATGAAAATGTGCTTTGTTTAGCGTTACCTACCAACAAAGAAGTCATAGCGTTACCTACCAACAATGAAGTCATAGCATTACCTACCAACAATGAAGTCATAGCGTTACCTACCAACAATGAAGTCATAGCATTACCTACCAACAATGAAGTCATAGCGTTACCTACCAACAATGAAGTCATAGCGTTACCTACCAACAATGAAGTCATAGCGTTACCTACCAACAATGAAGTCATAGCATTACCTACCAACAATGAAGTCATAGCGTTACCTACCAACAATGAAGTCATAGCGTTACCTACCAACAATGAAGTCATAGCGTTACCTACCAACAATGAAGTCATAGAGTTACTTACCAACAATGAAGTCATAGCGTTACCTACCAACAATGAAGTCATAGCGTTACCTACCAACAATGAAGTCATAGAGTTACTTACCAACAATGAAGTCATAGAGTTACCTACCAACAATGAAGTCATAGCATTACCTACCAACAATGAAGTCATAGCGTTACCTACCAACAATGAAGTCATAGCGTTACCTACCAACAATGAAGTCATAGCGTTACCTACCAACAATGAAGTCATAGAGTTACTTACCAACAATGAAGTCATAGCGTTACCTACCAACAATGAAGTCATAGCGTTACCTACCAACAATGAAGTCATAGAGTTACCTACCAACAATGAAGTCATAGAGTTACCTACCAACAATGAAGTCATAGCGTTACCTACCAACAATGAAGTCATAGAGTTACCTACCAACAATGAAGTCATAGAGTTACCTACCAACAATGAAGTCATAGCATTACCTACCAACAATGAAGTCATAGAGTTACCTACCAACAATGAAGTCATAGAGTTACCTACCAACAATGAAGTCATAGAGTTACCTACCAACAATGAAGTCATAGAGTTACCTACCAACAATGAAGTCATAGCGTTACCTACCAACAATGAAGTCATAGAGTTACCTACCAACAATGAAGTCATAGAGTTACCTACCAACAATGAAGTCATAGCATTACCTACCAACAATGAAGTCATAGAGTTACCTACCAACAATGAAGTCATAGAGTTACCTACCAACAATGAAGTCATAGCATTACCTACCAACAATGAAGTCATAGAGTTACCTACCAACAATGAAGTCATAGAGTTACCTACCAACAATGAAGTCATAGAGTTACCTACCAACAATGAAGTCATAGCGTTACCTACCAACAATGAAGTCATAGAGTTACCTACCAACAATGAAGTCATAGAGTTACCTACCAACAATGAAGTCATAGCATTACCTACCAACAATGAAGTCATAGAGTTACCTACCAACAATGAAGTCATAGCGTTACCTACCAACAATGAAGTCATAGAGTTACCTACCAACAATGAAGTCATAGCATTACCTACCAACAATGAAGTCATAGCGTTACCTACCAACAATGAAGTCATAGCGTTACCTACCAACAATGAAGTCATAGAGTTACCTACCAACAATGAAGTCATAGAGTTACCTACCAACAATGAAGTCATAGCATTACCTACCAACAATGAAGTCATAGAGTTACCTACCAACAATGAAGTCATAGCGTTACCTACCAACAATGAAGTCATAGCGTTACCTACCAACAATGAAGTCATAGCGTTACCTACCAACAATGAAGTCATAGCGTTACCTACCAACAATGAAGTCATAGCGTTACTTACCAACAATGAAGTCATAGCGTTACCTACCAACAATGAAGTCATAGAGTTACCTACCAACAATGAAGTCATAGCGTTACTTACCAACAATGAAGTCATAGCGTTACTTACCAACAATGAAGTCATAGCGTTACCTACCAACAATGAAGTCATAGCGTTACTTACCAACAATGAAGTCATAGCGTTACCTACCAACAATGAAGTCATAGCGTTACTTACCAACAATGAAGTCATAGCGTTACCTACCAACAATGAAGTCATAGCATTACCTACCAACAATGAAGTCATAGCGTTACCTACCAACAATGAAGTCATAGCGTTACCTACCAACAATGAAGTCATAGCGTTACCTACCAACAATGAAGTCATAGCATTACCTACCAACAATGAAGTCATAGAGTTACCTACCAACAATGAAGTCATAGAGTTACTTACCAACAATGAAGTCATAGAGTTACCTACCAACAATGAAGTCGTAACGTTACCTACCAACAATGAAGTCATAGCGTTACCTACCAACAATGAAGTCATAGCGTTACCTACCAACAATGAAGTCATAGAGTTACCTACCAACAATGAAGTCATAGAGTTGTGTCCATCGCTCCTCACTTCCCGCAACAATGTCAATAAAGAACTTGGTAATAAATACGACAGCAAGAGCTAGAGCAACTGCTATATAGATGGCGACTTCGTAGTTTGCCGAAAAGTCCATTGTTGAGTCTTTGAGGTTCTTCGACATAATGTTTACATTTGACCAGCGCAGTTACATGTATATGGCCCGGTGGCAAGCTAGGTCAATCCATTGATAAGAAATAGCGATGGTTTTGTTGATAAAGTTCGCTTGGAAGAATATCACGTCCACATGCACCAACCAAGTATTGTTGTTTTTTTGTAAATATGAATATTTAGTTGTGGGTGGAGCTTAAAATGAACCGATATATTTCCTTACAACATTTGATTATTGAACAAAATACACAGTTCAGTATTTGATGAAATCTTTGAGAAAGACCGCTCCTTGACAGAAATTTGGAAGCTTGCCAAGTAATTGATGGTGACCTTTGAGTTTTGGCTTTCAACCTCTGGTACGATGATCAAAATAGCAATAGATATTTTGATGAAAAACACTCGTGCATGTGACTAATGCTGAGTTGATATAACAGCTATAACCAGTTCTCTCTCCCACAAGATGGCCATCCAACAGGATATAACTAACGGAGCGCCAAAGATAATAAACAACTTATTATCTTTTATCACTGACTCAGCGATTCGGAACTTATTTATTTCTATCCCTTCTCATTTTACAAGACTTAAAAATGGTTGTTTGGGGTGTTATTATTATATTTTTATGTATAATTTTTGTCATATCGAAAGCAGCCTCTGCTTTTATCTATTGTGGCAGTATTTTTGCTTAATACGTCATAAAACCTAATATTTTTCATGCAATCATAAAAATAAAAACATGTCCTGTTAGTAGAATGTAGTGTGAAACACTGAAATAATTGGATAGGTTCACTATAACATCAGACAATATATGATCTTCATTTCTTGTTTTCGGCTAGAGTTTGAAACCTTGGTTTTTCTCAGATATACGGAATGTTAAAGTGAAAGTTAAAGATGAAAAGTTTTGGATGTTGAATTTCATTATTTCAGCATATAAAGGCAGAGCAAATCCAGATTGATTTGGGCATTATATTTCGTGGATGTCTCCGTCAACCACCTCTACAACTGGTTTGGGTTTGGATGCAGAGAGGAGGGCAAGATGGAAGGGTGAGGGGTAGCTAGTGAGGTAGGACAGGAATAACCCTTGAAAGTCTATTCAATGGCGGTGCCTCTTCAAATGACCTAGGTTGTTCTTATGGTTTCACAGTACTCATAGACTAACCAACCAGCAGCTTTTATCGCTTGAACTTTGTAAGAGTACCCAAAAGTGTTGTATGTTTGTAAGTATTTGTGCTGACATCATGGAAATTTCCCAAATTAGTTTATCAATTTACAAGTAGTAAGCAGGGTAGGTAGGTGATACCCCAACTAACTGAAATTTATTGTACGTAGCAACTCTGACTACATAGTCAGACAGCGAGCAAACACAGACATTTCAGTGATAAACGACACTGATAAAATATTATCAGGTATGTTAAGTTTTGCATTGGCAGAATGCCAAAATGAACCCAAGTTGAAAGCTAATGCAAACATCGATACATGAGAGTTGGTTAATAGCATATTTCAAGTATTGGCAGAGAGCCAGATCTCACCATTAGCTATATTGGTTTAAAAGTTAAAATTTAGGCCATCGAATTTTCTGCCAGTGTTCAACAGTTTTATGTAACAGGAATAGAATATCTAGATTTCTCTTTAAAGTAGTTCACTTCATAAATTATATCATTTATAGGTGGAGGGAGGCTGATCTGTTTATTACTAAGGTAATTGTTATGCGATGCAAATAATGGTCACTTCATAAACTGCAAAGTCGTATGTAGAAACGAATTATATATACAAAAGTGATGTAATTCAAGAATTCTGCCCAAAGTTTATTTTTAGGAACTTTTATTGACTTGATCACTATTGCTGATAGAAACTATACATAATGGGGTTGTGACTGGGGTTATCCCCCTTGTAGAGGGCACTGATGTACATCCAACAGGAAGATGCTAAAAGTTTAATATAGAGTACAATGCACAAATACAAAGTTGTGATGTTTCAACTAAAATAAACGCCCAATAAACGGCTATTGCGATGCAACTGATATAACTTGACAAGCCACGGAGTTCACAAGGCTATAAACAGATTACATTAATGGAAGTTTTTAATGACATTAGTGTAGTGATAGAAGATAATTATCAAATAAACACAATGTGACCAGCGTTTATATACAATCGTTGATGCAGTATTGAATGCCAACGATAATTAAAACCGCAGATGGCACGATAAAGCCTTGGCTGCACATGCAAACGATTCTCACAATCAACGCACCGCTGATGTGTGTGTATTAAAATGTATTATTCGATGTCTGTCGGGATAAGAATGCAAAAAATATCATTAATTAAATAACTATACTATTGGTTGGCCCACTATTATCATAAATGACAAAGAAAATTAAATGTTGCATTCATTTAGAAAAATAATGATTTATAATAAAATAATTGTAACTTATCATAATATTTTTAATCATTCATAACAATAATAAATAATAATTAATAATATAAATAATTATTATAGTAATAATAATTTCAAAAAATAGCCACGAATGATTATAATAATAACATTCACTAGCACTACAATTATAAATAGTTATTAAGAGAGAGTAAAAATATAATTTTAATAACATCCATAAAAATATATATAATAATGGCCATAACGACGAGGAGTCCGATGAACGACAAATATAATAATAATTATAAATAATGATTAAAAATATAAATTCATTTTTTTACAGGTAAGTTTGATGCTCCTGTCTTTCAAAATCTTCTCAAGTCTTTTTTAGAGACAAATCATTATATGATCTGTTTGAAATTGCGGCAGCTATCACGAAAAAAGTTTGCTTGAGTCTTGTAAAATTAATTATGTTATATACTATGACTAATAGTCGTTTCCGGTTGAATGTAGAAAGTTCAAACAGAGATAACTCTCAATGTTACAACCCCATTACTTTTTTAAATTGGTCGTGTTGCACATTTTGTTTTTAAGTAAGGTTAATTCAATAAACTCATGCAAAGACATCAAAAACTTGCTATCTCGCATCAGATTCTGTTTAATAGGTTACTGATGGTCTTTTTTGTAGAGATAAATTATGATTCACAATTTATTTAAATTGTGATGGTGCATCGCAATATTGTACTAAGTGTTCATTCAGCAAACATTTTTGTTAAATCACAAGCAAGTATCACTAATTCCCAAATGAGGAAGGTTTGCCCTGAAGGCTCAGTAGAACGCCTCAAAGTCTGGCTCAATGTGGTTGGCTTGCAGTAACCGTAGCAACTGCAGATTTTCTTGAATGTAAGATGACAAACATAAAACCTTGGCCAGCCTAGCGTCAGCAGAAAGGCAGCGAATGAAAAAGACAACAAACGTAAGAGCTTGTGGTAGCAAAGAAAATTATTTATGTAATAACAGATTTATTAGATTCATTTAAGCTGTAAAATAATTGCGACATAGTGGTAGCACTTGAACATAACATGGAAATAATGCTCAAAAACATTTTTCCAGAAACCTTTTTTGACATCTGGTCCAGATTTTTCCCATAATTGATAAGTTACGTTAACCATGTTTACGGCGCTAGCACTGCCAGAATTTAAAATGGACAAATGTGGCATAGTCTGAACTTATGGTTTTCTATATTTCTGTTGAAACCTACCAAATGCCAGCCGTACGAATAATACCCTTACCATGTTATAAGCACTGAGGGCAGCATATCTTAGTGATAGGTGCCACTGCCACAAAAGCCATTATTAATGTCACTGCCCAACTGCAGTTAAGGGCAGCGAAAGTTTAAAAATTCCTGAATTAAGAAAAAAAAAATTTCTCTTCCCTTTTTATCAGAAATATATATGTTGTGACAGATAGTGGAAAAACTGTTGGAATTCATAAAAGTTGAGGCAACTTTATTTTTATTGAATGGTTTTAATAACTAGTTTAATTTAAGACCTTCCTCGTAGTTTTCAAGCTGGTCAGACACTTTCATAAATGCGATCAATAGATTCAATGAAGGAAGTATTACATGTATGATGGTGATATCATTGTATTAAACCACAAACGTGTTTACTTATCAACTTGCCATATCCAAGATCACTGTCTATTTAATGCCATCAGAAATACTCCCGATTCATTAAGGCCACTTTTGATTGCTGTTCTACAAAGAAAATAATACTTTGTCACTGTAGTTGCTAATACCATTAAATTTACACCATTTTTTTGTAGCTGTTGCTTGGGATCATCAGCTACACCAAAATTTAGATCAATCTTCTCAAGGATGGTACAAGATAAGCCTTTGCAATGCTGCATCTTTCATCTTTTTGTTACATGTGACTAAAAAGTCAATGGCAAACAAACTTTGAATGTCCGTACCGATCCCTGCAAGATAGAGAACTAGGAAATAAAAAAAACAAAAACACTGCAATGTGTTTAAATATTTACAAAAAAGTAGTGTTTGAGTTTTTTTTATTGTTCTTACCAAAATTATTCTTGGCATACCTTGAGTGTTGCCACCATAGTTTATGTGCACATACATTGCATGTACTGGTGTTGAGCCTGAAACCTTCAAAAGTGTTCTTTGTATGGAAAACTCTGGTGTATGTGTAGGCAACTATCAACAATGTGTAGACAAATAAAGATAAGGTGACTCTGGTTAAGTGATGCCCATCATTATGAGCAGACGACTCTTGATTTTGAAATGACCAAAAAGAGCATTATTAGTAGCATTCAATAATTCATAAAGCTTCGCTACACTCATTAGGTGACTCAATTATTTGTGAGTTATTTCACCTAGCGATGATGTATTTACAGCCTTGACAGACTTGATATGACAGTTTGTTGGACTTTGATTGCTTTTACAAGATAAATATCTTAAATGACACCCTCAGACAAGTTGAATCTCAGTGCCAAAGCCCCACTCTTGTGAGTTTTTAAGAAAATTTGCAACAGAAAGAGATATTAGTACGAATTGCTGGACTACGACAAGGTCTGTCAGCAGAGATTTGTATAGTTTACTAAACTTACTTGGCGCTGCCCTCGCTCCACCTCTGCGACCCCTTAGCCCTCCACTTATTTGGTCCTTCAACCTTTCCAGCAATTTAACCCCTTCCCCCTCATAAAAAAAACCACAATTACTTTTAAAAGCGCCATAGCCTATAGCCAGGGTCACAATACTCATGCAGTAGCATAGAGCACTGGAGATGAAGTTGTCTGCTCTCCCCATGATTGTTGATCTACCGATCCAATTCCTCCTAGAAGAGCCCCACCTCTTTCCTCAACTTGGCATAAACTTTGCCTTTTTTTAGCCTCCAGAATGACAAGAGATAGAGCCAATGTATCTAAGTTGAAAGTTGTCCTCTCCTTTATTTGCTTGTTATTGAACACCACCTGGCCTGACAGCAGCACTAAGAGCTCTAATATAATTATAAGTATCATCATCATCAACATTTTCAAAAAAATTCAAGCCGTTTGTTTGAGAAATGTGATTTTGAGATTTGAAGAAAAGTGTAACTTTTGTTTAATTAGATCTAGTTGAAAATGAAAAGAAATTTTTTTTCCGGAAAGTGGAGATAACCACCTGTCAGTACATGAATTCTTATTGGCGCAGTGAAAACTGTTTAGCAACTCAATGGTGGTTTGTTGAACAATACATAGCTGCTGTTGCTACTTATACTACATATATACATATCCTTTTCCTGTAAACATAGTTTTTACAGAAATATATACATATTTTAATCCTTTTTCTGTAAACATGGTCTTTACAGAAATATATATCTACTGGAGTACAGTTGATACTCACCCCCTACGCATTCTTTTTCTTAATGTCTTATTAAAGACAAGAGAATGTCTTTAATGAAGAGTGGTGTGTAGTGGATTTTCATAGCACTCACATCTGCGCAGATACCTAACAATCATTCTGGCACCACTTGTATAGCCATTGGATGGCCAGAATGGCAACAATAATGTATACCGAATTGACTGACCCTGCATCTGTAAGGTACCGACCCTGAATGAGTCAGTACTGACCCTGTGGGAGCCATACCGGGCCGGCAGGAAGTGACTCCTCCTAGCCTAGGAGCTGGAAGTAACCTTATAGGAAACGGAGATATATACCCTTACATCTGGCAAAAATCGAGGACCTAAGCTTATAAAGACTGAGATGTAACCACACCAACTAGAACTGCTTGTGACTGGTCAACTAGCCCATGACTCAGTCTACTACTTCTGGGTGCCACATATGTTTAAACTTGTATGCTTTATCTCATTTGTTGATATTTATATCTGTTTGTCTATTTGCTGTATTATGCTCTACTTCTGTGTCATTGGCCATTGCTATTTATTACTCCCTGTGATCTTCCTATAAAAAGCAGAGCTTTTGCTACATTTAATCAGTTTGTATTGAGATTTGTACTTGGTCGTATTTTTTGCAAGGATAAATGCATACTACTCTAAAGCACTGAGTTATGCGTCTGAGCCCAAGGCTCTATACTAGTTGTGGAGTAGAGAACACTCCTTCACTTCTCATTTGGTGTAGTACCGATCTGTTGTTACCTCTAGGTGAAAGGTAAATGGTGGCAGCATATTGTCGGAATGCTACCGACTTCCCTGTGCAGGGAACAAGAAGTTTGGCTGGTCACAGCACTCAGCTGGTGGATTAGAAGCCCCCATAATCTACAATAAACATAAACTACAATATGGAGTGCTTCAATTTTTGACAACCAAATAATAATGTAGCCCTGTAGTAGACATTAGTCGATGGAATCAATACTTGCCCGTGCCATATAACTTCATGCTAGAGATGAAAGTTTGTATAATAATAATATTGTAATTTTTTTGTCTCCACTTTTAATGCAGAACCAGGATATTTCATGGCCAGTCCTAGTAGCCAATGTTGCTGTGCTGCTGCTGCTGTTCACCAACGGTGTGTACAACAATCAGTGTATGGTAGAACGTAAAATATTTTGTTTGGCAGCTTGAAAAATATTTATTTGGGAGTCAGACATAGCTGCTCAGAGATCTCAATTATGTCGTAAGCTTTCACTGCTTTTGGTCATGATATTTCAAATTAGCATTTAATATATATAGAAAGTTGATCGAATAATGCATTTGGCGTAAACTTTGCTAGTCCCACTCACTCCTATAAATATAACCATAATTGATTCAAAGTACATTTTATTTTGGAGTAATTTGGTGATGGACATGGGATTTATTTGTGACTATAGTATGGCTATTGCCATTAGTCTAGCTGGCCAGGGTCTCTAGTACCCTCTTACAGTGGTAGAAGTGTGTCAGTGTAAGTAGGGGACCGCTGGTCCTCATTACGGAGCACGAAGGCACCTGATTGGCTAAAACCTACTTATATTTTGTAGAATAATGCTGATTGGTGATGTTTATAATGTAATGACAATTCAATGTAAAGCTAGATAACACTTTGTTTTATCCCTTAAATGCAGTGAGGTGCGGGACTGTAAGGTTCACCGGCCCCCTGAGTCATTGAAGTAGGGGGATGCATCCCCCCACAGTCCCACCAAACTTCTACCACTGCCCTCTTAGCAAAGGGGATGGGTGAATGAGGGTCGGTAAGGGAACTCGTGGGAGTCTCAGTATGCATTACTCTTTAGTTAGTAAAAGGGCCACTAGAGTGTACGTTTCACTCTAGAGTGTACCTTTCACTCTCTCTATCCATCTCTCTCTCTCCTTCTTTACTCATCAGTCCAGAGCTACCAACTCTTTGTGCTTGTGGTGTGTTTGTTTAGAAAAAACGGTCATACATATAAAGCCATACATCATCGCTGTTTAAGAGTTGTGTTTTCAGTAACTTAAACTAAAAGTTGTTTTTACTTGTTATGAAAAAAATCATAGTTCTATGGAAGAAAGCAGGAATTTTGGTCTAACAAATTGAAAATCGTTGCTAAACTGCCGGTCAAGGTGAAAAAAGTCGGCGAAGAATGTTTTGTTTCTCCTGGTCACTGAGAAGTGAATTATTATTACCGTTGGTTCTAAAACTGTAACAACCGAGTTGGTTGGCTCCATGAATTTTCAGACTTGTTTGCTCACTTCATTAAGAGATAAACGTTGCTTCTTGTAGTAATTACCATGATAAATGATATATCGTTTTATTTATCAATTATTATCAGCTGAGGTGAGGAGGTTGATGAAACTACTACTAAGTCTACTACTACTACTTTAATTAATTAATTAAAGTTGTTTATTTATTATTATTATCATCATCATTTATTATTATTACTATTATATTATTTATTATTTAATTTATCAGTATTATTATTAATAATAATGATGATCTGATGATAATTAATATTAATTATTATAAATGATAATAATTATTATTTATGATATTGTGCAGGATTTCACTGTGGGGGTGTGAGTGGTAGCTCGGCCTACCTGCACAACCTCCCGAACTGTGATGGCAACTGTGTCTAATGCTCTAGCAATACAATCCTCCCACAGGTCGACTTAGTAGCTTGAGAAATGGTGACTAACCATCTCAGTTACTAGCGAGCTGCCGATTGCGTTAGCTGTTATCAGTGTGTAAAGCAAGGGTCGAACTTTGAAGGGCGAACTAGTCAAGCTAGGTTCGGCCAGCAGAGGTTCGGCTAATCTATTTCAGTGCAGGGGTCGAACATTGAAGGCGAATTTAGGCAAGGCTAAGTTCGGCCAGCAGAGGTTCAGACTGATCTGCTTGTATATTACTACTCGAGTAATGGTGCGCAGTGGCGGGTTCAGGGGGGTAGCCATGGGAGCCATGGCGGCCCCCTCCAGAAGAATAAGTGAAGAAATTTGCTAAGCTTGGCGCCATTTTTCTTTTATTTCCATAGTAACCGATCTCGATTGCACGTCCGTTAGTAAAGTGCCCATTGATAATTGTCATCATAAAACACCTTGTAAAAGTTTATCAATCAAAGTATGGCCATGGAGAAGTGCAAGGCAGCAGCAAGCATTCTAGATTTTCTCATTGCACCTCCAGGGTAATAATTATCAATCATTTAGTTTTTTTTGTGTCAACAATTAATTTCTAGATAGATAACAATAATAATAAATATAATGATAATAATAATTATTATTATAATAATTAACAAATGATAATATGTCTAATCTATTAATTCCCTGTCTTTCTCATCAATGCAATAGCAAAAAGCATTGTAGTAATGCACTATTATTTTTATTATTACTACTTATTTATTAATAAATCATCTGCTTCATTTATTTATTATTATTATTATTCATGTTATTATTGGTGGATGAATTTGCGAACAAAACTACTAAAAAAAATCAATTCTACTTTTAAATAACAACTAACTTATTATTATTACTTACTTTATTATTACTGCTTACTACTCCTGCTACTACCACTACTTATTACTGCTGCTGCTACTATACTACTACATACTAAAGCTAAATTATTATTAGTTATTACACTTTTTAAAAAGTTATTGCTATTTATTATTGTTCATTATTATTAATTTATTTAATAGTCTTTTCTTTGCAACAATACTTTATTTTATAAAAGTATGATGATCTGTTGAGTTTTTAGTAATTGATAAAAATAATAATGACAACTTGTAAGAAGATGCAGATAGTGATAGCAACCTTTCTTCTTTTGTGTAGACTTGTGCCCACACGGCCAACCCCTTTCAATGCAACATACATGCTCGCCCACTTTGAATGAAGCATACATGTGTGTATTTGTGTCTGAGGGTGTATGTTTCACAATTACCAATGGCTGATGATTTTGAATAAAGAATAGTACATACTATTCTAGCAACCATATTGAGAACACACCACATCATTTATTATGGTTTTAGGGGGGGTGCCAAAGAACACAAAGGGGGGAGCCATCAAAAAATTTTTTCGGGGCTCTGCCCCGAACCCCGGTTGGCTCCCCCTTTGTGATTTTCTGAATCCGCCTCTGATGGTGCGCAGTGAAGTTATTTGTTTAGAAACAAAGAAACTTCTGAGAGTGTGCAAGCTGACTCTGATTTATTGATACAAAACATCCATATTTATGTACACTGTTACATAATAAAAGTGATAGACAAGTGATAGACAAAAGAGGCCACACCTGGCACAATTGATTGGCCAGCGTGTGCGAATAAAATATAAGAGGTGGTCCTTGACTGATTGCATGAATGAACTCACATGTCCAACATATATGATTAAAAGGTACAGCAAGATAAAATGATAGTAAATAAAATGTACATAGAGCTATCGGCTCTGAAGCGTATACAATAGAAATAAGAATGTAGACTAATAGATTCGATAAGTGAGTGTTACATAGAACTAGACTAATATATTCGGTAAGCGAGTGTTACATAGAACTAACCAATAGAACTCAGTACTAAGAAATGTCCAAGATGGCGCCGATCCTCCACAATATAATAAATAATAATAATATTATAATAATGAGCAAATTATTATTATATAATAATATTAGTATTAATAATCAATAGTCTAGTGATTATTAATACTAATAATAATAAGTTACTTTTTATTGTTAATTATATCATAAATAATAATTATTATTATTATTTATAAAAATATTATTATAATTATTAATTAATAACTGATTATCATTATCATAATTATCATTAATAAATAATTAAATAATAAAAAAATACAATAATAATAATATGATGATAACATCATCATCATTGTAGTGTAACTCACCGAATATGTTAAGTGTGTCCGTCTCTAGTTCTCCGGCTTTCTGAAGTTCTCCTTCTCGTCTTCCCGCCAGGTCTGTCGTACCTTTCCTCGTGCTCCCAATGTTCCCCTGCGCATGTCCGCTGGCCTCAACCTTCACCTTCCGGCAACCTTGACCGTGGGATACGCCACATCCTCTTTTCTTTATCCTTTCTTTTTCTTAGCTTTCACTCTCCTATACTTTTACTCTCCTCTTCACTTACGCCCACCACTATCCTGTCATGTTATCCCTTCTGTTACTATCCTCATATGTATTTATCGTCTCTGTCCTTTCTTTCACCATTTTTTTTTTTCTGTTTTTTTTCTCTTTCTTTCTTTCTAGACCCTGTCTATCCGACGTGGGACATCCACCCTCACGTCTCTACTTTTCATCCGTGGTTCTTCAGTCTCCCTTGCATCCCTGTCTCTAAATCTTATTTCCCTCCTCCTGGTCTTTGTCCTTTCCCGCTCTTTCTGATCTATCCTTCTTTCCGCCTCTTCTCTGCTCTTTCTTATCGTATCCAGGTCCCTCCTATACTGTTCCTCACTTTCCTGCAACTCCTGGGCTAATTGTTTCTCGATCCTCTCTCTGATCTCCTTTTCCCTCTTTTGTCTTGCTACCCTGGCTTGTCTTCTATCCTCCTCCTTTCTAGCCAGCTTTGCGATAGCCTCCGCCTCAGCCTCCTCACTATCCGCAGCTTCTTCCTCACGCCTATCCTCAACTATACGTCTATCCTCCCTTGTCACGTTTATCTCTAAAGTTCCTTTTCTCTCTATCGGCTCCTGCTCGCTAACCACTCTCCTTTTCTCTATCCTGCTCCTCAGATCCGTACCTCTAGCTCCCTGCCTCCTTTCTATAAACTCTCCTATGACCCTTGACATATCCTCTGCGAACTCTGCAGTAGGGTGTGCTTCGTCCGCCAACCTCTCCTTATTAAAAAAGAGCGTTCCTCTTCCCGACCTACCAAATGTCCTGGCCACAATCGCAGGGGTCCCCTCTCCTTTCTTTGCATTCAGCTCGCAGATGTAGTGGTTCATTCTCTGGATGAATGACCACTGCTCGTACGGCATAGAGCGCACCGGGTACATAGGACATAGGATAACTCCTCCGATCCTAGATACCCGCTCCAAGTCCCTCCTATACATATCTAGCCATGGTCCTGTTGTCTCACTCTGGCCACGTTGGAACAAGTCTGGTATCCCAGAGATGACCAGCTTCGTCTCTGCCTCCAACTCACCTATCCTCTTCTCCATACTATACAACGTCCCCCCTGGGTAGCTCACCATCTCTATACCATCGATCCTTAGGTGCCTTACTATACTGTTACCAACCACAACTATCCCTCCTGCCATCTCTTTGCTATCCAGTTCTCTACTACCTACAACAAAAGACAATTAATAGTACAAAAAATCGGGATCCCTCCGCTTCTTCACAATCCTACTCGTCCCGGTATGTGGTTCAGGCGCCCCTCGTTTTTCGTCTACCCCTCCGTCGTCCTGTGGTCCGACACTTACTGCCTCTGACGGCTCGCCTTCTATTGATGTTTCAACCCGCTGCCGTAAATGTGCCCTTGATCGTCTCAACAGTCGACCATTTATCTCCACCCAATAGCTATCCGGTTCTTCCGCCTCATACCGAACAATCCCTGGCTTACTCTGTTCCTTTGAGTCTGTCTTGATCCAGACTAGGGTTCCTTCTCCCAGTTCAGCCAGTGAGCTGACCCTGCGACCTTTATCAAAGTCCCGCTTCTGTCTGTCCTTCAACCTGCGATCTCTCGCTGCAAAGTCGCTTCGGCCTTCGTTCCTCATGTCAATGCTCGGGATGCCATTCCTCAGTCTCCTCCCCATCATGAGTGCATCCGGCCTATATAGGCTCTCAAGTGGGGTCGTCCGGTAGGCTAGAAGGGCCATGTTCTTATCTCCCTCCTTCTTCCACAGGGACTTCACCGTCTCGACACCTCTCTCCGCTAGTCCATTACTCTGGTGGTAGTGGGGACTGCTCGTCTCATGAGCTATTGAGAATTCCTCCATCAGAGCCCTCCATTCCTTCGAGATGTAACAAGGCCCATTGTCTGACCTTATTCGCCTTGGGGCTCCGTATCGTGCTATGACAGGGTGAAATTTCTTGACGAGGTGTTCTCCTGTCTGACTTCCCATCTCCACAACCTCTATCCACCTCGAGAAATAATCTATAAACAGAGCATAGCTTTTTCCTTCAAACTCAAACAGGTCTGTGGCGATCTCTTCCCATGGTCTTTCTGGCAATTCACTTGTTTTCAATGGTTGGTGTTGCATCCGTTGGTTCTTGATGCATGCATTGCAGCTCTCTACCATCTCCTTCACTTCCTTGTTCAACGCTGGCCACCAGACCGTGTCTCTACTCCTCCTAGTCGTCTTAACTATACCTTGATGACCAATGTGTAGCCTGAGAAGCATCTCCCGTCTCATCCCCAATGGGATGTATATCCTGGAGTTCATCAGCACCAAACCATCTACTATACTTAAACTATCCGCATTTGTTTGGACTTTCTTCACCTCTGGGGAAGGTGTTCTGGGCCATTCCCCTTCTATTCCACGCACTATGTCCTGGTAATCCCTATCCTTCTCCGCAGTCTTCCTAACCTCCTCAATGCTAACGTCAGTGATAGAGTTGATGTATATCTCGGCATGGCTCTCCACCCGCTGTATCTTTACCATATCCCTGACCGTGGGAGGCCTCGAGAGTAGGTCCGCTATAAACATACCCGTACCGGGAGTGTGGAAGATGGTGTAGTCGTAATGCATCAGTCTCATCTTCAACCTCTGGACCCTCAGCGGTAAATCGGACAAGTCCTTGCTCCCCAACAGCGGGATTAAAGGCTTATGGTCCGTCTCTATTTCAAAGGTCCTACCCACCAAATAGAAATCAAACTTCTCACACGCCCACGTAATCGCCAGCGCCTCTTTCTCTATTTGCCCATATCTCATTTCTGTTTCTGTCATCTTCCTCGAAGCGTATGCAACGGGCTGCCACATTCCCTCTGCCGATTCTTGGAGCAGGGCTGCCCCCAGTGAGTGTGCACTTGCATCCGCCGTGACCCTATGTCTCCCATTGTAGTCGAACAACGCCAAGACTGGTGACCGTGTAATCGCATCCTTAACTTTATCAAAGCTAACTTGCTGTCTATCCGTCCAACACCAATCATTTTTCTTTCTCTCGAGGTCCCTCAGCGGTACCTCCAGCTCCGACAATAGTGGGCTAAACCTACCCAAATAGTTAACCATAGCCAGTAATCTCTTCAAACTCTTCAAACCCGTGGGCGCTGGCATCTCCCTGATCGCTTTCTCTTTATCCGGGTCTATTCTTATTCCCTCTTCATTGAGGAGATGTCCCAGGAACTTGACCTCCTTCACTCCAAACTCACACTTGTCTTTATTCAACGTCATTCCCGATCTCTCTATTGCCGCGAGTGCCTCCTCTAGCCGCCTGTCATGTTCTACCTTAGTTCTCCCTACCACCAGTATGTCATCCATCATACACACTACACCCTTCCTATCCCCCAGTATTTTATTCATTTGTCGCTGGAAAAATTCTGGCGCCGCCGATATTCCAAAGGGCATCTTGCAGTACTGGTATCTCCCAAATGGCGTGATAAATGTTGTGTACTCTCTCGACTCCTCATCCAGTCTTATCTGCCAAAACCCCGAATTTGCATCCATTTTGCTGAAGTATTTACTCCCTTCCAACGATGCTATAGTGTCCTCTAATCGTGGCAAGGGAAAGTGCTCTCCTGACGCTCTTATTTAGTTATGTCAAGTCTACACACAGTCTCACTTTGCCATTGGACTTCGGCGCTACCACCATGCCCGAACACCAAGTTGTAGGCCTCTCTATCTTCTTTATTACCCCCAGGGCCTCCATTCTATCCAATTCCCGTCTTGTCGCCTCTCTCAGTCCTATAGGAACCCTCCGCGGCACGTTGAGACACAGAGGCTGAGCGTCATCTTTCAAGTTGATTTTGAAGACGTCCGGCAACACTCCTAGGTTGGAAAAAAGCTTAGGGTATTTAATCTCCACTGGGGACCTCACCGTGCAGATGGTCCTAACTATCTTGAGTTTATGGACCTCCGGCTTACCCAACAGGTTATTTCTCGCCCCTTTCATCACATACGCCGTACTTGCGATCTCCTGACCCCACGCAGTTATCATGTTTATTTTTACTTTGCCAATGACATCAAGTAAACTCCCGTCAGCTCCGGTAAATTTCCTCCCGGTCTTCTCGATCTCCTTCCCTATCCTCTCCGCCGTTTTCGTCGTTATTACTGACACGTCTGCTCCTGTGTCAACCAGGAACTTAACCCTTTTTGTTTCGCAGCGTAGCTCTATTTCAAACTCACTACCCTTTCGGTTTGTTCTCTTTGATAGTCATAATGATTCCTCGGAGTCGCTGGAGTTCCCACTCACCGCGTTAACTATCCTTTTCCTACCGCTATCTGTGTTCTGCCTCTTTCGACTACAATCTTTGACAAAATGGGGCCCTCCACATTCGAAGCACCCTCCTGACTTTGGACCCCTTTCCTCCCTGCTGTTTTTTTTGCAGTGCCTCATTAGGTGGTCTCCTCCACAGGTGAAGCACCCTCTTCCTCGGGTTCCTGCACCTCTGAAACTTCCTCGTCCTCTAAAACCACCATTACTGCTGTATCCCCTCCTATACTGGCCATCTCCCCTCCTGAAGTCACCAACTCTATCTATCAACTCGGGCTCTTTTGACTCGTGACACTTGCCCTCTGTTTGATCCATCACTCTATCAATTTCTGGTCGCACCCTACTACTACTGTCCTCTCCCCTTGCCATGATCCTCGACGCCGTCCTTGCTGCTTCATACCTAAGGCATACAGACTTCACCTTGTCTGGGTTCAGGTCTTTCTTCCCCAGCAGTTCGACCCGCACTTTCTCGTCATTCATCCCTTTTATTGTTATCTGAACAATCATATCATCCAAAAGAGCCCCCCAGCGACAGGTCTTCGCCGATCTCTCTACGCGCTCTATGAACTTGTCTATCCCTTCAGTTGGCCTCTGCTCTATACTAAGGTATCTATGCCTTGTAGCTACAATGTTCTCCATCTTCTCAAAATGCTTTGTAAATTCCCCCTTTAAACGTTCGTATTGCAGCTGATCTACTTCCATATCCCAGGTTTCAAAAATATCCAATCCTACCTCACCCATACTATCCAATAACAATGCCGCCTTTCTCTGTTCAACATCATGTCTCTCACTTCTGAATCTATCTTCCTTGTCTTTCTTCCCTTTTCCACTTGCACTCGGCTCACTATACTTCAAACCAGCTCCTATCACTGCTATTTCGAATCTCCTCAAAAATTTGTTCCATCCTTCCAGCTCCGCTCCGTGCTCTACCTCGAACTTGGGTGTTCTTACCCCTTTGCCAAATTTACCACTATCCATAATAATAATTCCTTGTTTGTTTTTACTATTAATAATCTCATTCACTAACTGTAGTTCACTTATTATTGTTCTCCTCTTCCGCGTTTACTTCTGACACCATGTAGTGTAACTCACCGAATATGTTAAGTGTGTCCGTCTCTAGTTCTCCGGCTTTCTGAAGTTCTCCTTCTCGTCTTCCCGCCAGGTCTGTCGTACCTTTCCTCGTGCTCCCAATGTTCCCCTGCGCATGTCCGCTGGCCTCAACCTTCACCTTCCGGCAACCTTGACCGTGGGATACGCCACAATCATGATCATGGATGATCAATTATTGTAATTATTTATAATAATCCACCAAATTTAATTCATCAGCTGTTGCTGTGCTATTTGATTTGCCTTCATTGCCTGTGAATGTGTTGAAGAAGCCTTAAATTTAGTTGATTTGCGCATCATTTAACCTGATAGAACTAAAATTAGAGTCATGATTGTTGTATATTAGAAATTTCATTCATGTAAGAAAAGGTGTAGAAATGTAATTTTTTTCTTGGATAATTTTTTTTCAAGAAGGCATCAGCTTCTAGTTTTAGACTAATTTGTAGTTTGTCCACTTTGGGTATACAAAGAAATGTGTAATTTTTATTTGGAGAACTTTTTTCAAAGAAAGTAGGTTATTAGCATTTAGAATAATTTTTTATCTGTCCATTTGTGCAACAATTATATGTTTAATATCGTTGCTTCATAAAAACAATGATTGAAAAAAGTATGTTCGCTTAAAAAACATATATGTTGGTTTAACACTGTCATATCACTATTGACAAGAGTGTTGTTATACAGTATGTTTCCATATGGCTCATAGCTCCGAAATTTGGAGTTATGCCTCATGTGGGAACAGCTGCTTGCGCAATGAATTCCCCAGTTTTGGTTGCGGAAACTCTTTTCGAAAGCAGCCACTATGCGGCATAGCGAAACAGTTAAATGCGCATTGTGAAGCGGAGTAAACCACGCTGTATCCGGTATGCAAAAAACGTAAACAAACTGCTGTTTCTTCTCATCGATTGACCTTTTGCAAGCAATAAAAGTTGCACTGTCTTCTTATTAATTAGTTAGTTAGGTGCAATGCCATGTCAGTTTATTGATCATGAGATCTTTAATTTTCTCAGTAAAATTGAGGAACAAAACCTACAACGTAAAATTGATGGAAAAACACAAACAAAGTTACAGTAACATTGAAATATTTATTTATCAGGGGCATTGCTCAGTCCATGGGGTCAGATAAAACTGCTGAGCAATGGCGGTCAAAATAAAAAGGCTTGAAAGCAAAATATTTTGAAGAGAGGAAGATATGTAGCATCTCTGGTTATTTGTTGGCAGTTTTTAATAAATGACAATAATATTATATTTATGTTGATAAAGATTATCAGAGATGGTACAAGAAGAAGTTTCATTTATTATTTACTATTTTATTATATATTATTATTAATTATAAAAATAATTATTATTATGTTCAATTATTATTAATAATATATTGTTATTATATGCAGCAGATGAGCTGCAATTTCTGATTAGTATTCATTCTGGTGACTAGCAGTGATCTAACAAAATGTCTCTATCCAAACTACACGTGTTTCCTGCTGCATGGAAAAACCAGTAGTTTGGGACTTCCCACATACGTTTCGCATCACTCACGGCGCCCATAAGAACAGTTTTGCCTTGCTATCTCTCGTGGCGCAACTCCAAATTTCGGAGCTATGAGCCATATGGAAACGTAGTGATAATGAAGCGGAATTAGCAATGCGGAACCACGGGTGAGTATTAATGCGACAGGAGCTGGATTCATTAAAATATATATGGAATTTTCAAGTCCACAGCTACGTAAGCTATACAATGATTGGCTGAACCAGTCCGGACTAGTGTTTGCTTTTCCTACTTTTTTTAAATTTTGTCTCTAGTCCCCCTTGACCACGGTTAAAGAGAATTAGTAACACAAGAGTATTTGATGGTTTAGAATAAAACGTGTATGACAAATTTTTATATTGATGCTTTGCCTTAAGAAATGTTACGTTTGCAATTTTTTTTTTTGAATGCAAGTCCTTTGCCACACTAGTGATTGCTTCATAGAACATGGTTTAGAAAAAGTATCTTTTCTTGAAAAAAAACAGATAATTTCAAGTATCACCGTCATATCACTGTTGACAACGGTGTTGTTATAGTGGAGCATTATCAGCGATGAGTAACCGCGCGTTAGTTGTGGCAGCTAGCTCATTATAAGATATATAAAGTTTTGGTTCGTATTTGAAAATGACATTCAGTAAAGTACATACATATGAATGATCCTAATAAATAGTATACCAATAGGCCTGCAAAGGTGTAGGGGAGCAAAATATTATAAACAAATAGCCTAAGGGCCCACATCACACTGCCTGATTACCGGTTTACAATGCATTTTCAAACCTGATTTTTTAAGTCCACAAATATGTAAGCAATGCAATGATTGGTTAAACCTCTGTGGTTCTTTGTTTTAAATTTGGTTTCCAGCAACCTGTGGCCCCAGGCTGTTTAAGAGTTAGTAATGCGAGAAAAATTTAAAAAGCTTTGTCAGACGAATTTATATATCGATTCTTTGTCTGAATGCTTAGCTAATCAATATTAATTTTAAGCAAACATATCGTACAATATATCAATACATATTAGAGTAACTTCACACACCATACCAACCATTCATAAATACAGCAATTTTCATCTTGTGGCATACAAAGAAATACTCTACTGATTGTGATGAAACTTTCAGATCATGTTCTGACAATCTAGATTGTTAAAATTGGTGACTATTATATTGTTTATGCGCAAAGGCTTGAGTTATTTCCTGAAAGAAACAAACTTTTATCATCGAGTATCAATATTTTCTATATTATTTGAAGAACACGTACGTCTCTAAATAATAAAATTAACAAATAGAAATAATCTACAAGAGTTTTTTACATATCGTCTTATGCCCTAATCATTGTTACCCGCAAAAATATCAGTACTATTTATGACCTTGTTCAATTTGAAACTTTTGTCATGTCTTGATTTATATGCATGCATGCACTATGGCTAAATTGGAATATCGCTTTGCAATGCAGACTATCAATTGAAATGTTGTTTCTTACCAGGTGAATGAGTTTTACTCTGAATAATGCAAAATAAAACAGTTAATCAATCAAAATCTTAAAAAAGCCTCATCTCCCATGCACCATGTCATGTTGATTTACTGTCTTCAATTACTTGTAATCTTTTCCAAAGTGGATATATCTTATATTTGAACCACCTCTGCTTCAAATTATAATGAAAGGATCACTGATGAGCTGTCCATCAGCTTGCGATGATTACCTTTAAACCGAATGACCAATCAAATGTAATGCCTCAACCGTTTGGGCTTCTGAGTTATCACTGCCTGTTATTAAATGTAGTTGTTCACCACCAAAGTATATGCTTTTTCTTGTTTCTATTGTTGAAATAAAAATCTAATATAGCCACCACTGAGTAATCTAATTCGTATGGCTCAGTTCACCATCGTCATTATGTAATCAAAACTTGACTGGTTTCAAGCAGAAATTATTGTTAATAATTAACCACCTTTTTAGAAATGCAGAATACCTGTTTGCTTCCTGTATGCTGAATAGTTTTTCAATGAGCCTTGACCAGTTTTAAAACAATCACTGATAATGAAAACATGAATATACTTGGTTTATTACGGAATATGTGGAACACTTCCAAGCTTGTCTGTTATCTGTTGGTTTGATCACGAAACCAGAAACTGAAGTATACTAGCTTGTTGGCCCCTAGTAGCAATGGCTCATGCCATACTAGTGTGTCAAAGGTTGCAATATATTTTGCATGTGAGCTGTATGGTATTTATTACTATTGTGTTTATTGCAAGTGCATATGTACTGGTGGTATGTGTGCATACAGTTCGCATCTATACATAGATATTCATCCATCAGCAGAAAGAATGCAACGTCATATCGTTAGCCGACTATGTAAGCTTGGATTTGTTTGCCCTAAGTCTTCAGTAACACACATATCTGTGTGCCATGGCTGTTTGTCTACCAAGTACAACACAGTAATGGGACAGAGTGTGTGTAGATACAGCACAGACCAAAGCCAAAGTGACCTGCCTCCCAAAGACAAGGACAAAGAATTCAGGGGAAGTGTATGTATTGTCTTCTTCAATCATTAGCTCTCCTTTGATTTGAATATAGTAACTCATAAAACAGCTGGCCAAGACTCTTTAGTATGTACACTATATTTGTATATAATCATAGACACGGTTGTATGCTGTTCCGTATTGTGGCTGCAGCTGTAACTGTGGGTGCTTTTGGGCTGGTGGCTTTGAGGGAACTGAGGAAAGTTAAGGATGCAAGTGAGTCTAGCTTTAGCCTAATTGTTTAATAAAATTAGCTTTGAAATGAAGAGATGGCTAATAAACAACAACTGTGTTCCTGTCATTTGCCTGAACAGCTACACCAATAACAACAGTTAATAGTTGTATTGTAAGGAGTTATCTTCTCCTATACATATCCATTACAAGGAAAACTGCAAATGTGAACTACAAAAAAATATCTTGAAGCGAAATTTATCTTTTCCTATTCAATTGTAGTTGAGTTGAGGTCTATTTGGTGATTTTATTCTTTCAACTTACTAATTAGATAAATTGTGACAACTATTTGGATACAATCTTTTTGCTCAAAATAGTCAAATGGCTAATCAAGTTTGTTAGTTTAGTGAATACGCAAATAATGAAACTGGATGAGTTGAAGTAAGATTTTTTTTAATATGAAAAAGGCGAGTCATGTATCGTTACTCGCCTCGCAATTGAGTAAAGCCAATTCCTGAGTGAATTTGTTATAGGTTTGGCTGAAAGTCGAGGAGTTATCATTGGAAAAGCAGATCTCGGTGGTGATTGGATGTTGACAGATCACCATGGCAACAAAAGGAAAAACACAGACTTTCTTGGCCAATGGGTGATATTGTACTTTGGCTTCTCATTCTGTCCTGATATTTGTCCAGAGCAGATGGAGAAGTTGGTGGAGGCTGTTGATAGAATAGGTGGGTGTGGCCTCAGGTTTAGTATCTGTTGATAGAATAAGTGGGTGTGGCATGTGGTTTGGTATCTGTTGATAGAATAAGTGGGTGTGGCCTCAGGTTTGGTATCTGTTGATAGAATAAGTGGGTGTGGCCAGTTACAGTGATTGTGCACTTGACACTGTAGCCATGCTTGTCAATAATTCATATTTTTTTTATTTAAAACTTTTGGAAAAGTTTTCCAGTCTGTTCTGAGATATTGTATAACTTGAGTTTGAGAATTTGTTTTAGTATTAGAAATATTATTTACTTAAAAAAGTATATTCAGATTACATTATCATCGTTAGCTCACACTTGACAAGCTATATCATGTGTTGTAAATGACAAGCTATGTTGTAGATGACAAGCTATGTCATGTGTTGTACATGACAAGCTATGTCATGTGTTGTAGATGACGACAAAAGTATACCGAACGTTGTACCAATATTTATTACTCTTGACCCTGAGAGAGACACTCCATTGCATTTAGCCAAGTATGTCTCAGGTGGGTGTCTAACATTTTATCACACAAGATCTCATCTAATTGCAGCTGCATTCACTTCTAGGGTTAAACATCTGCGAGATAACTTCAACAAAGGTTTACAACTAATGAAATAATATTCAGTTATTAATTTAAAAAATCCTGTTCATTTTCGTTTAACTTTGTTGAATATGATTTATTTAATTATATTGGTTATATGATTGAACTTGTTGTGTTGTCAAATATTATAACTAATGATGAAAGAATTGCTGACTCAATGAATTGGATACAATCTTACATTTATGTTTTTTCTTTGTTATTTAAACATCTAAAATTGATTTTAGGCAACTTTTCAAGGTTTTGAACAAGCTTCACATAGAATAATTGTCCCTGATGATTCCCTGCACAGTAAGATCAGTTAGTTTAATGGCACAAGGGCGACTCGTTTCTGTCTCTATTGGTGGACGCAGTTGCTACACAAAATTTGCTGACGTTGGAGTTGACCAATCATCATAGCTAATATAATTAAAGTGTGCAGTTGGTGGTGGGTTGGGTGTAAGGCGGAGTTTTAATTTAATTGTTTTTGGTTTTCTACTAGGTACTAGTAAAAATTGGATTTGATTTTTTCGGGTTTGCATTTGAAATAATAATTATTCTGAATATGAATAAGCTGATATGAAATTTGATAAAAAAAGAGTAATACATGGTAATTAACAATCGTGGTAACGTGTAATTATGTTATGATCTTACAATCTCATAATAACCGTTTACATTATATCCAAGCTTAAATAAGCAAAACATTGGAGCAGCTAGATAGAGCAACACAATTGGTTTAATTGTGTCATGTGGCTCTAAAGTCGCTGCAAGTTGACACTCAAACCCGATACTGCTCGGTTGCTCGAAAGCTGCACAAATATTCTGCCACAAGATACATCAAAAGAAAGTCACCTTGTGTTAAGACTGCTTGATAGTTTGTACATTTGTGTAAACTGCTGTCTGAGGGTTGTGTAATAGTTGGTTGTTTTGAAGCTGATAATTCCTTTCTTGTAATCAATCTGTTACTTAAATCATTGTTCATTATGGGAGTGATGCATCTCTTTGTCTTGCAGAGTTTTCACCAAAAATAATAGGGATGACAGGGAGTAAAGAGCAGATTGCCCAAGCAGCCAAAGCCTACAGGATATATTATTCAGCTGGTCCCAAGGACGAAGATAATGACTACATTGTAAGTTCAGAAAATAGTTTTTTGGGGTCATAGATATAATGGAACGGCTATCACTGTAGATTCTGTAAGATAAAATTTGAGACGAACAAAAAATGGCCGAAATGATATATGTTGGTTGTGAGGTGCCAAGTGAGACCAGTGAGGTTGCATTGTTTGCTTATTACTGTGAAAAGACGACTTCACCAAAGAGACGCTGAAAACTAATTTGGAGTTATGCTCTCCAATACAAAATAGGCCACTAGCACAATCGATGGTACCACTGATACGACAATGAATGCATTTGATTAAGTTTATGGTTGCAGGTGGACCATTCTATAATCATGTACCTAATTAACCCAGAGGGAGACTTCTGTGAGTACTTTGGTCAGAACAAGAAGGCCTCCGAGCTCTACAGCACCAGTAAAAAGCACATGCTAGAGTGGAAAAAGGAGCATGGCAGTGCTGCTACCAAGTAGTATCTAAATCTAGTTGATGTCAGGCTCCTAGACTGCTCTGGAGTTGCTCATTCATTGTTCTAGAAATTTAGGAATGTATTAGCGCTGTTTTTTGCTTCAAATATTTCCGATTTTCATTTTGTTTTTATTTGTTTAATATGACATGAGATAATGTACAATATTTAAAAGGCACCAACATTTTCCCTATGAAATGAAACTGGAATATTACAGTACAGTACAATGCACCACCTCTCACTTCTGATAATCACTCATGTGTTTGTTGGTTATTGTCTTTTCGTGTTACAAGCAAATAATTCAAAATTACTGTCAGTCTAAAAACCTTTGGGCAAGGACTTCTGCAAAAATGGGGCACAGCAGCTGGTGAGAGCTGAGCCCACAGCGAAAAAAATTTCTTTATTAATCAAATTATCACAGTATAATGCATTTTACAGAAAATGTAACAAAAAAAATCCGACATTAAATCCTTGGCTTGATGGTGATAAGATTGTGTAGGATATCATAACTGTTGCCATCAGGCTGGACGCTGAAAGCGCTGCCATCTTCTGATTGTAGTCTCAGATACCCGTGCTCATCTAGCCCCACAACCAACGACTCCTTGTCATCTCTCTCAGGCACTCTCACCTTCTTCCCCGAGTGCATCCAATGCTTGTAGTACTCATTTAAATATTCTCTCTTGTCTTTGTTCATCAACTCTACAGCACACAAGAAATATTAAACAGCACTAACAACAGAGAGACAGTCAGACAATTAGTCAATCACTAAATAATTGCTACCAAACTCACCAATAAGGTACTCAATGTCTGTGCACATTTTAGCGGCGAGGGTTCCAACGCTGATGAGTGGAAGACTGGCATCGTTGAGCCTGTTGTAGTCTCTTATAATATCATTGACATTCATGGTGGGCTTCAAGTTAGATACATTTACTCCAACCCCTGCAACAGCATGTCTATGATCTCAGTCTGCTATATCCAATAAATGCATCACTCACAGTAGTTACTAGTAGTTACTCTACCAACACACATACCAACAATAGCTATTAGCTGGTCTCCTGCAGTAGTACAACTAGCAATCACTCCTCCTATTTTGCTTTGCTGATAGTAAATATCATTTGGCCATTTCACGGATACTTTGCACTGTGTACTTTGGGGTGACTGAAACAAAATTTGTTAACCCGGCGTTGCAGATGTTGAATAGAACCTGTATCTTGCAAAACTGTGTGCGCATGGGGAGGTCATGATACACAATTACATGCGCTGTATGTGGGCACTCACCACCGGGATGTATTGAGAGAAGACCCTTGCAGCAGCAACAGCAGGTATAGTCTGCAGTATTGCAGGGGCTCTACCAAGATTACTGTTTATTGGGAACGCTATCTGCAGAGATAGTGACAGAGAGCCTGCCGGACTTATCCATTGGTTGGATCCGCGGCCTACAAACATTTACACAGAGTCAGATGGCGTATATGATAAGCAGGTTAGACATATATGGCACTAGTACGTTATAGCCTACGTCATACATACCGATTCCAGACGATTGCTGGCGGGCAATAGCAACCACTCCAAACCGGGGGTCATATAGAGAATTGAAAGGTTGAAGAAGTAGCTGAGTAGATGGACACAATCCTTGGAACAGCAAAATATTACCCAGTGATTTGCTCCTAAGGTTCTCAGCAAAGCCCTAAAACATTTCTTGCAAACATTAATAAGCATGCCTACGTTTTTCAGTCTAACAGTAACGGTGACATTTAAAGCCCATTATTTATCTGATATGTCCTTATGAGGTGCTTCAAATACCAACTTTGTCAAAATTCAATTTATTTCTATGTTTTCTTAACAAAATTAATAACAAGCATGTTGTGAGTGTTGTCTCCTCTTCGAAATCTTTTTGGGAAAACATATGACGTAAGCAAGTGTTTTAGCCAACCGCTAAACTTTGTTTTTACTACTACTAACCAACCGCATGTGCACTATTACTACTTATATCAATCGATGAGCCAGGTCACTTGTACTGTTATGCTTCAGTGATTTCGGTGATTCAAAAATTGTCAAACAAAAGTTTAGCGTTACATCATATGTTTCCCAAAAGATTTCGAAGGGGAGACAACACTCACAACATGCTTGTTATCAATTTTGTTAAGAAAACATAGAAATAAATTGAATTTTGACAAAGTTGGTATTTGAAGCACCTCATAAGGACATATCAATGACATATCAGATAAATATAGAAATGGCCGGAGCCATTCTTTAACTATAGCACTTTCACAGACGGCATATTCATTTATTTTTAAGCTGAAGATCCATACAGGTCAAGATGTGTCACATTTTGCTCCAGCTGCAAGTATAATTCGAATTAGACAATTTTACACCTTACCTTCCAGTCAAACACAACCGGATCCTCCTCAGGTTTCTCAAGACTCACGGTAGCCACATCGGCAATGGTCAGCCTGTCCTCACTGATACTCCCCACAGAGCTGCCCCTGAGATGAGCCACAAAGGCCTCTCTCGTCTACCAAACAACCCTATCATTTACCACTTGACAATCACCATAAGATAGTTTGGAGTTATCCACGCATGGTGATTGTGGATGCTGACAAAATGGTATATGCGTCAATGAAACTCCTACATGACGCAAATTGGTAAAACATGTTGAATAACGAACTTTTTATGTTGGGCAACACACTGACAATGGATGACTAACCTCGTCTTGTGCACTGTATATCTGGCACTCAGTAGACTGTTTTTTGCCGATGTTGGGATCGATACGGACACCAAGATGGGCAAAGAGCCATCTCATCAACAGATGCCGTGACTTGAACTTTCTATGCAGGTCAACTTTGGAAAATACAGCCTTTCCATTATTTCCATTACAACAATCGCCTTCTGAAAATGTAAAAGCATTATGAAAAGATTAGTCAAGGAGTTATGTTATCAATTGTGTAATCTCAACATTTAGGTTTTGTGACGGTCATTGCCAACAAGGGCTAATAGAGTCACATTACAACTAACTATCACGTAATTCAGAGGGTCAAAGCCAATTGTTAAGACCAACAGACCTAGAATGACAAGTTTGTTGTCTTCAATTTCAGCCAAAGCAGTCAGTTTTACACCAGGCACCAAGCTTTTCGTGTCGACAAAATACTTATTTGGCAGGAATACACTGGCTATATCGTTGCCTCCCACTTCCTTCAAGTCAACTGTCTACAAACATCAGATACACAGATGTATGACCACCTTAACAAAGTCAATTTATGCACACCTCTATAAACCAAACTATTTCTTCAGTGGATAGATGTGATAAATAACACGTACCTGCTCATCACTTTTATTGGCAGTTGCATACTCTCTCAAGGGACAAAATCTCTCATCAAAGGTTGTCGCTGATGTAAGCAGGTGTCCTCCTAACTCAAAATACTCCTCCAAGACTTTGCAAGATACCTCATCCCTTCCAATCTAAATACAGCGAACATTTAATATCAGCAGTTTAATCCTAGCTAACACTTGAACAGCAACCCAAATTCTTAAAGGGCAAACTTACTTCAGGATCTGCAACGACTAGCAGCTCACAAGAACTCATCCAGTTTTTTAGCAAGAGATCATGCTTTGACAGTTCATACATTGTATAGGAGTCTGGGTCGAGATCTCCTTCGATGAGTGCATCTCTGGTGTCGGTGTAGTATTGGGGTCGTATTTCCTTGGCGGACCCCACGTATATCAGTATGTTTATCTTTGTCTTCTCCCTGGAAATGAATCAATAAATGGGTCAATTTTAATGCGGAAAAAGCAATACACTTGTACAAAAATGTAGAGAGATATATAAAAATGATTTACCCAGGAAGCATTGCATCAGCCATAGCTCATACTGCACCACTGAGAGCCAATGGTTGAATGACGAAAAACAAGCTTTTAAAAGCGACACCTTTGGAGAAAGCTTAAATAGCCGAAGGAAAAGCAGTTCTCATAATTGGCAGCTTGCCAGAAAAGCTTGGAGATAAGAATTGTGGGATAGCCATCAGCTGGTCCAGCCAGCTTGCACTGTTTCAGCGCAGTAATAATATAAGCCAATATAATTTATTCGCACCTGCATACTGAGCAAAATTCTATGTAGGATTAATAATAATTCAAAACCCAATATTTCACGGTAATTGCATATAGCGTCTTCAGCAACTAGAGGTAATGAGCAGTATTACAAAGCAAGACAAGATTGCAAGGAATACAGGAAACAAAACTTGAGTTGAATGCTACTGAGACTCTGAAAACCTATTGTTTGATTTTATTTCCATCTTACCCTTTGGTAGGAAAACAATGTTTTAAATTTTATTATTGTTAACCAATTAATTTCATACATAGTTATATTACATAAAAAAATGAAATAAAACAGCAACAAAAACAAGAATCTTATTACAGCAAACTTTTCAAATCGAGCAGAGTACAAAGTACAGAGTAATGTACAGAGAGACGTAAAATTCTTTCCATCCATTCCATTTGCCGATTGTCCACTATTCAGAGTTGTCTTACCTTTAAAAAATCTGGAGCAAAATGAATTTTTTTAACATAACTAACCGATTTTAGATTTTAAAAATTTATAAACTGATGGTGAAGTTAAGTCCCATGTATATCTACCAATTGCCTACCGATAGGAAATAATGACAAGGTTCCCCTTATTTTCTCCTCTACTTTGCACTTTCATACAATTGAATATGAATATCGCTGAAGTCACTGTTAGCTGAAACATGAATTGTAACATTGCTTTTATAGATAGACTTCAAAGAATGAAGTCTATAAACAGTTCCCTTGGCTAAATACTAGTACCTGAGATACTCTGATGATTGATTGATATGATTGTGAACTACCGATATTTCGATCACCATAAAAGTCTACTGGTAGCCTCAATTAAAATGCAACCAATTGTTTGGGCAAAGTTTACCAGACACAGCAAAAAAATTCTGATCAGTAAGCAAAATTGAGGAGACAACCTATGAGGAGACAACTCCTAGTTGAGTTACTGTTAGTTTTAACAAAACTGTCCCCTGTGGAGTCTCATTCTCACCTACTAAGAAACGTCTTGGCGCTGGTGCTGCTCTGCTCTGAGACTCCGGACAGAAACCCCAAGTGGCTCATGAACCACAGAGGTTTTTTACCACCTCATTGCCTCACGGCACAAACTGGAAAGCTGTACTGCACATCAGACTTGTGAAATGAGAACAATAAAGCGGGCAGATGAGAATCGAACCCTGGTTCGTATGATTGAGAGCAGAGTACTTAACCATTACACTACGGACGTCTCCGTGCAAGAAGAGAACTAATGCTATCAACAGATTTGCGCTGGTGCAAGCTTTAAAGTTTCTGTAACATACTATAACAAGTAAGTTTATAAAGCAATCAATGAAACATTTATTTGGCAACACCCTATTGAACAACGTCGAGTCTAAATCCAGTTTCATGAAACGCAAAGTTGTCATTTATGCTACATGTACATCTACCGAATAACTACCCATTGGAGATGACGTCAAGATGTTTCCCCAATTTTTTGCATTTGCCATTCTCACGCAATACCGGTCAAACTCGCTGTATTCATATCATAGTTAGCCATAAAGTGCTTTCAAACAACAAAAACGGGACGCTAAAAAACGACTCTTCATTTATAAATAATCGCACTTAAGGAACAGTTTTGTTGGAAACATTAAAACCGCGAACAGTGATATGATTGGTCAAATCACGAATTGTCTACCCATTTTTTGATTCATATCAAAACCTGCTGATTGCCTCAAATCAGGCCTTACCGATTGTTTGGCGACTTATCGGGAAACAGAAGTTGCAAAATCACCCAATCGTTCAGGGCAAATCGAGAGCTAATTGGTAGATGTACATGGGGTATTAGATGTAGACTTAGTGGCATAGACATACTCACGCAGACACAGTCACACAGACATAGACACACAGACACAGTCACACAGACACAGTCACACAGACACAGTCACACAGACACAGTCACACAGACATATTCACACAGACATAGTCACACAGACACAGTCACACAGACACAGTCACACAGACACAGTCACACAGACACAGTCACACAGACACGCAGACATAGTCACATAGTCACACAGACATAGTCACACAGACACAGTCACACAGACACAGTCACACAGACATAGTTACACAGACATACTCACACAGACACACTCACACAGACACAGTCACACAGACACAGTCACACAGACACAGTAACACAGACACGCAGACATAGTCACATAGTCACACAGACATACTCACACAGACACAGTCACACAGACATAGTCACACAGACACAGTCACACAGACACAGTCACACAGACACAGTCACACAGACACACTCACACAGACACACTCACACAGACACATAGTCACACAGACACAGTCACACAGACACAGTCACACAGACACAGTCACACAGACACGCAGACATAGTCACATAGTCACACAGACATAGTCACACAGACACAGTCACACAGACATAGTTACACAGACACAGTCACACAGACATACTCACATAGTCACACAGACATAGTCACACAGACACACAGACATAGTCACACAGACATGGTCATTTATCATATTATTGCAGCAGATGCCGAGGCTCGAGTATTTAGAGACTATTATTATTCACTCTCTGATGAAGTGCACAAATCACATGAAATAAATTTTAAATTTCAACATAGCCTCTGTTGACACATTATTTAATAATCTTTATATTCACACTAGGCTCAATTCTTTTGGAAGTGTCTGTTTTAGAGGAGAACAATTTTTTGAACAGCCATTTTTATAACCATTATTTTGTGTGAAAAATAATTGCAAGTGCTTACATAACTGGAAAGAGAGATTAGCAGAAGGATGGTGGTGCACAGCACCGGCTGTCAAGATGTGTGTGGTTAGCGATCTAGTTTTCTGCTATGTTTAATTGTTAAACCAATGTTATCTATTTCCACCATATGTATAGACCATAAACACTTTGCCTGTAGGTAATGGTGCCACAGGCTAACGCGCTATCGGTTTAAAGTGTGAGATATTACGTGTACCTATACCTGGACATAGTCAACATCACACAACAAATCAAATACCACTCAAACCTATATGAAACCATCCAGTTATGTATGATAATAAAATGTAAATGTTGGGTTGCATGGTCTGCGACTGTTTACAGCTCGTTGCAACTACACCTGCGGATTTACAATCTGTACAAGTAGCTGTTTCATATCACACAACTACAAACACCATAGAAACAACCAGCACTCAAACAAAAGAGGGTGTGAGAAAAGTGTAAAAAAGGTGTCACACCTTATTTCTCTGGAGGGGATAGGTTGTGTGTGCTCCGTGTGTTGTGCAGCAGTTCTCAGTCCTACAACCAAGTGTGCATTAGTGAGGTGGTGGTGGAAATGTTAGCGCACCTAATAACACACTTTCACAATACTTACAACAATAAAACGAATACATATACAAGTGTTGACTACGAGTTTAAACACAACCACAGGTGCAACGATTCAATCTATTTACATGAGATCTCAATTTTGGGAATATCTTTTGTAAATAATCTACTCGCGCCCAAAATAATCAAAAACATACAGTTTTAGGGTGCAGCAGATGCTATAATATCACTTTGGGAGAACTCAGATGCTCTAACAGACATCAGGAAAGTCCCACAAAACTTGGAAAATTACCCTAAAATAAAAAACACTGAATGCAGCTGGCAATGGACGCAACTATTTACTCAACTAAGCATGAACTTCTAGTCGGGGAACCGGTTGTTAAAAATTTCATCGAATGTCAATAAACTTTATTCATTAAAAAAATCTAGCACAAATAGATTTTATGAAAATAAATTTATCGATATTTAAAAAGTAGCAAAAACAAGAATTTCTACACACTAAACAACCAATCAAAATGCAAGACCACCATGAATGTAACGTATAAAGAGAAAACTCACTGATTGCGGTGTGCCAGTAACATCCACTAGTGTCACACTCTCGACCTCCACAAGTTTTGGTACAGTAAATATAGATCTTTTAAAGAAGAGATCAATGATGGAGACATACTGGTCTAGAGTACACTGACACACAGATTGATGAGGAGAATCCAATAGATGAGCCAGTGGAGTGCACACATCACTTAGCTACAAAATAATAGCTCTTATACAGTTTGTGGAATTGTCTGTTCATGACAGAATATGTGAAGTTGTCTACTCATGACACAATATGTAGAAAAGGCGCTACTATGCAGAGTTACCATTATGCTGTCATATATCAATATAATAGACCTCTAGAAGAAACTACAAACAAGCTTGTTAACCTAAGGTAGAACTACGATGAGAAATACGCAGTCAAACTTACAGATGTGGTATCCTGGGGCTGATGAGTGCCTTCAAAAGCTCGAGTCTTCACCAGCACATGCAGACCAGGAGGAGTAGACTGGGGTGTGTAGTCCGTGTAGTATTTATATGCAGACAAGTTCACACTCACTCTCTCTTGTAAGGTTACATATGCAGAGCTTGTCTCGTATACTACCTATTAGTCGAGAGATAACAAAATACTTGAAGCTGCCCACAATGCACCTGTATGAGTTAATAAATATTTACTAAGTGATTTAATCTGTGCTGGCTTTATGCATCAATATTATTCTAATTGCAAGTTAAAGCAACTGTAAATATATACAAACAAACTACAAACATAGATGGAGAAAAAGTTTATTTTCATATTGAAGGGAAAGAAAATTCAACATGCTATAATAGAAGACGAGATCGTTGAGAAGGCAAATACCCATTTAATAAAACATTTTTCAAGCGATAGGTACAACGTGTACAGCTCTGGGGGAGCAGGAAGGACTTTTCAATCAACTGTTTAGGTACACTTGTCACGCCATCAGGGAGTGACACGCCAAATTTATTAGCTTCTATCACCAAACAAATATGTAAACATGATAAAAATAGCTGTTTGTTTGGCAATAACAAGTGGAGAGGTTTTAGGACTCCAACCTGCCTGCCACGTCAGATAAAGTGGCAAGGAGTGCAACAGAGTATTTTGTACCTTACGAGCCCTCACAACTAGTTTGTAGCAAAGTGAAAGACCAAACACAACTTGAGGTCTTTATTAGAGCAATCAAATTTTATAGACCCAAAATCTGTGAATTAAATATTAGTTGTATAATCTACCTGATTGGACCATTCGACACAAAGCAACTAGGGTGTTCTACTCTAGGGAGACCGCCAGGGTTGGAAAAAAACTGAATAAATCGGGTTTGTTGATTTAAATAGTTGGAGTGCAGTCGATGCTCTATATTTGGCCTGCTGAATGATAAAACTGATGCAATTGATATATACATCTAGCAATTAGACGGTAGATAACTGCGTGGTACAGCAAAGCGCTAATATTTAAATAATCGACTGATTGTACAATAGAACTACAACAAATGGAAAAATATATACTTGCTAACTTCCACAGCTACATGGCATAACCATAGCAGGACATGAGATCGCCGGTATTTTTGACAGATTTTTGCATTGGAGAGGTGGTTGGTAAATGAGTATTTCCTCATTTTTTAGCTCCAGGTTGATTTCGCAGTTAACAGCGTACCATCCCAAATTTGAGCTAACATCAGTTATTTATGTGGCTTATATTTTTTATAAACATCCTTCATTTCTCTATTTTAGTAATTAACTGAAACTGAGTTGAAAAGTTGGTTTCATCATTTCAAATATACAAAACAATTGCTATAAAGCAAATAAAGGGCCAATTGAGCTTGAAAAGGTGGAAATATTTGATGAACAAACAAAGAAACCATAAAAACCATAGAAACTGAAAAAATCACAGAAATTCGACTAGTTTAAACCCCTCGGTTTAAACCGAGCCAACCCTGGAGACCGCTACAAAATAAGTAATCTAACAAAAACGCGGTAATAATGTTCATACTGGCGGGTTACAGTACATTTGTATAAACAATAGAATACCGAGATCTACTACAGCACTACAGCGCAATGAGCAACACTGAGTGGCAACAACAAGTTCTAAATCACACCCACAAATAAAATTATATTGAGCTATGAGAGTTGTCTTCTCATCCATATAATATCAGGAAGCAATTTCATTTCGGTGACGTCGCATAATAAACTTGGACACATTTTAGTACTCAAAAAGTAGGCGAATCTAGAAAGAAGATGCCCGGCCCAGAAAACAATTGACTATTATGGCCCTTTTGCAAAAACATTATGACATCACAAATTTCAGTTACGTGAGCAAACACTGCAAGTAATTGACAGAGACTTTTGTACTCCATTAATTACAGCAAAAAACACAACATTGAAATAGATACCGTAAACTAATATAAAATAAAACATATCAATCTATCCATTACATAAAGTTCTGATCAGCACACCCGCTGCTCGAGTGCTCAGATTAAAGCATCAGATTTAGTTAAACGCAGTCAAATACTGCGAGAACTGAGACGATCAACAGAACAATGTAATGGCTGATCGAAACAAGCTCCGATATTTTTTTTTCTTATCTGGAGCCATCCGTACTGACAGTAACATTTCATATCAACAGTTCAAAGGGAGACAAATCCAACAAAACCAACCAGATAACTGACATAGTAAACACATATGGCTACAACAAAATTTGGCAGTAAACAACAATAATAACTCACAGCATCACCAGCCTCTGGTGGTACAGGTCCTACTGTTTTGAGACAAGCCACAGGTGAGAGATTTTTCCGTTGTACAATGTTACGTAAGACATCCGAAAGCTCTCCAGAGTACTTTACACCAGAATGCCTCCAAGCAACATACATACTTGGTAAGGTGAACACTACAATTGTACCACAAATATAGGGATGAACACCATCAAATACATGTACTAAAAACCTTGTTATTCTTCTACTCTAACTGATCCGCATTAAAAGTGTTCGCGACCCATGTTCACCGAACGAATTGCAATAAAAATGACAAGACCGGCAATAAAACTAGCGACAGAGAAGTCAACTTCGACGATCATTTCCGGAAGTGTCGACAATCAATCCAGATCTGTCAACGTTTATTCCAGGTGACTAGGCTCATTCTAATAGACGTTCATTTGTGTCTACAATCAATAATCATAATTTTGTTCAGAACTCGTGGTTCAACAAAAAGTAGTTCACTGAATAAAAGAATAATCAACGAGCTTTTATTTACATTGCTCGCAGGTCGCGAATGAAAGTGAACACTAAATAAATTATAACGAGCAAGTTGATTTTTTTCATTTTCATAGACCGGTTTCATATCCTTAAAAAATAATTTAAAACCATTGCAGTCGTTCAAAATTTACTAAATTGAAAGGGCAGCTTTATAAACTATTCTAGATTATAGCAATTCAATTGCATATGTTTGACCATTTTGAAAATTGGAAGTTATCTTTTTTATGATTTGTTTGGTATTCTATAACAGGTCATTGAATAATTATTATGTTCCAAACTAATGTTCCATTCCATTCGCGACGTATTGAGTTATGAACACCTATTATTTTTGGTACTTGGTACTCCATAATATTATAAAATTTCAAATATTGAGACTAATGTGGATGAATTGACGTCATTAACATCAGGCAGAGGAGGATGACTGACATTTTTTTGGGCAGCCAGGTAAATTGTGTGAGATAAAAGACGACAAAGCAGGAGAAATGGGGTCTCATTGAAGTTGTTTGTTTTTAAACTTGAAGCAACTTCCGTCACAGGCCTCTTGTGATCAGGTCTACAAGCGGGCAGATGATTTGCCAATCCTCAGTTGTAGGAGATACAGAGGTCAAGTGAGACTGCATGTCGGACGAGTAATAAATATAATATATATACATCAATCAACAAAACGTTAGAAAAAACATCTCTGTAGATCAGCATGTCGGTCTACACGGTCGAGCGTCTTTTTTTATAACAAAATGTCACCTTTAAGGCTCAAAAAATGTGTGATGACTCACATTACGACAAAATGTAGGTGTTTGTGGCTACAACATTACCCTAGGCCAGGAATACGTAACAATACAAAGGTAAATCCGTCTAGCCTAGTATAGAACTCGCTTGAATTTGGGCCTTTTAAAACGCGAATTTAAAAATAGAGTGTTGGTGTAAAAAACAACGATACCATAATTATAATTCTGGCAATGTTTTTTTTTTATCCCAACTAATTAGAGAAAGTAATCTCATTATTTTGCCAACAATTCACTCACAAACTGATTTCTTAGTCTAAAATGGGCATTGCTTTATGAGATTTTGGTTATGGAATAGTATCTCAAGAATACCGTGGCTGATTCAAGGCTCTTACTTGGAGTCAATTTGCGGGCTCACTCTGGTATGTAGATACTCGTTTAGTCCTGGCCAGTCTGCTCTGTTGTAGAGAGGCATTTTTCTAGGCACCTGGTACTTGTTCAATGCTTCGAGGGAGAGATCTACCATGGGGATTTCATGGTTACTTATACCTGGCAGTACCTTGGATCATATAACACGGTCCGGGATGTTAGTAATTATCAGGTCCAGCGTATTCTCACCTCTTGTTCTGTCATGTATCATCTGTTAGATTTCATTATTAGTCAGCTGTTCGAGGAAGTCCTGGTGCAGCTGGATATATGGCATGTTTGGCTTTAGGATCATTTGTTCCCAGCTCCAACCTGGGAAGTTGAAGTCACCTCCCAGAAAGATGTCATAGTTGTGTTTTGACGTCGGTGACTCTATGGTGGCAAATAGTTCAGGTATGGTAGATTGATCGGAGACTATTGGCCTGTAGCAAGAGCAAACTAAAAGATCACGCTGACCCTTACATGACACTTTAACCCATAGAATCTCCTCAGAACTAGTATTGGAAACAAGGTTTGATCTAATTGAGTCGTTAACTGCTATGAGGACCCCTCCGTGTGCCCCGTCTTTCTGTCCCTTCTATAGATGGTGTAGCCCAGGCTTTCAAGCTCGGCATCTTTGACACAGTCGGTGAGCCACGTCTCTGTGGCTATTATGATGTCAGGGCGCCTGCCGTCAATTAGGTGTGACCATGCGCCTTTCTTGTTTACGATGGACTGACAGTTTACATTTATAATTCTCAGGGGCTTGCCTTTGGTCCAGGACAGGTGGACTCTGATTGGTAAAGAGGTGAGCTTAGGTTCTACATTGCTGTCAAATAAAAAAATGCTTAACTCATTTGAGGGGGATGCTGGTACTTGGGCGGAGATGTTCTGCATAGCAGTGTCAGATACCATTTGGTCTTCATGGTCGTGGCAGTTTGAGCAAATCCAGTCTACACTGGAGTGACCGAGTCTGCTGTATTGAATTGTGTCGATGTTGTGACACTCGATATGGTACCAGTTGTCACCACACAGGTCACGTGCAGAATGAGTATGTCATTTAATGAATAATAATAATAACTATTTATTTATTATTATTATTATTCTTCATCTTTATGACTTGTTATTATTATTTGCATATTATTATTATTCACCAAATAATTTAGTAATACGCACAACAATAATAATAATACCAGCAGCTTCAAGTCATCATTAATAATAATCAATAAATGATTATTAACAGTAAAATTAATGTACATAATGATAATAATAATAATATTGTGCAGGATTTCACTATGGGGGTGTGAGTTGGTAGCTCGGCCTACCTGCACAACCTCCCGAACTGTGATGGCAAACTGTGTCTATCGCTTGAGCAATACAACCCGCCCACAGGTCGACTAGTATCCTTGGGAGTGGTGCATTACCATCCTAGTCTACTGTCTAGCTGTCGGTTGCGTTAGCTATTTCAGTGCAAGGCAGAGGCCGAACTTTGAAGGGCGAACTAGTCAGAGCTAGGTTCGGCCAGCAGAGGTCCAGGCTGATCTGCTTGTATATTACTACTCGAGTAATAGTGTTTGTCGTACGAGCATGTACTTAGCGCAGTGAAGTTATTATTGTTAGAGAACAAAGAAACTTCTGAGAGTGTGCAAGCTGACTCTGACTTTATTGATTCAAACATCCATATTTATATACATTGTTACATAACTCAAAATGATAGACAAAAGGTGGCCACACCTAGCACAACAATTGGCTAGAGTGTGCCAATAAGGTATAAGAGGTGGTTGTAGAGTAAATGCATGACTAGTCTCACATGGCAAACATATATGGTTAAATGTTAAAGAAAAGTAATAGTAAATGTTGTGCATAGAATGAATTGCCCTAAAGCGTGGGCATAGAACTACACATGTAGACAGTACTGGAATAAGCGTAGGCATAGAACTATGTAAGTGTATGTATAAGTATACCATAGAACGTTCGTAAGATGGCGCCGGTCCTTCACAATATGATCATCTTCTTATGATGATAATGATAATAATGATCTGATGAGTTAAATTATTATTATTAATTATATAAATAAATTAAATTGAAATAATAATATTGTTCTATCGTTGTTATAGCAATAATAATAACTATAATAATAATTATTAATTAATCATCATCATCAATCAATCAATAGTAGTAAGTAATTATTATTATTATAATAATAATTATTATAACTATAATAATAATAAATAATAATAATTAATAATAGTAATTAATTAATAATAATATTATTATTATAATAATAATTAATAAAAATACTAATTAATTATTATTATTTATTTATTAATAATTAATTAATAATAATCTTAATAAGACTATTATTAATTAATGATGATAAGATTCTTATCATCATCATCTTCTTTGTTTGTTGTTGTTGATGATGAAAATAAAAACATAAAATGTCCTTCCACTTTCTCATCAGTATATGCGCTTCTGAATATTCTAATAACCTCATAACAACAAACGCAAAGATTGGCCAATAATTAGCATGATTTTATTTTACTCATGCTTACATGATGCAGCGCCTACCTACTACTACTTACTTTTTCTTCTTCTTGCTGCTTTATTTTATAGCAAGCACGCACCCAATGAACGGTTGAGCAAAAATTTAGACTCAAATCTTTGGTAGAAGTTACAGTTGATTAACTATTATTGTTTATATGTTCCCGATATTAGAAACTAAGGTTAATTTGCAACTTTCAATCAAAGATTATTTGAGTCACTAAAATACTTGCTTAGCCTAAATTTCACGAAAGTTGTATCAAGGCATCGGCTCCCAAGAGAGAAGCTCAGTGACATAATTAAGAGTCTCAACTAATTGTGTTTCCAGGATTTCCCTGTACCAAGCTAAAACACCTGCTGTTCCTCTAACTAAGCACACGTTGTCAGTTCTGGTATCAGGTACAGTGAGCGTGTATGACTAGTAACAAACTGGTGTTGCAATAAAAACTTATAGTAACAGATATAATAATACTAAGTAGTATTAATGTTAGTATGTATATATATGTGTATATATGTTATAATAATATTATTTATTATTATAATAATTTATTTTCTTTTTAATTGATTAGTTTTTATTGCAACACCATTAGTTTGTTACCTGTCATACATAACATGGCTCACTGTGGTGTCAATAGAAAACATATCTGTATTTCCAGGCTCATCACAAACATGAAACTTTGGTTAAGAGCAAATGGTTTTATGATAATCCTCTTACTGCAACACAGACATTTACTGGCTGGAGCAGAATCATCATCATCAACAACATCATCATCCCCTGATCAAAAATCACCATCATCAGAAAATCATGACAGGAGCAGTAAAAAGAGTGATAATGAAGGCGCAGCAAAGAATTCTTTAATGAGAAACATTAGCAAATCTATAGCTTTTGGTGATGGAGGAGTGTCATCAACATGTGTACCAATCATAAATCATGATTCAAGTATATCACCTAAAAAGTTCTTTTCAAAATATGTAAAAAGCCAGCAGCCAGTACTTTTTAAAAGAGTCATCCAAGATTCTAAAGCTTATAAACTGTGGACTGATGAATACTTTCAACAACTACATAACATCCCACCTGATCACAGTGTTCTCGTTGAAAGTAGAAAAAAGGAGAACAGATCAGCAACGCCCATCCGCATGCGATTTAAAGAATTCGTTGAAATTTATAATCTAACAGATCAATATATGGTGGAACCAGTGCCTACATTTCTAAGGTAGAAATAACATCCTCCCCCCCCCCCCATTCTTTTCTCACTCTTTTATTTCTTGCAGGCTGGAGATGTTTATAATTCAATCTACACCCTGATACATTTCCTCATTTCACTGGCCTTTATGGTCACAAAATATTTCATGCTTAAGTTAAGCAGTTTATTGCTTATTTGTGTTTTAGAAAAGATTTCACACTTCCCCATCATCTTCAATGTGAGCAGCTAATGAGAGACATTATAGTGGAAGCAGTAAGTTTTCTGTGTGACAATAAGCTCTCTATCCATCGTGTTGTTCTGAATGTACTAACTCTATTAGGTGTACTGACTGTAGTAGCTCTACTAGGTGTACTGACTGTACTAGCTCTACTAGGTGTACTGACTGTACTAGCTCTACTAGGTGTACTGACTATACTAGTTGTACTAGGTGTACTGACTGTACTAGCTCTACTAGGTGTGCTGACTGTACTAGCTCTACTAGGTATACTGAATGTACTAGCTCTACTAGGTGTGCTGACTGTACTAGCTCTACTAGGTATACTGAATGTACTAGCTCTACTAGGTGTGCTGACTGTACTAGCTCTACTAGGTGTACTGACTGTACTAGCTCTACTAGGTGTACTGACTGTACTAGGTGTACTGACTGTACTAGCTCTACTAGGTGTACTGACTGTACTAGCTCTACTAGGTGTACTGACTGTACTAGGTGTACTGACTGTACTAGCTCTACTAGGTGTACTGACTGTACTAGGTGTACTGACTGTACTAGCTCTACTAGGTGTACTGACTGTACTAGGTGTACTGACTGTACTAGGTGTACTGACTGTACTAGCTCTACTAGGTGTACTGACTGTACTAGCTCTACTAGGTGTACTGACTGTACTAGGTGTACTGACTGTACTAGCTCTACTAGGTGTACTGACTGTACTAGCTCTACTAGGTGTACTGACTGTACTAGGTGTACTGACTGTACTAGCTCTACTAGGTATACTGACTATACTAGTTGTACTAGGTGTACTGACTGTACTAGGTGTACTGACTGTACTAGGTGTACTGACTGTACTAGGTGTATTGACTGTAATATCCTTCTGGTAGGCGATTGCTACCGTTTATAACTTTCATATAAAAATTTCATGAAATGCGTTTTGCCTGCAATTGAGAAAAATTTGAACCTGGGTTCCTTAATTTCATAAATCTGTTCGGACCAATATTCTTTGCTCAACTGAAGATGATGCATGCTTCTTTTGTGAACCAATCTTATGGCTCGATGATGGTTGATTGATCTTTAACCATGAACTGTTGCGAATTTGTCGGAAAACATGGCTTCTTACACAAACGCTAGCTTTAATTATGCAGATCGTTTATGTAAGTTTATGATGTTTCAGTTCATGTGGTTTAGCAGCGGGGGTACCTCATCAGTGGTTCACACAGATTCTGTGGAAAACATGAATTGTCTTGTAGCTGGCAGGAAGAGGTTTGTGTTTGTCTCCCCAACACAATCGGTGAGCCTGCTTTATCTCATGTTCCTATGATTACTGTTGCACCCCGGGCTACACATAATATGCTTACACACGTGTGTGCTGTTATGTATGAATCGGTAAATCATGTCATTTAACAGGATATAGCAACCCATTTTTCTTCAGGCTATGTCGGCGAGACTGTTGATAAGTAGGACGTAAAAGATGAAAGTTAACCTAGTCACCAGATGCAGACTGTAAATGGATTGTTAGATTACATGTCTGAGTGGATTTACTAATATAGCTAGTCTCGATAGAAATCTTATATTAATGCCACATTTAATGAATACTTGCTTTGGACCTAGGGCTTAATGTTTTGTTAGAGGTTTGCAACTTCAGTATTCTGGTCCAATCAAGCTTTCCTTGTTTCGTAGTGGTCAACGTAAAAACACTCAGGGAAATAAAACATGGTTTATTGAATTTAAGATAAATGGATCTTGTGTTATGACTTACATATGGTGACTTATGTATCGCCTCCCCTGCTTTAGGATCTGGTGCTATTTGACCATCCGGAAGGATCCTACTCAGGCATAGATGTAGATAATGTAGACTATGAACTATATCCTGGACTTGCCAAGGTGGATTTTCTTTATGCTGATGTAGAGGCGGGGGACTGCCTTTACATTCCATACAAATGGTGGGTCACACAGGCTAGCTTCATGCCAGATAGTGCTTCTTTTCTCAAGGTTAATCTAAGATCAATCGATTAATATACCTGTACTGAAGTTATTCCGCTACAGGATACACCAGGTGAGGTCGTATGACAGGAATATAGCGGTGAACATCTGGTGGGACTCATTCAGGAACAGAGAGTTAAACCTGGACAGGTGCGACTCTCCCTTTGATCCTGAGTGGTCGCTGGATAGAGTAGAGTTCACAGGCTTTCAACAGCTCGATAACTCGCCGGCCATCATCAGGTGATTGTGATGGATTGTCATTGTAAAGTTGTACATTTGATCAATTGACAGCTTATAGTCTGCGTCTGCCCTGTAGACAGATTTTAAAAGTTATTTAATGTAGTAAAAAATGAAATGATTGAAAGAAGTGCTTAGTTGTTATGAGGGCAAAATGCAGCTTACACTGAACGTTAATTGCTGTCGTATTTTAATTTTATGGTTGCCCATAACAGACTTATATCTTACATGTATAGAAATCAGCTGCGTGTTTGTAGAGATCATCTGACTGGCATCATGTCTAAAGACTCCCCCGACTTTGATCAACTTGTTCCTAAGCTTGGGCTACCGGTTAGTTATATTGTTCCACTCATTATTCATAGACTTAGCTCCATTTCCACAATATTTGTTTTGGGCAGTTTGCTCATTTTTGTGTACAAGGTTGTCATTTATGAAGTTAATAACATTTGTGTGCCATTCATGTCCCGAGAGAAATGGTCTGCTCTGTATGTGGGTGGTACATTTATGTTATGTAATTAATTGTCTGCCCTGCAGTAGGTGGTGATAGGTAGGTGGTGTACTTTGAATAATAATTGGATGCAATTGTATCACTTCGATTCATGTTTCCTTTAGTGTGTTGTGACTACCTGGAGCTATATATTTATATTGTAGTGTGATGCATTACTAGGTGAGTGGGTGCAGGCAATTTTCCCCACATCTATGAATGTTACATATAGTATGAATGCTATAATGTCCATTGACACAGTTAATTGCTTTCTTTGCTTTCACCAAAAGCACATGCATGCAGACACTTCCATTATTTTTGTATACTTCCCTTGTGTTATTTAAGCTACATGAGACTTTGTCCCAGATATTGCATATATATAACATGGAGTGTCATACAATAAATGACATGTAATTGATGCACTCAGTGCTTTTTGGAGTTGTCCTCTCTTAACTGAAAGTATTTACTGGACAAAACTGGTAGATTTTCCATTTTGGACTTTACGCTTTTTTCGCAGCTGCGAATATTTTCGACAGCAAACTTGTAGTTGACCTTGACTTGTGCCACGGCCACATTATTATACCTCGTCTTGTCCCGTTCTTCTTACAGCTGTTGATGGATGAACAGTTCAAGAAGACCATTCAGTATGAGTTGACGTTAGATGTTGTTAGAAAGGTGAGAGGTACAGCTCATTGCTACAGGTTATTTCTAGAGCTCATTGCTTTAGATATAAATGTGTTCATTGTCGGCCCTCATTTTTGGAGCTCATTGCCTTAAAATCCTTATTCGTTGAACAGCAGTTTGTCAGCCTATCGGTCCCAGATATATTATATTACATTATACCAATGTCTATGCGTGCCTGCTTCTACCAAGTCTGTGCATTATACCAATGTCTATGCGTGCCTGCTTCTACCAAGTCTGTGCATTATACCAATGTTTATGCGTGCCTGCTTCTACCAAGTCTGTGTGCCCCCGAACAGACAGCCATGTGATAGAGCCACCCCCTACATCTCTTGTGTTTTATTGCAGATGTTTAAAATCCTTGATGTTGACCAGAACGGAAAGGCAGATAGCAGGGACTTGGAGGAAATGACTAACGATCACTGGATTGCTGTAGGATATCAGCTTACGGTAGGTTGAGTTAAAAAGCTTGCATCTTGATTTTTTGTCATCTCATCTTGTATAATCATAAAAGAGCACAGCTGCAGTCTGCTGTTGAATGTAAAGTTTGTATAATTTTCATTACTGGTAGTTGTCTTCTTTTTTCTCTCTCTGTAAATAGCGTTCATGGGAATCTGCTTGAGTTTTTGTGCATGCTCTATTAGCATTGGCTAATTTCTCCCAAATATTTCACCGAGACGTCACGCCTACAACTTTTTGCTTACCAACACTTTGTTAATGACTTGCGAAGTAGTGTCGTCAGTTTTTTTTACTGGAAAATGCGTTTTAAATATTGCTTGTTAGTGCGGACACTGCTAGCCAATTAAATGTGCGATGTGCTGCGTTAAGATCACGATTTCATCTTGCGGCAGCATAGCGCTGAGGGTTAGAAAGTCCAGTCTCTGTTTATTTGATAAAACAAACCAAAGCTTCTGTTTATCCTAGCAATATAAGCTACAGGCCAAAAGCTACATGGCTTGTAAAAGAGTCGCCTCCCCACAAGTTGTCTCCACTGCTGCTACTTGCAGGTGCTGAGTGAGATAGCTGATGAGTTTATGGAGAATGAAGAAGAGGCTGATTATAGAAAGGACTACAGGGATGAGTTGTAGCCACCCAATAGCTACCCTAGCACTGTCTCCTCTCAGCTTGTCCTCCTTGTCAGACCTCATCCCTTTCTAAATTGGTCTCTATCTTCGGTGTTCCCTGAGGCTTCACATGCAACCTGCTAAGTTGAGGCCAAATTATGTCATGAAACTTTAATGATTTTTTTTTCTGTTAATGGAAGTTATGCTCAACAGATATAGTTGGCTGTTACCTATGTGTGGTTTGCTGTTGTTATAGTTTGTTGACAATCAACACCTGGATGTGGTACAAAGAATGTTTTTAAACCACACATTTTATAAAATGCATAGCGATGTATTTCTGCTCGCTGATACACTTTTATTATCACCAATTGCGGATTAAAAATAAACATTTTACAGAAAGTCAGGGCAAATGTTATTCTGTTTCGTCAAACCAGGGATCATGAATATTGGTTCCCTTCTCTCTCACTCTCTGGATGGTAGAATTCAGTCTTTTATTGAAAAGGTCAACAATCAGATTGTGACATAACAGTGTCTGCCAACTACCAGTTATTAATAGCTTGTAATCAGATAGTAATCTATCATATAGACACAGGTAGCACCCAGCTCTGCTCCATACTGACTACCCAGCAGTTGTATGATCTAACCAACCTTTCCTCCCACAGTAATTGCTTCACTCAGTAGTAAATGAGCACTTGTCAGTAATAATATTTAAATATTATAGTATTTATTTTTCCATCTCTGGAGTGAAAAAATTTCATTACTTCATCAGTTTTTGCTAAGTACATGCCTTAGTAATTTGTTAATGTGCAAATAAACGAAAATAATAAATAGTTTTTTGATGTACACCATACCAACTAGACTAATTATTGTTTATATTTTGTTTTCATTTGGTACGTAGTTGAACCAAATTAATGGAGTTTGAATGTCGATAAAATATTGAGCTAGGATACGGAAGAGTTTCAACAATGTCCTTGCAGCTATTAAGCCGGTTTTGGTAAGTTATTTGTAAACAAGCTCACAAAGATCAGTCAGTTCCAATGTAACTTGTAATGGTGCAGGTTTTGAAATAGTTTAGAAAGCACTCGTGTCATCGACCGGCTCTCTATTTATTTCTTGGCAGAGCTGCTGCCATTATTTCTTGGCAGAGCTGCTGCCGCTGCCATTTTTTGGGCCAAATTGAAACAAGCGGGAAAGTGAGCTCTCAGATGATTTACTTCTAGTTCTTTTTTCTTTGCCCAGAATAAACTCTGCCACTTTTTCAAAACTTCCTTTCTGCTCTTTTCCTGTCTCGGTAGACTTGAAGTATGTGTACGGTTTGATAAACCTGGAGCTGTGTATGTTGTTCATCTTCACTCCATTTTCTAGAATACAATACTGTGGTATGGGTTGGCAGGGAGATCTACTCAAGTAGTCTTCCTCTTCACATGAGGAATCTGTACTGGGAGCTTTCTCTGCTGTCTCTACACTGTCAGCTTCCACCTTCTCTTCAGCGGGTGCATTAGAGCTGTAGCCACATGTTGGTGACCGCTTGGGAATTGCTCCAGAATTTTCAGCTGCCTGTATTTTGCTGTCCTGCTTCGTCTTCAGAAAGTTGAGAGGGTGCGAGTCCTTTGAGTTGGCAGGTATGAATGCCCAATCTTCGCTCAAGCGACCTACAAAGTTGAGCGGGTCAATTATAAATGTGAGAAAAAAACGGTAAAATTATCAATTCTTTGAGAGGCACTCAAAGTTAATTTTCTATTACGATCACATCCAAATCATCCTTTCATAGTTTGTAATATTTAAAATAAATGATTGAATTTTGGCTAGAAGTTTTTTTCTTTTTAACCAGGGTTCCCTAACATGAGATACCTGGCTTGTTCAACCTCCAGTTAAATATAGAAGCAAAAGTGCCTCTCCTACTTTCTGCGTCAGCCTGCTGCTCCAGCTCAGCTATGGTTGTTATAAGCTCCCCAGAGCTGATGGAATCCAAGCTAGCTCTTCTGTAATACTGTATTGTCCACCATCTTCTGTAATTGCAGTTCAATAATAATTAATTGCCAGACTCAATTTACCAATTACAACCACTGGTCAATGAACTGTGCCAAGAGATTTGTCTGCATTTTCTTATACAAACATCGCTGGTTCACATAATACATATATATTGTATATATATTATATATATATTATATAAATATTATATAGTTTATCAAACGATCTGCAAGAGTTAAGTCTTTAATTGTTTCGTACTGTAAAATAATTTTATACCACAATAAAAAGAAACACTTTCACTCACCGAGCTAGTGTGAAATGTAAATTAAATTTGGTTGATTCCAAGAATCCTGTAAGATTTTTATGTCAAAATTTCAGACATCAATTTTAATCACATTTTTAAATGATACTCAAGTTGTTCAGACCAGTTTAAAAGAAATATTCATTTTATCTACCAATCAAAGCCAACAAAAGTTGCAGTTTGTTTTGATTATTTTATTTGACAATAAAACCTCAAGTCTCTGCGATCTGAGGGATTTACCCAAGTTTTTAGATATTCTGGTAACATCTAAGGTTACACTGCTCCGTAGTGTGTAGAAAACAGCCAGATAATCTAATAATCATTTTTGTCAAAGACGTGTGCGCAATGAGCTTATAGATGGCATACAACATCCCCAATTGCTTCAGACACGTGTGAATGTGTACATTTATCAAACAATCATATTGTTATATTTGCTAGCACTGTACAGACCTACAGACACCTATAACCACCAGGTGTCCATCACCATACCGTATGTCAGTGCTGAGGCTCCCCAAATACAGATTACTGTGAGAGGAAGAGAAATAAGCTTTAAGCATTTCCTTGTATTCTGTCTAACTGTTCGGTAGACAAAAAACTTAACACGAACCATGTACAACTACTCAGCTCCTGGGCCCGCCGGAGGCAACAAGTGACCATAAAACAAAAGTAATTTTATAATTGATCTTTTAGGAGCATTTGATTGTCATGGGACTTCAACTTACCGTCTCTCATTGCAGATTTTGGCTGATACAATAAACAGTGTGTAGACGACCCCTATAGCAGCCAGTCCATAGTACAGAGCATCTGTAAGCATACAGTAGTGTTTGCCTACCAAAGTAACATTGTCTAGCCTACAAGCAGGCTGTTCAGATTTGCCATCGATGAAATTTCTGGGTATAAAATGCCTTGCAGAGGCAGCGGCGGAGCCAGAAGTTGTAAGATTAAAGACTGAGATCGTCTCCAGTTTTACTACCAGAAGAGAGTAATTAGACAGCAAAAACTTTTGGCATGCCAATATTTTAACATTTTACTCAAATCTGAAACCATTTTTATGGTAATAATGATATTTTCTATTTAAATATTTCCGTTTTAGAAAAATTTGTAGGTTATAGAGTTAATAAATAAAAGTTAAAAATGAAATTTGTAATAACTACAACCGGCTCAAAATTTGCAAAAATGAGGCAAAATGATTAAACTGATAATTCTATTTTAATTTCATTCATCAGACTAAAAATAAAGGATGACAACTGGTTGAAAGGTTTCAACAACAGATGAACAAATGCACTTTCACCAACACTAAATATTTGCAGAAGTCAATTTTAATGGCGAAAAACTTTGAATGATAACAATTTTTTGGTTGCTTAATCTTTTGCTTTAGGGAATATGTACAAAACTTCACAGCATAAACAGACATTAATTACTTATAGAACAAAAGGACTCCCTGATATTTACCATTAATTATTAATTATTTAATTAATCATTTAATTGATAATCAAATTAATTTAAGGATTAAAGCAATAAAGCATACCTGCAGCATGCAGTGCAGAGTCCATCAGCCTTCTAGAGCTGCAACGGATTGGTCATTAATAAACCTTCGCGGATGTGGACATGCGGCAGTGGATTGCAGAGGATGGCACTGATGTGCTCCTCCAGCAAGGTTTTTCACCTCCATAAGTCTTTCCTTCTGCTACCTGTCCGCATGCTGTAATTACTCTACTGGAAGAAAGAGGCAACTGTCTAGTAGACTCACCAAAAATAATAATTGCTTTTATCATCCATTGAACATTTTTATCCACAGAAACTTTGCTGAAAAAGCCCGTTGCGATTAGCTATTAATGGAAATGCTAAGCAGCCCAATATAATAAAAACACCCGGGTAGCCAAAGTTGGTAAAAATATTACTCAGCTGGTAGAATCAAATCCAGTAGAGGCTCAGGAACTGTGATGTAGCAGTTATATAATAATACAGGCAGTTGAGAGGGTGGTAATACCCGGCATTCTTCACTACTGCGGTCAGTTAACAATTAACGTGTAGATTACTCAGTCAATATACTCTAAACACCTCTCTATCAGATTGTGCAGTCCATCTATTACCTGCCTACCTGCGCACTGCACCAGCTAAGCTAAGCTTTACCTACAACAGCCTTTTGTTGAACACCTCATAAATTATATGTCGTTTTTAACAACATTATGTAAAAATAATGTAGTCTAAAAACAGATTAAAGAGATACTGCATAATACTTTAATTAATATAAGAGCTAGATAGAGTTGATGATTTGTGCATTCTAGTGGCATCAAGTGGGTCACTGACCTCGGGGTCATCATCTGTACTCTTTATGCCCTAATATAGACTTCGGGATTTTTTAGCATTCTTACAAACTCTTTACAGCTGACTTGCATTTTCACCCCAACAACATAAGATGTTTTTAACCTTTAAACCGGGGCAGGAAGTGCTGTTCTTCGTAAGTCGGCAACTCAAAGTATTTTGAGGTATGGGTTAAATTTAAAAGAAAGCACAACAATGCAATACTCCAACTCTACTAAGTTGTAGTTTGTCATTGACTACACGTCTGGTTGTGTACAGTTGATTAGCGTTATTTGGTGCACATACACACGTACAAGTAACTGTACTCATTAGGTATGCAACGCTGAGGAGAAACTCTCGTATGTGTTTGTTAAATCAATGAAGAGATAAAGTAGTACCAATACAACTGCATTGTTTCCTTTCACACAGCTATTATTATACTTGTGGGACACAACACTCACTTGTAAATAGTTGTCAGAGCGTTGCATTCCCACAGTGACAGCTTAATAGGGTGGCAGTTTCTCTGTCCTATCTAAATAAATATACATTGTTAATGGCTCTTGTATGTCGGAGGTAAGTGACTCATTTTTAGCGTCGAATAATGATTTTTATGTGACCAACAATATTATTTATCATACGCACTTATTGATGGCTCTTGTGGGTCGGAGGTAGGTGACTGATTTTAGCATCAAACGAGGAGTTTAATTGAACAGCAGTAACGTATATCATACACGATGGCTGATTTGAAAATCAGAATGATGATATGGCATGTTTTACAGTATGTAAATCCTTCAAGCCAGCGTATTTAGAGCTATTGTTTTGTTATAGTTTATTATTTTGCTATAACATATTATTAAGTTTCAGAAGTTTTCTCTCTATCAATTTACATAAACAATATGCATTATACCTGAAAATAATGTGATAATCTGTATTTAAACCTGTATCATGTTACAAGTAAAGAATTTAGCAAAAATGAGATCAGTTATAAAAGAAATATAAATGTGTGGTTTTGACCCATATGCATAATACCTTAATGAGTTTGTACATTTGACTTCTCTCCTTCAACAAAACCCTCAAGTACTTTGAATTGTTGGTGAGAGTATAATTTAGCAATCCATATGTTTGTACAGGTTGGAAGTTAACAGTAACTTTGCATGTGCATGTGATATGATCACATAGACAAAATCATGGATAAATAAAATGGATCACACCTTCAGGTAGCAATGGTGAGTTTGTGGTTTAACTGGTCTGCTCTGTGGGTGGCGCATTTTGAAATAAAATCCGAAGACTATTGGTGGGGCCAGAAAAGTGTTGACAGTAGTGTTGGTGAGATCCGCTCACTCCACCAACTGTAGTTGGTGGCTATGGCTCGAGGAACATCTAAACTACAATGTTGTATAGCTGTTCGTAACATAACCATTCGGTTTGTAGCAACTTGTAGCATCTCTTTTCAATAAGTTTTACTACATTTTTTTTGTCTTCATCTTTATCAAATATGTTTACATATCTGCTGATGTTAAATGGTAAAAAATTAAACGACGGTTATTTGTTTACAGTCTAAACAGATGTTTCACAGCTCTATATCTTCAATGTCCATCCGACATACATGGTTGTTATATAGTCCAGTGAGGTTGGCAGATCTCCTCTCAAAGTTTATGGTTTACTTGGTTGTGTTCTAGTACCGATGCAAAGATATCACGTATAATGATCTTTTATGTATCATATCAACAGCAACCTTGCTTCTAACCCTGCTAAATTGTAATATCAGCTTTGATTGAGTAAAGTGAGCAGATCTCCCACAATACTAACAACACTCTTCTGGACCCAACTTTGGTTTTGAGATTTTATTTCCAAATGCGCCACCCACAGGGCAAATTAGGTAAACCACAAACTCATTATTGCTGCCTGAAGGTCTAATCGTTTTACTTATGTATAACTTGTTTGATGAAAGAAGGCCAAAGCATTATTTCTTTGCATCTTCGGGTTTGACTATTCAAGTGATTGCCATTAAGGTTATATAATACAGTTAATCCTATGCAACTTTACGTGCCATTTATTATCTAGTTACTAGACAAAAAAATCTCCCCTAAATAGGCCCCAATATATTATAATGAGTATTTAAAAAACCCCGACAGCGTGATTGAAATGAAGTTTTGGCCCTGCTACACTTGGGCTAGTTATAACTTAATAGCGACAGGTGATGCTGTTTGAATAGCCTGATTTTAAGCCTAATGAATTAACGGCTAGTGGTGGATCAAAGTAACTTGATTGGCCAGTCTGGCAGTCCTTTTTTAACAAAGTATAATTTTATGTGAAAGAGCTTATACATAACCAAATATTTCTTTTATAAACTACGATAGAGTGTAAACAGTGCTTTAATAGTCTTTTTAAAGCTGACACATGTTTCATCTAATTTCAATCCACTCCTGCATAGGAGTGTCTGTTTAGTGAAAAGACTGTACCTACAAGCTAATTGTTCTATATATTACTGGTTATTGAACATTATCTGTCTCCTAATTATATTACTTGAATGTATAATATTGATTGTCCAACACAAACATCCATCTCATTTGTCTAATTATAGACTTGTGGTAAGACTGCTTCAAGTGTGCTCTTCACTTCACAATTGTGTACCGAAAAATTATTAAAAATTGATGGTGACTTCAGTGAAAAGTGTTTTGATTGACGTTATCCCAGGGTGCTTGTGTACGGCAGGAAGTGAGCTATTGATGAGATGAACACGCTGTGCACGCCGTATGTAAGCTGACACTCATAGAAAACCTGAGCAAACTGAGAGACTTTTTCTTTATATAAAAACTATAAGTAGAGTAAACTAAACCAAGTTGTACTCGTTGATTTGAATGTTTGGAACTTAACTCGTAATGCGTAAAAAAAGGTTGTTTCACAAAATGTTACCGAGTGAGAGTTTAGCCGTTAACTGTTTGATATACCTGCCTAGATGACAAAATCAAATGAAACTACGCATATTGAATTGAATGCGTTATACTTAAGTATGTATGAATTTTAATCTATGTCAAGGAGGTTAGCGAGAGGTCACTAAAGCAGCCACAACATGGATCTGATGCATAGAGAGTTGAATCTTTTATTACAAGTACAGAGCTATTTGCTGACATCAAAATATTTTTAATGCTCGCTATGCAAAGCAATTTTTTATTTATCTCATAATACACTTGAACAAAAATCCATTATAAAAACCAAAATATTTGTTCTGCAAAATTATATGGTGGAGAAATGTATGCTGAGAGAACAAAAATGTGTGATTGAAAAAAGTAGTAAACTAAACAGTAAAATCTTATTATTAAATGTTTCAACTTGACAATTTTGTCTAAAATGTTTGTTTTTCATCCACTCAATACAGCTCAGAGTTTGTGGGGCACAGACGTGTCACATGATGCATATCGCAGTAATGTCTTCTGGGAGGAAATTGAAATTTATACTTGAGAAAAAAACAGTATTTTTATCATTTCAAAGCAACACTAGCAAGCAGAATACCGCAGTTTGCTGTGCCTACAAACTCAGATTATAACTAGTCGATTCCATTAAACAACATCTCTGGACACCAATTATACTCCCACATTCACCTACGATGTTTGCAGATTCATATTAATTACAGGTTATCATTTGTACGATTTGAATTATTACATGTCTATTGACCTGGCAAACATTGCTCACTCAACATACATTGCTCGTTTTAGCAACTTGTTTTGCTCCAAACATTATTTTCATTTAGACACAGCGATGGTGACGTGCAGAGAACATCATACACTGGTTTATACAGTCTTCCTAATAATTTGTAATTGTGACGCCCGCATAGTGCTTAACAACAACAGCAGCAGCAATATCATGAACAGCATATCTTACGCAATCAGCCGCTCCACAGCAGACCATGGTAGGTATAACTTCTGACGATTTAGTTATTTCACAGCTGGTTGGCGTTGTGAATAAACAAAATTAATTTTGAAACCCTGGATTAAAGACTGCACCATTGACGTTTGAATTTTTATGAATTTTTTTAAAGACCAAGTAATCTAAATGTGTTTGAATATACACGGTTATGAAAACGAGAGTATTTAGGGAATACTGTTTGCTTTGCTTGACCTTATGGCGCGCTATATCATGTAGTAGAAAGCTATTTATAGCATCAACAGACTGCATTGTTTTGACACTTTTTGCAGGTGCTCTTCCATATAATAGAACATCAATACCGGAGACTAGTCACCTCTCATTGGGCCACCACACTGATACAAGTAACATCACACATCAACGCGTTATAACATCGTCTGCGAGCCAGTCATCTGTCACAACGGATGCTACATCCACGGGATTGTCAGGTACCTTACCCGACCTTTTTTGAATAAAGATATTTTACACCAATTCTGTAACTTGACACTGGTCAGCTGCCTTGAATAATAATCTCAATTAGCTGTTGCTCGTTGAACTCTTGAAAGCTAACTTTAGATATACCTATTCTATCAAATCATCAGCTGATATGATGACTGGTGCTGAATGAATATAATCGCTTTTGTCAACCTTGACGTCTGCATATTTATATATATGTCTGTACATATATACACATACATATTTTATTTGTCTTTGCAAGCTCTTGAATGCATCTCTGCTATTTGTATTTATTCCCCTGAGTGAGCTGTATTATACTGCAATGGTAGAATCAAGTTTCTTGTAATAGATTCATGTCTATGTGATACAGGCTCCGTAATTAATATTTTAGTAGAAATTCATTTTTTTGTTAAAGCGTGGACAGAGACAATAACCAATGTTATAATCATGGCATTTCTGGGTGGAGTTATTGTGAAATATCTAAAGCTGAATAAGGTAGTCAGGTAGGTGGAATTTAGACAAGTCTGCAATAATCTGCTTGTCGTTAAACTCCCCATTGATGTAGAGACTGCACCAGCAAGTTCCTTGCACACTTGTACGCTGAAATTAATAATTGTTTGAGCTTGAATTTTTTTCGCAATGCTTCTTGCCACTCATAAATAAATAACATATATTTTTAATTATTTAGACTTGAGAATTTGTAGCAAAAGAGCCATTTGGTAAATGCTGCAAGACCGCACTAAATGGCACTATCAGAACTGCTGGTCACATGATTGGCATTTCTACGTTGTCTCACTTCTCTATATTGCAAATATTTCATTCCAAGTGTAGTTTTAATGTTTTCATTTGAAACCTCTCGTTTTATAAGTTTGCACAGACATTATCTTGAGGGCATCTGGTGCATATCTGACTCAACCATCCACAAGGATGTCTATAACTAGTGATGTATTATGTTTACAGAGAAATTGGTACTGCGGCTCACGAAGTCATTGCTCGCAGACAAAACAACCAAAATGTTGACAACGATGAAATGCGTCGACTTTCAATACAAGCCTCTGCTGCGACCTCTCCAAAATCAACTGAGCATGTGGACTCAGAAACTTCTGATGAATTTCAACCCAATCAGGGAGAACACACAGTGTTTAGTGCATATAGTGACTTGAGTCAAGCTAACGTCACAGTACGTGTCATAGCTGATACTCACGCGTGCCCAGTAGAACACGACACCCTACAACAAGCTATCAGTGATCCACACGATGATGTAAGCTCACCACAACTGTCTATTGAGAGTGAACGGTTTTCTGTCGAACCTTATCAACTGTCCTTGTGCGATGACAGCGCCTGCCTGAGTTGTAGGACTAGTCAGGTTCAACAAACCCCACTTTGTTCATCTGCTGGATCTTACGTTTGTCCGAGCTCAGATCATGATAATATCCAGCAAACACATTCCTCACATGATAAACTTGATAGAAATAGTGGAACAGCGGGTCCAAAGGCTAGCAAGAATAAGCTATCAGTACACAAAAGTCCTAGTTTGTGTGATTTGGACCAGCATTTAAAACATCAATATTTAACACAATCCAGTAAGGAGCTTTCAAAGTCACATGATCAGATGCCACAAAAGCATTGGCCCCCACCACCGTTATAGCATACTTGAGTGATCACTAATACTTCTTGGATGGCAATGTTATTCAATTCATATGTGATACTATGTGTCCTAATAAATGGTTTGGTCATACGTGACTATACTGGTGGTATTAGATAATACAGCAATTAAAAACCTAACGACACATTCTAGTTTCATTTACTAACATATCCAAGCAGGTGGTTAGGTTCTTGTGACAAGCTCAGTACGTGTGCTGTGATATACTTTTCAGGCATTGTTTGCGGCACGGATGCAATAGATACTTAGGTAGCGGGTATAAATAAAGAGGCTGTAAAACTAGTGCAGGTCATAGGAGTTATTTGCCCACGACAATGTTGGTTTGACAACTCCCAAATCAAAGCCATAACCTTGAAGCGTCATCTGCAGGGAGTGATTGTGGTGATTGCAAATATGATGATTGTGGAGTTTGTAATGTGAATAAAGGCATTGTCACTTGTGGAATGCTGAATGCAACATTGTGATGTTATAATTATTGTATATGAAGCGTGGCATTAGAGTATTGATGACGCGTCTCAAAACTGGCACCACCGTTATTGCAATATTTTACTATTGTTAATTTTATTATTACAACATCTACTACCATTTAGCAATAGATTAATCTTCTTTCATTTTTGCTAATATAAATAATAAGCAATGGTAATACGAAAAAAGTAGCTACCAGTGACTTCTGTTGTTGCTTTTAACTAAAAGTATCATATGTTAGTTACATGTAAAAATTAAGCTCAAATCAATAATAAAAAACTTGTTTTGGTATATGTGACATTATTACGATACTTTTAATGTCATAATGATATTTTAACAGACTCAATCACATGTTATTTTGTTTGAAATTAAAGTGTAAGTAAGGCCTCGTATGCTATGACAACAATACCCATAAAACTATATATCAAAAAAATACATTTTTCATCAGCTGCCTGAATATGTAATTTGTTTGGCATTTTGAAGTAGTCTTCTCACTTTAGTTGTTTTATAACACTTAGGAGTTATCATCCCTTGACCCTTCATAGCAGGAAGACATGACCAAAGACTGTACATACAATGATTAGTCTTTGGGCTGACATTCCATTCCCATGGTGTGCTGAGGTCAAACATTGGCCTGAATTTCAATCAACACATCATTGTGGCTGGCCAACAATAATACTACTGCAATAAAAGCAATAGACAGTGGTGTAGTGAAAAAGTTTCCTATCAAAACACTCAGCCTTGCCCAATACATGCATCAGGTAGATTTCACAATTTCCTACCATTAGATGGTGTTACTACACCACTGGCTATAAAGAGAAATACGTATCGCTTGCTGTGCTGGGATACAGCTAATAGGATATCATATCTTGGTTATCTATTTCTCTAATACCAAATTCACGAAAAATTAATAATGGATGATACAAGCTCAACCACCAGTAGCGATGACAGAGAAGATCCCAACCTTGGACCAGTAATAGGATATATCAAAGAGCCGGAAGTGAGTATTATAAATTATATTTCATATAAACAAACAGTTGCTACACCACCATGCAGAGTGAATGGTCAAAGTTGTTTCAAACAGAAAAAAGCAAGTTAGTACAGAATGGATATCAATGGTTCACAAATTTGTGGTAGAAAAATGTTGATTTCTTTAGATGGAAGAAAGTGGAAGCTCTGGTAGCGAATCAAGTCGTGACAGTTCGGATGATGAGGAGCATCTCAGGTTGGACTACCGAGACTGGTGCAGGTGTGGTAACTGTGGCGATATGCCAACATTCCGAGAAAGGATTTGCTGTATGGAGATGTCTGTTTGCACTGATTGCTTGGTGGATGCCACCACACATTACTATCATAATGAAAACTTTGCCTGCATCACCCACCATCCTGGTTTCATAAACAACTGCCTTTTGTGGGAAGTATTGGACAATGCCTACGGATTTTTCAGCCAATACTGCGGCCGTCAACCTCATGCTGGGAATGACTTCAAGAGATGGATTATATTCCTGAATAAACTCTATCCATTGCTGCCGTAGCGACCAGTCCCTTGGAATGGCAAAAACATGCTTTTTAGATTTGCGCAAAGTACACCTGTATGTCACCATTATGCTCCAAGTTCACAATCACTGCAGGAGTAAATTCTAATTCACACTTGCTAGTTTACATTGGTGACTACGCTATGGGTGACCCAAACATCAAACGATTCCGCCATGATTCGAAACTGACGTTTCGAAAATGAACTGTTCGAAACTCTTAAACCTGACCCCCCCAACCCCAAATCCCAAACCCCCATCCCCAAAGAGTTTCGAAGTGTCCATTTTCGAAACGTCAGTTTCGAATGGTCCGTACCCCACATCAAACAAACACTGCTGGTGACAAAGCAAGGAGTTCCTTTATAGCCAGTGGTGTAGTGATACCAATAACTGGCCATATCAATGCTATGGTAGAAAATTGCGAAATCTATACATGTATGTATTGGACAAGGCTGAATGTTTTGATAGAAAACTTCTTCACTACACCACTGTAGTTTGTTTCTATTGCAGTATTATTACAAGTAAGGCAGCTGGGCAACGCTGGGAAACGAGCCAATATAAATCTTGCAAAATTTTAGCTTGTTTTCCTTTGACTGACTAATAAAATTTTTATTTCAGCATTTGAAAAATACAGTGTTGCTTAGTTGGGAAGACTGCCTTGACAATGTCAAACCTGCATCTGTCAATTGAGTACAAGCTAACTACCAAGCAGATGACTGATGGCAACAACTTTTTTTTAGGAATATGCATTTCAATTGAAAAAATATGTTACATTATCCTCCAATCCAACACAACAAATGACAGGAGCAAAAAATGTAGGAACTGTAAAAGTCTTACAAATTAAAACAAAGAGCTTGAGCTTTTGTTTATAATCAGGTCATCTCTGCAGTATTTTATCAATAATGTTTTAGTGAAACAGGCTTGTAGCTGTAGGTCTGAGTAGGTATCAACTGATAGGCTTTCGATGTTAGGCACATTTTTCATAAATTCTACTTGTTATTAGCATTGCTCATGTGATTGCCTCCAAGTAACCCTGAGATAACGTGCCAAGCTATTGAGCAATAATAGTCTTTGATTTGATTGGATGATACAGGGCTTGATCAACAGGCTGAATTACTGGCCGGGTGCCAAACCCTTGTAAACCCCTACCAGCATGAGAAGACAACCTACTCAAAGCCCCTAGTTGAACAGGAGAAGACAACCTACCCAAAACCCCTGTAAACCCCAGAAGTGGCAACTTTGAAGCTGAATAACTTGCTTATATTATCAGGAGTAAACAACTCCCACATATGGTTGAAATATGCAGAAAAAATGCTGTAGAATGATATAAGGTTGTTTTTTGACTAGATTTACACTTTAAGCTGCTCCTCTTCTTATCAATACCAACTACTGAATGTAGATATATAAAGTCCAAAAATTTAACAGAGAGTCACTACTAAGATTTGCTGTGCATGTAAACCTGTGATACCCTCCTGTTACATACACCGTCATATCAATAGCACATACAGAAGAAAGTGAAGGAGTTATCTCCCTAATCACTTAATATATTTATCCATGCATATGTGTTTTGAAAAAGATGACAGCGGTAAAGTTTCTGCGCGCATCCTATAAAATATTCTGAATTTTAATAAGCCTTCTAGTGTGACTTTTTGTTGCTTACATCTCTTTGTATCAAACTTTTGATCTAGATATGTTGTTCCCTGTTAGTTAGTTAGTATTTTAATACAAACACTCATTTCTGTTTGACTCTCTTGAAATCAAATGGTATAACCTCAACTTTTGAATAAAGAGGTAAGGCATCACATCAGTCAGCTCTTGAATGACATGCAAATAAAAAGTACTGCTCTTGCCATGTCATGACTAAATGTACATGTACGCATTTCGGCCACACAAAATAACCCTAAAAACATCCCCATCATTTTGTAGTCTATTTTTAGTTTTTCCTGCTGGTTAATAGATGTTTGAAATGATAAAGATCCAAATTCTTTCACTGTATTCAAGTCTACTAGATTTTTTATGTCAGCCATAGCTCTAGTGAGTCGTAATTTTTCCCTCTCAAACTGAAACTGTAGTGTGAAGTTTGAATACGGTGATATACACAGTTGAATCTCTACTACTTTAAGATTGTTGTCTCTATTATATTTTTATTTGTAGGCTAAATTTGAGAACAAAAATGTCACAATAACTGTTTATTTGTATAGCACACACAAGATGCTCAACTTTCACAATTCGCTTGAATATCTGTAATAAGACAGGAAACAAAATCTAAATCGGAAAAAGAGAGCTTGTATTTTCTACAGTGAAAGAACTTAGATGATTTTTTATGGTCTATTTGTCACAACGAAATGAGAAATTAATTATTTTTATAGAACTTCCTGTCTAACGCTGTTACGTACATCTATACAATCATAACTACATGCTTTATTACAGGAAAGAGTCAACTAATCAAGTGTTTTACTATAGTGTTTGTAAAAGTCAAGTAAGTCAGTATTAATAAATATTACCAGCCTCTACATGATAGAATGATTTCAGTTTTGATTCTTTTCATTTCATCAAATAAGGTTGTCAACTCCCAACAATTCGCACAATTTCAACACCTGCAGTTTTTGATAAATTCCTTTTTTGTTAATTACAAATAGACACCAACAGAAACTTCCACATTACCCAAAGTTCTTTTGCAACTTATCTGACTCTGCTTCAATACTATCCTAGTGATTACTTTTTTAGCCTCTTACGCAAAACTCTGCATTTTTTTCTCCTGGTTTTGAGTTTAATTGTTGGTTTTTTCAGGAAAGTCCGAGTGTCAATATTTCAGCTACCTTACATAATTTACATGCACAAAATCACATTTCGTTTGTGATCGAGAGCTGACAACAATGCATATGACATAGACACTTTCTCATTGTCTAGATTTTGTCCGTCATATTGTAAATGGGAAATGCAATAATTCAATTCTTTCTTTATCAAATTGTAATTTGGCGAGATTTTGAAAGTTACTGTTTTAGACTTCCATTTAAGTGTTATTCGTCTTTTCTTGGTAAGACAACTCCAAGCAGCTTACTAACTTTATTCTTGTTTTCACTTATTTGCCTTCTGTGAATCAAAAAATTATTTTTTACTCCAAATCGGTGCTTTGCTTTTTTTTTTATTAATTTAAAATTAAAAAACTTGTTTGCTACTAAACATTTCACTGCTGAGTATCTGATGAATCTATTCATTAAACACTCAGACATGAAATGTTTGGTATATAGACATCATCGTATGTACTTATTTAGTTTTTATTTTGCAGTTCCCTCCAATACTATTGCGTTGGCCTGCAATATAAAGCACATCAAGTTTTGTTCGTTCGGCATACGACCAAGCAGTCGAAACATTTACTTGTAAATCATTCCATTTTCAATTTAGCATTTGACTTTTACTTGAACAAACATTGTTTGATAATCATACTATGAGAGAACCAAATTTCAAGCAATTAACAAATATTTCTGCCATGAGATTATTGTATTCTTTTGCTTTTATTTATTGCAGCAACAGAATGTTTTTTTATCAGGTTTGAGATTAATTATGTTTTCAGTAGTTTGTGTTACTTGTAGCATATTATATACCAAAAGTATGTACATTTCATGAGATATATATTAATACAGTATTTTCTAAAGCTCTTCTATAAAAGGCCATTAATATTCAAGTGGGTTTCATGAGCTGTACAAAAAACTAGTAATGCATTCCCGATGCATTCCAAATGCAAGAATAAGTTTTGTTAAAAAAAGCTTTAACAGCTGGTCACAGCTAATTATGCAGATCGAGTAGTTCTTGGTGTTTTGTTTTGTATAATGATTTGTCAATACTTGATTGATTAGTGAGTGAACTCTGTAATACATTTAGTCACTTCATCTAAAATGCAGGTATAATACAGGAGTTACCTTTTTAAAAGTAGGACAACTCCAAAAATAAATGAACTTTGCCAGTGAAGGCTACAATTGTTCATATAGTAAGTGTTCCGAAGTTATTTTGAAAGACCGTATTTTAAGTTGAGACAAGGGACGAAATTACTGGTGGGAGAGGGGGCGAGGTGTCAAGTTGAAGTTTACATTGAGACGATACGACTTGGTACTCCTTGAACTTGCCATTGGCCAATCAATGTAGGCTGATTAGGCACGCCTAACCAATCATTTTCTTTGTAGCTATGCAACCAACAAAGCAAGATGGCAGCCCCCTGTCATACTGACTGCTAGAAATTTTCTTCTTGCCATGCTGTTCTGTAATATTTTAAGGTGCTCTTTGGTCTCAACTGGTCACCATCCAACACATCCTCATATGGTATACATATTTTTTCAACTTGTGCACTATTTTTTCCTAATTGTTTCGGTTTTCTTTTTCATCCATATAATTATTAAATTATTATAATAAATAATAATTATCATTGTTGTTGTTGTATTATTGATTTGCTTATCATCATAAGTTATTAAAGTTTTTATATTATTATTTTATCGTTTAATTTTTGCTATGGTTATTTGTTGTTGTTTGCCATTCTCATTTTACTATTTTTTTTTAAAAATCTAATTAGTATTTTTTTAATACCACCACTACCATACATACAATGAGTATTATTCACTAATGTGCAAATGCACATGTATGTATGACTACTACTATAGTTGTTACTGTGATGAGCTCAACATGCAAATTCTGTTCTTGTAGTTGTATGTTTTATTATTATGTACGTATCTTTACTCAATAATAATAAAAATAACAATCAAACCTAACTAATTATTTATTATACTGTGACGGACGGCGGCCATATTAAGCCAGTATGACATTCTATGGTTGCACTCAATGACTAATCGCTCTATGAACACTATACATATATTTTATTCCTTCATCTTATATGCAATCTTATATTAGCACCATGTGCATGCACTCAACCATAGCTGTAAAGCCAACCCATGTTATTTTCTATTTGTCCAGTCTTATTGTCAGGCGTGGCTTACAGCATTTTCTTTTGTCTTGTCTTGTTTACCTATTTTATATTACATAACTGTCAGCATAAATACCCATGTCATGTGAATAATAAATCAGAGTCAGCTTGCACACTCTCAGAAGTTCTTTTGTCTTAACAAACAATAAACTTCACTTGCGCTAAGTACATGCACGTACAGACAAAGCACATTACTACGACTAGTAATTACTGAATCAGCATACCAAACCTCTGCTGGCCGAATCTAGCCAAGGCTGATTCGCCTTCAAAGTTTGGGACACTGACTTGCGCTCAGTAGCAGTTCACGCAACCGGCAGTTTGGCAGCAGCCTGCAATGGTCGATCACTATTGCTAAGGAAGTCTGTCGATCTGTGGGCGGGTTGTATAGCTGCTAGCTATCACACAGTTCGGGCAAAGCTGTGCAGGTAGGCCGAAGCTACCAAAACCGACCTAGAGTGAAATCCTGCACATTGGTGGCAGCAGTGGGATTGGAGACACCCACAAGCAGAACCCGACTGAACAATGGCGCAGAGGAGAAGAGCGCTCAGCATAGACAGAGACCCATCCGGCATGCAGATGATGAACACCCTCACTCACATCTTGGACAGGATGACCATGGCCTCCACCAAAAGCAAGTTCAAGGTGCCGCAGTTCGACGGCACAGGAGAAGTAGACTACTTCTTGCAGCGGTTCGAGGAAGTGGCCGACGCCAACCAGTGGCAACAAGATGACCGAGTGATACACTTACGGCAAGCCTTGACAGGCAAGGCCGAACAGTGTGGAAGAGGAGAGACAGTGGAGGAGGTAACCATGAAGCTACGGGCTACCTTTGGACTCACACGCTCTGAGGTACAAGCAAGACTGCTGAGCTACCGACGAACGAACAGGGACAGCCTACGAGATCATGCGATCACCGTGGAACGCCTCATCAAGGCCGCACACAACAACCTCCCCAGGCAGAATCGAGAAGAATTGGTGCTCCAGACGTTTCACAGCACGCTGGGACACACCTACCTGCAGCGACACCTGTTGGCTGTACGCCCCCAGAGCTTGGAAGAGGCGATACAAGCAGGCAACGAGTTCCTGCAGGTGCCACACCAGCCGCTAGGAGGACCACACGTTCGGACAGTGGAGACCGACCCCTATGACTTAGCTCCGACCCCGCCAGGGGAGACTGCCCGTTCACAAGAGGTGCAAGACCCTCTTACGCAGCTTCTCCGCATGGTGGAAGGACTGAGTAAGGAGATAGCGGGCCTCAAAGCCGAACAGAAAGAAGACACTCCCAAGAGATGCTGGGGTTGCCAGCAGGTTGGACACCATCGGAAGGCATGCAAAACTGCTCCATGGCCCAGCCGCCAGGGAAACGATTACCGCCCGCAGCAGTAGGGAGACCTGCTGGCTGCGCACGGGCACCTCAAGAGAAGGCGCAGGCACCTCCTAGGAACCGGGATCAAGCACGACGGGTGACTCCTACTTTGGACCTCCTGACCAGTCCTCCGATCGCTTTGCACAACCAATTCTCCAGTCTGTCGACACTTGACAGCCCTGTCACACTGGAATCGGAAAGCGAGGAGACTCTCGAGCAGCAGGAATCAACCAGGCCCAAAAAGAAGGACAAGCAGACCCAGACGCCACCACCCAAGGAGGAACGGTTCACACCCAAGCCTGTAAACCTTCAGACGAATCAAGTGGAGCGACCCTACCGCTCCAGCTACTACCTGCCAGGACGGATAGAGGGAGAAGCAGTCACCCACCTCATCGACACGGGATGCAACACCAACCTGTTGGCAAAACGTGTCTTTGACCGGCTACCCTCGCACCTGCAGCAGGATCTACAGCCGTACGACTCTCACGGTCTCATGGCAGATGGGACGAGACTACCCTTTTACGGATTGATAGCCCTGAAAGGACGAATACGGCATGTCAAGTTCACCGAGACCTTCGTGGTGAGTCAAATCAACGAAGATGTCATTCTCGGGATGCCATTTCTGACGAGCCAGGAATGCCAGCTAGGGTTCGACCGACCTGTATTGATGATACAGGGAAGAGAGCTGGCCTGCACAGATCGGCATGGAAGGAGCCTAGTCTCCAAAGTACAAGTTCGGCAAGACACCAGTCTGCCCCCACAGACGGAGGTCACCATACCCTGCCACCTGAGTTCCAGGGAAACCTGTCCTCAGGGAGTGATAGAGAGTCTACAGGGTGGGTTACCGATCACCACAAGTGTCAACAGGTTGGACGCACGAGGACGAGTGTTGGTGCGATGTCTAAACCCGACGCAGGACACTCTGAGGCTGTCAGCAGGAGAGGGGATTGGCACCTTCACAGGAGTAGATGAAGGTGGAATCCAGACGCTGAACGAGCCCAAGGGAGCAGATGAGCGAGCAGCGGCAGGAGGAAGAGTACCCCCCCCACCTGCAAGAACTCTTTGACAAGGCCAAGAGAGGGTGCCAGACACCCCAGCAAGAAAGACAGCTCAAAGAGTTGCTGCTCCAATACCAGACGGTGTTCAGCAGCCACAACGGAGACTTGGGCCAAACCACACTGGCCGAACACTCCATTCCCACCATGGAAGGAGCTCGACCCATCAGGTGCCCCCCCATTGGCTGGGACCCGAAAAGGAAGCAGAGGCGGAACGGCAAATCAAGGACCTTCTGGAGAAAGACTTGATCGAACCCGCAGACGGAGCTTGGAGTTCACCCGTTGTCTTGGTCAGGAAGAAGGACGACTCGTGGCGGTTCTGTGTCGATTACAGGAGGTTGAACGACATTACCAAGCAAGACGCTTACCCCATTCCCCGCATAGACGAGTCTCTGGACGCCTTGGCCGGCAGCAAGTACTTTACGACGCTGGACCTCACCAGCGGGTACTGGCAAGTACCTCTGGACGCAGACGCTCGGGACAAGTCGGCCTTCACTACACGCAGTGGACTGTGGAAGTGCAAGGTGCTACCCTTTGGATTGACGTCGGCTCCCGCCACCTTCCAAAGGCTAATGGAGAAAGTATTGAAGGGTCTACACTGGAAGACGCTGCTGCTGTACCTTGATGATGTCATCATCATCGCCCCGGACTTCGAGACACACCTGCAAAGGCTTGGAGAAGTATTGGGACGCCTACAGCAAGCCAACCTGAAAGTGAAGCCTTCCAAGTGTGAGTTGCTTCAGAAGGAAGTGAAGTACCTGGGCCACGTGGTGAGCGCCCAAGGAGTAGCCACCGACCCGAGCAAGGTCGAAGCAGTAAGGAAATGGGAAGCACCCAGAGAGGTGAAGGAACTGCAAGCATTCCTCGGAACGGCCGGATACTACCGACAGTATCTTCCAGACTATGCTACGATAGCCAAGCCGGGCAAAGCTGTGCAGGTAGGCCGAAGCTACCAAAACCGACCTAGAGTGAAATCCTGCACAATACTCTTCATGATTGGAATAACTAATTATAGTAATAACACGTTGTTGACATCTTGTTTGTGAATTATTATTGCTGATGGTTGATATTTAATGACGAATTATTCTTAATCAGGTTCGAGTTCCCAGTAGTAACTGTTATAACTACTTGCTAATTTGACCTACTTGGCAGTCGTTAAACCAATTGTGATAAGTAAGATTTACTTACTAGCAACAAATCACTAATTTTTAAACACTTTTTAATGTAATGTTTGGTTTACTAGGTGTATCAGCATTCGACACACTCACTGACTCAATCGCCATATTTATCTTTTCCCCTGCCTTTTCTCCCCTCCTTCAACTCTCTCTTACCATTTGCCTTCTCCCTTTCACTTCAAACTATCCTGCCCCAACCTTGCAGCCCATTGATAGCCTATTGGTCATTTGCCCTCCATGACCACATCCCCTTTGGAATGCAAGTGAAAATTGGTTCGATTGATCAAAAGTTAAGTAATTCCTGACGATCATCAGTTTTTTGTGAGTTTTTTTGGAAAATGTAAGGTATTTTCCTGTTTCATACTGTCTGTAATTATGGCAAAAAGAACTGTATTTGCAGTGATAGAGTTAACAGCAAGCATTTTAGTACTCCTTGTTCTTTGATAAGAAAATTTTGATACATCATATGCCAGAATGTTTTTTTTTTAAAACCAGCCAAAATTGATGCTTGCTCAAAAACAATCTCCTCAGCATGTTTATTTTACCTTTCTCCTTTGCGTTTTGTTATACTCCCACGTCCAGTTAGGTATCCAATGCAGGTATTGTCTGGAGTGGAGAGTCTTCAGTTAGGTATATTGCTTACACACCTTTCCCCATTTTCATCATATGATATGTGCATCCTTGGCTTGTGAGATGACAAAACAAAGCTGTTTTAGCTATTCAAATGTTATCAAATCTTGCATTATGATTGCAGAGCATTAGCCCATGCCAGCTGTTGGGAACCTCATTGATTTTAGAAGTAATCTCTCCAGTTCCTTTTCCGTTTTAACCTCTCTCTTATTCAACAGTCTTTGAGCTAGCAGTTTTCTATCATCACATTCACCTTGTTTTTCACAAGGTCTAAGTCCTGCTGTCCTTGTCAGTCATAACGTATCCCCAAGTATATTTACCTCAAAAATAAATGAGTGGTTACCTTACTGTATAATGGTTGAAAATACATGTAGTCTGGTGCTCTGTCTGCGGAAGTTTTTCTCAATCATGATAATGCCGTTATTCTCTGAGAATACAGAGTGAAAGCTGTACGTGCTTTCAATCTAGTTAAAAACTACTTTGGGAACAAAAATCAATACTCCAACAAATGCCCTCAAACCGGAATATTGCTGCTTCTGCTTTCTTTCAAACAGAACTTCAAAATTCGTTAATTGTCACAATTTTTTTTACATCTTTTGTGATACAATATTTGGACATTCTGCATAAGCCATGCATGAAAACTGATTAAAATATTTCATTATAAACTTCTCTAAAAGCTGTGGTTTTGGTGTGGCAGTTCTCTTGGTTCTCAACCATAGGTTGCTACTTCGCTTAGCTAAAGACTGAGGATAACAACGTAAGTTTTGTAAGCGAATTTTAGTTGAAAAATGAGTCAATAGCTAGCAATTGTACATAAATTTGATTGTCTACCAACCATATGTCTCAAGTTTTGGGAATTTGAAAAATTTCTAGTGTAGGCTGCGGTTGCTTAGGACATACACCTGCTGAATGGCTTTGCTTCTAAATTTTTTGCATTAAGTTGATGACAACTTGTCAGTTAGTAAATAAAACTAGTACCAAAAATGACAAACGCTTAGTAATGAGAGTGCTAAAGGCATTGGCCACATCCTACTACCGTTAACCTTTTCAGCTCATTATGTAAACCAATGCAGCGTGGAAGAGTTTGTAATGTTTGCATTCACTCAAATATCATTTGCATAGATGGTCAGATGCTGCGGATTTGTGTCGAAAGAGCACTTTGACTCATTGTGAGCTCTAGTAATACTAGTAGGCAATATCAATGAACACTCATAAAACTTTAGATCAGAAACCATTGATAACCAAAATGCGCCTCAATAGAGAACACACCACTCTCTCACACTTATTGTTCTGAAGCATAATAGACAAGTATCTCTTGTCAAGTTCAATAGAGCAACGCTGTCAACATTGGAACACATAACTACTCAATACCCAACCTGGTGAGTCCCTGTACAAAGTTTATTTGTTTATGTTCATGCTTAAAACTTGCCATGTCGAAAAAGCTACAAGAAAGCCTCAATATCTGACTTGAATTACTAGCCCTCGTCCACCAACTGCATCCTGGTTTGAAATAAACTTATTTACTAGCTGATTACGGACACGTCTATGTGATGCGTAATCCTGTGCATAGATTCATCACTCCTGTTGATTGCCCTTCGCTGACTGATTTACGGGCCGTTCGCTAAGCAAACAGGCAGCAGTTGTTGGAGCTGCAACATGTTGGAAGATACCTAGGATAGTTGCAACCTTTTGTGATATTTCCAGTGGCAGTATATCTGATTGACGCTGGTGTTATGTCTTGGCTACACACACCTACGTTTTGTGGGAATGTGACAAAAAATTCATTTTGTAGCATCGCTCTAGTGGCTACACACACAGACGTTCAATCACCGCAACGTTACAGATTATCCAGTGAGGCTAAGAGAGTATAATTATTATGAAGAGTCGTTATAATAAGAGTATTTGCGGACTCTGTTCGCCGAACACATAGCAATAAAAATAATCAGACCGGCAATAAATTTAACAGATAAAAAATCTTTTTGTTTGGAACTCGTGGGCCAACAAAAATTAGCTCACTGAATAAAAAAAGTAATCAACGAGTATTTATTTATATTGTTCGTAGGTCGCTAATGAAACTGAACACTAAACAAATAATAACGAACGAGTCAATTTTTTTTATTTTGTTCGACGAACAGGTCGCAAATACTCTTATTAACTATTATAAATACAAACTATATAAATTAATTAATTGTTATATTTGCTTATAGTATTAAATAAATAATCTTATCAGCCATAATAAATAACTAATGTTTATAAATAATAATAAACTGTTTATAAATAAAAAAATACCCTTGTTGGTATAAGTAACAGAATGGACCGTTGGACAATCAGTAATGACCAGTCAAAGTCGCAATGTAAGAAAGTTCACTGGAGTCGTCAAATTTCGTCCTTATATTTTATCCAACGAAAGTGGTTATCTGATGATAATTGTCAAATCACCGAAGCGTCAGGTAGAAAAAGTTTTAGTTAACCAACCTGTTTGTCTATGCATTTGAGTTTCTCTTTGTAAAAAAGAACATCGCCTGCAAAGAAAAAGACGCATTTTCGCCACATGCCAACAAAACGTAGGTGTGTGTAGCCACGGCTTCAGACACGGACATTACAAAAACCTGACATATCACATTATCTTGCATCTATCATATCACCAGTTGTATCATTTCAGTTGGTGTTGGAAGTTTCAAATATTTTGTTGCCTGATATTTTTTTAACGTAATAATTTGTAATTCAGATTTGAGAGTTATTGTTGTCATTGATTACAACAACAACGCCAAAAACTCTTGAGCTGGTGTTTTTTTTATTTCAAGTAATTTCTGAACCGCAGGTATATATATATAGCGTTTGCTTGACAATTAGCTGAGCAATTGCAGGAATTTGCAGCTTCTGTTTCGCGAGAAAACGCTAGCATCAAGTGCCATATTGCTGTTTCCAATAAGATAATGCCCGCTGCATCACTTCTGACCCAACAACGCTAATACATTAATTTGTAGGCTATAGTTTGTAGCAAGCATAGGCACTCGAATCACTGAAGAATGGACAGTAGCAAAGAATTACGCAACTTTTGAAAGTGATTTCCCCGATCTCTTAGGAGACTCGCAAGAATGATTGCTATATGTACATGCAGTTTAAATATTTTAATAATAATTGATTTGAGAACAATTCCTTCTGGCTGTGACTTTGCGTTAATTTATGAGATATTGGCCATCGCAGTGTACCACGTGGATGCTAGCGTGTACAAAACAGCAGATTTACCAACAATAACTTCAAATGCTGACTCAATGAAACACCTTCATAAAATCTAAAAACATGTCCAAACCTAATTTTTACGTTTTTGAAAGTCTCCACATAACGACTATTCTAGGGAGGCACCTGTCTCTGCAAACAAGCACAATTTTTGGAACTCCGCTTTATGGCATTATATAAATGGTTGCGATTGACAAAAATCGCGTACAAGCTGAGATCTATTGCGCTAATACTATAGATGAGATTGACGAGAGCACAAATCCACAAAATAATTTTTGGCAAAATTCACCTGAAATATATAAATTAAGTTGAATTCAGTGAAAAAATTGATATTTAACAAAATTTAACATTATTACAATATAGTGATATAGGATTGTAGAGCTACAACATTAGTAGTTGACTAATCATACTTTTTGGTGTTAATTTATTGAAGTAAAGTTTGTAAAAGTGTTTAAAATTTTTTTTATAAAAATTGTTCCAAAACACGTGGTTGTACTGCAAGCCTGGACGATAGTGATGAGTTTTCTCCTTGACTTCTCAGATAAGGTTCAGATGGGAAACAGGAAGTTGACAATGAAGAGTTGCTCCAAACTGCAGTATCTCTTGCTAGGGATAATCGCTGCATTGCTCTTGATTGCGAATTTGGACAAAATATCCGGAATTGTCACCTTCACAACACCTGAATGTAAGCATCATTAACATTTATGCCTCACATTGTATAATGCAATGGCACCCGGTCTCTATATTATATACATATCTAAACCATTTTGTATATACCAAGTACAAATTACTTTTAGATATATTATGTCATACACTGTATGTTGTTATACACATGTTGTTGTACACACATGTTGTTGTACAGACATGTTGCTGTACGCACATGTTGTTGCACACACACATGTTGTTGTACAGACATGTTGTTGTACACACATGTTGTTGTACACACATGTTGTTGTACACACATGTTCTTGTACACACATGTTCTTGTACACACATGTTGTTGTACACACATGTTGTTGTACACACATGCTGTTGTACACACATGTTCTTCTACACACATGTTTTTTTACACACATGTTGTTGTACACACATGCTGTTGTACACACATGTTGTTGTACACACATGTTGTTGTACACACATGTTGTTGTACACACATGTTGTTGTACACACATGTTGCTGTCTACACATGTTGTTGTACACATATGTTGTTGTACACACATGTTGTTGTACACACATGTTGTTGTACACACATGTTCTTGTACACACATGTTGTTGTACACACGTGCTGTTGTACACACATGTTGTTGTACACACATGCTGTTGTACACACATGTTGCTGTCTACACATGTTGTTGTACACACATGTTGTTGTACACACATGTTGTTGTCACGCTGTAGTGCTCCATGACCCACGAGTAAGGAAATGGAACATAACAAACCTCAACAATCAATTCCATCTGATTACAATGCTGTCTCTATACTGCGGTAGGTAAGGACATCTTATCTATATTTTTGTGAAGTTCATAGACTTTGTTAGCGAAAGGCTTACAGTTTTTAGACATTTTTCTTGTAGCACAAGGATATAAATGTACATATTCTGTAGTATCAGATATCGTGTGCTAAGGTGTAGTATCTTGTAAGTGTGCATAGAAATAGCTACTAATTCTTAGCTACTCACAAATAATTAAAGCTTGGAGTATTTTCAGCATGTTTTATAGTTTTGGTGCATCTGCTGCGGGTAAGATATGTGAAAAGGTCGAAACATTGCTGCTGCTGTGAGACATTCATTCCGTTCACTTGGTGTCAATATGTAACTGCTATTTCAACTTATCCGACAGCGGTATTTATCAATGCTTAACACCCAGCATATCTCAGACTCAATGATTAAGTTGAGTCGTATTTTATCACTTGCAAATGTCAATCCAGTGTTTGGTAGGTTTTAGTTTTGTGGGAGTTATGATACCCTGTATCAAGGGAGTTATGATACCCTGTATCAAGGGAGTTATGATACCCTGTATCAAGGGAGGCAACAAGAAGTAATAGAGGGGTACTTACGGCGAACTGTTATATGCAGGCAACAGGTGGCCAGGCTATGAGAAGTTTTCACTGGGCGAGTTGAACACGCGGGATGAGGAATATTTAAGGACTCTGCAGTCCAACCTGAAGCATCCCCTCATCAAGGAGATACACCTGCTATACACAGACGATCAAGCCTTGAATGTGAGTGTACATCTGCATCCCTCAACGATGACACCGTATGCCACAATTTATGACATCACAAGCAGTGACAGCAGTTCCTGCGCATTACATGTGATGTCATCACTAGACTAGACATTACATGTGATGTCATCGGAAGACTAGACATTACATGTGATGTCATCACAAGACTAGACATTACATGTGATGTCATCGGAAGACTAGACATTACATGTGATGTCATCACTAGACTAGACATCACATGTGATGTGATATGTGAAACTATTAGTTCGTACATCATTGAGTGCTATACTTAGTCTTGCAGGTCCTTAGGCAGCAGAAGATGATAAATCGTGAGAAAATTTTCCCTGTTAAGATGCAAAGACGAATTCATATGATGGATTTCTTTCACTACGCCTCCAAATATTTACTTGATAAACCTGTGATTGCCCTCAACGGTGACATCGGTGAGTGAGGGTAGACACTATATAGCACAGATTACCTGCTGTTTCTTGTCAGTGTTATTATTTGTTATTTATCACCTGCTGTCTGTTCTCAGCTGTTGGTGAGGGATTTGATCTGATAGACACAACCAAGATGAGAGACAATAAAGTATTATACACACTGACTAGACACGGACACAGTGAAGGCAATTGTTCTGTAGATAACTATTGCGTGGGCTTAAAGTATCAAGGTCGGTGGTACGGCTACCAGCTGACTTTTGTGAACAATTTAAACTCTTTGGATAGCAGCTGATAGTTGAGGCAGCTAATATTGAGTGAGTTGCACTGTTGCTGCTTCCTGTCTACAGGTTCTCATGACACCCACATCTTTCGGCTTGCTGAACCACTGGATGAGAAGTTGCTGCTGCGTCTGGATTACCCGATCAATATGTGGCAGGCAGAAAATGGTCCGTTGTCTAGGTCACATGACAGTATTTCACATACAAAAGTGCTACATGTCTATGTATATACAGAAGTGCTATATATCTATGTATATACAAAAGTGCTATACGTCTATGCATACACAGAAGTGCTATATGTCTATGTATATACAGAAGTGCTATATGTCTATGTACATACAGAAGTGCTATATGTCTATGTATATACAGAAGTGCTATATGTCTTTGTACATACAGAAGTGCTATATGTCTATGTATATACAGAAGTGCTATATGTCTATGTATATACAGAAGTGCTATATGTCTATGTATATACAGAAGTGCTATATGTCTATGTACATACAGAAGTGCTATGCATAAGTTGATATGCTAACACTGGCATAAAAAGTGCAAACATCCGGCCAATGCAATATTTTTTGTTGTCACAAATTCATTGGCTCTTCTCGCTCAACACAATCAATGAATAAACTGGCTTCTCACGTTTGCAATCACTTTGTAGGAATGATCGGGGCATTTACATACTTGTTCAACTTCAACGTGTACAACCCGTGTAGGGTGCTGAAGACTTACCACCACCACTGCTCTCCAGTGCACAAGCAGGGTAAAACCAACTCCATCAAGGACTACCCTTACTACTGGCGCATTGAGCTGCTGGCCAAGGCAGAGCCAATAGATGAGCTCCTGTACTAAGCTTCTTGCATTCCTTACAATTGCTAGTATAATCATCAGCCCCTATGCTAAACCTTGTTCAAGAGGTGCAAGTAGATTGCATCACCATTCTGCACTGTGGATCATAACATGGAGTGCTGGCCCTAGGATTTTTTGCTATTTATTTTGATGGACAGTCAATAATTGTGGAATTATGTTTTATACTTTTCTCATCATTGCATTTCTGCAACGTGTACAGCTTCATTTCATAATCCATAAAATATTGAAAGTTGTTACGTTTGGAAGTCATTCAACTTTTTATATTTTAACTTCAACGATTTTACATTATTCTAGAATTCTTTTGAAAAGATTTAGCAGAATACATGAAACATGAGATTAGAGAGGGACGATTTATTCTAATCACGTACTCGTTTTACACGGAAAAATATTTTTATTTATATTATCTTTTCTTTCTTTCTCATGTTGCTGATCCTCATGACAATAATGTTGTTGCTCAGAACATATGAATTAACTAAATGTTTGACACCCCATTGCTTTATAATGCATCAAAAATAAATGGTGGGTTGCCAAAATAAACAAATATTCTTATCATAATGAATTTATAATTCCGCTATGGATAGCAATTGCTAATAGTGAAGGGAGTTGTGTTCCTTGTTTCAGCGAGTAGACAATACCTGTACTATACTGCTAAACAGTTTCATTAAGAGAAGACAACTCATTGTATAGATAAAAACTGCCAGGATCTTGTTCTGTATTTTCAAACATAGCCACCAGCACTTGTGTAAGATAACTATCTTCTTTGACAACAGGTTATTTCATAATCTATTACGTTCGCTCTTGCAGATTTGTTATAAAATACTAGCCAAGGCTAAAGCGTTTCCTCTCTCTTGTGCGTAATGTCAGGTGTCCTCACCTAGCTTTACACAGCTTTCATGTCCAGCAATTCAATAACAGTTCTCAGTTTTCCTATTTACTTTATGTAAATGCAACATTTAAAACTCGACGTGAAATCCTCCTGAGAGGACCAAACATTGTCGGCTGAAAGATTCACGGCCCACAGTGACCCTGTGACAGGAGCCTGTTGGGGTAAAGGAATTACTTGAAGAGTTAAATTCGCGCAGCCAGAATGTACTATTCATTAAATGTTCTTCTGTACAATATATATAATTTGCTCGAGTAATAAATAGATGTAATAGTAATTGACTAGTAAAGGATCAGACAAGCTCGGCCTGGTAGGCCATGGCTAGAGACTTGAGTTTACCAAACGACCTGTGCATATGCTTCATCTCAGAAGAAGCGTACCCCACACTGTCCAGATATCTGGCCTCTGCCACGGCCAATACCTTCTCTTCCAGCCACGCTGCATTCTTTAATATAAACTTGTTCTTGTTCTACAATACAATACGATAGCCTTAGTCCCACATTCACACCCCAACCCCAGGCTAGGAGCAGCAAGAACAACCGTAGTCTGCGAGTGAGTCTACTGTACACCTGAGACAAGTAAGATTACCTAACAGGAAGTTACTAGTGCGCAACGGTTTACAGCACATGATCAAACTGTTTGGATGGATTGTAACATTATCTTTTTTGTTTTACCACTTTGGGAATAAAACTAGTTGGCAAGATGCCATCTTTATTAGCAGTAGCACAACAAAGAAAGTGAATGACCCTTGATAGTTTGGCCCCTAGGCTTTACCCAGAATGCAGGATGTGAAAATAGCAGACAACGACAAATAATTCAGTAAAATATTTTATCATGTCATTATTCGCAGCCTTCCACGACAATACAGGTGAATGAGAGACAACTCCTATATACCAATCTACGGAGGGAAGCCTAGCTCACCTCTTTGATGTTGAGTAGAGATGTTAGAGATCTCTCAATATGAGAGATGTGATTGGACCAGACTTGTTGTATCCCAGAATCCACCAGGTACTGAATGCTAGGCTGGTTCAACTTGAATAGATCCTCTACAAATGTCATACCTGCCCTGCAGAATGTGAGGCTATTCTCTGTCAGAGATATGTAGAGCCCATCTACAACGTATGTGGTTGTCATAGCAACAGAAACGGAACACACCACATGGCATGCTGACCAATACATAACATGTGAAGAGATCAATGCATGTCAGCGGACAAAGAGGGGTCATGCTGCATTTTCACAATGACGACTTCTATTATTGGACCTTTAAATTCAACAACAAAATCTAAAATATCGTAAAACACACGCGGCCATGAAAAAGTGCAACACAATATATCATAAAGTCAGAAGCAAATGACTCCATGTTCAAGTTTCAGGTATATAAAGCTTGGCTCTAATGGTCACACACCACAGTTTGCGCATGTGATGCATGCACTCACCCTGTCTGGCAGTAAAAGTCTTTTACGGACTCCAGATAAAATCGCTTTTAGTCACAAAAGTCATCATGGGAACTACTGTTTCTTTGAAAAAGTTATCACAAATCGTCCAATATTACGATTTGGAATTTCTGAGTAATCATAAAACCTTACATCCACAAGAAAAAAAACGAAAGCAAACACTACTCACCATATACCAGACTCTCTATGTCTGTGAAACCAGCATTTATCATGCTGTCTAGTAGAGAGTTCAGTTTGTTTCGGTTTGCAAACTGTTTTGGCTGCCATTTATCCTCCTAAAACACGCCACAGACATCTTCACACAGTATCTGCCATAGGACAGCGTAAACTAGAATGCATAGGCTTCTGTGTGCATCGCAAATGTTATACTTAGGTAGTGTGTATCATAAATGTTATACTTAGGTAATGTGTATCACAAATGTTATTCTTAGGTAGTGTGTATCATAAATGTTATACTTAGGTAATGTGTATCACAAATGTTATTCTTAGGTAGTGTGTATCATAAATGTTATACTTAGGTAATGTGCATCATAAATGTTATACTTAGGTAATGTGTATCACAAATGTTATTCTTAGGTAGTGTGTATCACAAATGTTATACTTAGGTGGTGTGTACCACAAATGTTATACTTAGGTGGTGTGTACCACAAATGTTATACTTAGGTAGTCTGTATCACAAATGTTATACTTAGGTAGTGTGCAGCACAAATGTTATACTTAGGTAGTGTGTATCACAAATGTTATACTTAGGTAGTGTGTATCACAAATGTTATACTTAGGTAGTGTGTACCACAAATGTTATACTTAGGTAGTGTGCACCACTAATGTTATACTTAGGTAGTGTGCAGCACAAATGTTAGACTTAGGTAGTGTGCACCACTAATGTTATACTTAGGTAGTGTACAGCACTAATGTTATACTTAGGTAGCGTGCATCACTAATGTTATAATTAGGTAGTGTGCAGCACTAATGTTATACTTAGGTAGTGTGCATCACTAATGTTATACTTAGGTAGTGTGCAGCACTAATGTTATACTTAGGTAGTGTGCATCACAAATGTTATACTTAGGTAGTGTGCAGCACTAATGTTAGACTTAGGTAGTGTGCATCACAAATGTTATACTTAGGTAGTGTGTATCAAATACATAATGAGTTATAACTACTTGAACAAACAAATTTTCACAAGGCAGGCAAAGCAATGTCTCTCAGCCCAGCTACACTCCCTATTTAATAAGGACCTGAGATCTCAGCTGATAAACTGACTTATTCCGTAATAAGTGCTGGCTGCTATCACTTGGACTCATGTTCAATTAGCTCGACTAAGGCAACTAAGGCAAAGGCAAAGGGCCACCACTCACTCATCAAGTGATTTAAAATTTTCCAACGATTTATTTAACTTTTAAAATTACAAAAGTTTTGACGAATAAGAGAAAAACAGCCAAACAGGTTAAATCAAAGGCTACAGGTTAAATCAAAGGCTACAGGTTAAATCAAAGGCTACAGGTTAAATCAAAGGCTACAGGTTAAATCAAGGGCTACAGGTTAAATCAAGGGCTACAGGTTAAATCAAGGGCTACAGGTTAAATCGAAGGCTACAGGTTAAATCAAGGGCTACAGGTTAAATCAAAGGCTACAGGTTAAATCAAAGGCTACAGGTTAAATCAAAGGCTACAGGTTGAACCAAGGGCTACAGGTTAAATCAAAGGCTACAGGTTAAATCAAAGGCTACAGGTTAAATCAAAGGCTACAAGTTGAGCCAAGGGCTACAGGTTAAATCGAAGGCTACAGGTTAAATCGAAGGCTACAGAAAAAAATTCACTCCAATATTTCAGCCTGTGGTACAGGTTTTATAGATAGATAAAGAAATAAAGTGCATCTACAGATTTAATTTGTACAAATAGTTCACACAATAAAGTGGCGCAAAATAAGCGAGAATTTAAGCAGCTGTTGGCCGTAGTAACCAGCAGATGTCAGTGACATTGAATTCCAGCAGTTTTGCTGAATTGAAGCTTAGAGGATTTCAAGACACACATAGCCCACACATGAGAATATCTTGTGCTCAGCTCATTATCTGCTTACAATATAAGATGCAAATGAGAATATTAAGAGTTATCCTACCACTAACAATTAGCATACAAGGAGTTATCCCTCTTATATTAAAAAGTAGACAACACCCAAAATACTTATAGGAGGTTTTGAGGAAAGCCTGGTTCACATACATATCGGGAGTGTTCGCAGATCATTGTACGATCATCTGCGATGTTAACTCGGACTTTGCACAGCTCGTACGGCATAGCACACTGTCGCAGAGGCTCGTAGAAAATTTCAGCTATACAAACTTTCCTGCGACATAGTACGATAGTGCGTAAAATTTTCTTACCTCGTTTCTCAAAAACCACAGTTAGGTCAGGCTATTCATGTAAACACGACTGCCATCGAAAAACCATAATAAAACACAAAAAATATTATTGTTATAATTATAACTACTAATATTGATTATTATTTATTATTAATTTTATGAATGAAATATTATGATAGTTCATTTAAATGTATAATTAAATAATTTTCTCTGCTAACATTTATATTATAGCATAATTATTATATTATTATAAATTGAGATTCAAAAATGATGTATTAAGAAGATGGTAGAAAAAATAACAATGCACTATTAAACAACGGTTATAAATTAAATTGAAAAATATAAAATAATATTTAACAACAGTATGAGTAACAATAATAAAATTAAACGTAATAAATATATCAGTGTCATTAAACAACGTTAATTCGTTTAGTATATATAATGGTTGGTCAGTGAAGGCGGGCTTCGGGATTTTATTACCTCCCGGTCAAGAAAGTGATTATACTTCTTGCAATCTTAATTTTATGTAAACATATATCGCATGCAATCGTACGCTGATCTGCAATCACTTGCGAGCACTGACGATATGTATGTGAATCAGGCTAAAGAAAGAAAACACAACAGAACACAAAAAACTTGTTATGCTACGGATTTAGCCCAAGTTCTCCAGCAGCAGGAATAACTAGGGGCACACTCACCTCAGCCCTTTGTTTGCTGGCATCTAAAAAGTTCTTTGTGTGTTCTTCCACTGATCTCTCCACATCTTCATGGATGAGAGAGTTGAATATGAACTCCAAGTCGAGGCCTACTTCCTGTAGCTGTAAGACATTCATTATATATATATCAGTTTAGTTGCACGAAAAAACCTAGCAAGAGCAACAAACCAATGTTTTCTATATTACAAAAAATGACAACAAAAGGAGTGTCAAAGCTGAGAAGAAAAGATAGATAGCATGCACATGTAACAACAAACAAATGAACATAGTATACCAGCATAAAAGAACATCACCATTTTTGTCTACAGAGCTACAGTCAAGCTTCCCAGTGGTAGGAAAGAAGTCAACTACCTAACACACTACTTACTAACATACAATACGTAGACTATTAGTTCGTCTATGTAATGGTAACATAGCAAATAATATTATGATATCTGATATATCTGTATATTGATCATTATCATTGCTGTGTATTGATGGTACTGCCGCTCACTCGCAATACCTTTCATATATGAACAAATATTAGGCGCCCCTCATCCCAAGTAGGTCGTGTGGTGTAGTGGTTATCACGTCTGCTTAACACGCAGAAGGTCGCGGGTTCGAAACCCGCCATGACCTACCTTTTTTTTGTAATTTACATTGGATTCTATTACACTGAACGAGTGAAGTTTCAAATCCCCAAAGCATGAAACGGCGATTTATTTTTTTCACAATAAAAAATTGAAGATCCATCTTCAAAGAACAAATATGTTTGCAAACCAGACAGCTACGCCATAGCCAATAAAAAGTAGCAGCACCAACAAAAAACTAACAATTACAGTGCTCGACTCACCTTGAAGCAGGAAGTCCTGGCTATATACACACAGTCAGCAATAGCAGATATCGCTGACTTGCTACCAAATACTTGTCTTTTATAAACCTCCACAAAGCTCTCCAGCTCCTGTCTAGCCCACACAATGACACCTACAATACCCAGCCCATACTGCACTCTAGTCAATAGGCTACTAACCAGCTGTCATTTGCCGAGTTCCATGTCCCCTAAACAACTGCTGGTAAACAACTATAATATAATCTTTGTCAATTGTACAGGAGCTTACGCTTATTGAACAAACAGACTTGGGAAATGATACACTGCAGGCTGACAATACACAATTCAACAGATAAATACGTACTACCTACGGTGACAAACTGATAGCTAGCTATAGAAATGCATTCCATGCAACGTCAGACTAGTTAGCCTGGTTGCGTGCAGTCTAACCAACAGATCGGTATTTAGCAGAAGAGTGCTTGCTTTAATTTAGGCGTGTACTTAGTCCATGAGGATGCAGGTAAAAAGAGTATATATTGAATGATTGTTTCCAGCCAGATACAGCCCGCAGGAAGAAAACTAATATGTGGAGACAACTTCCACAACATCATTGCATAAGGAACTATAAGTCTGGGGTGTTGAGAATTTGTAGAGCAGACAACTCCATATACAGGTACCCTAACACAAGTATGACTGTGCGACGCATTCAACAAGTCAAAGCAACAAATACAAGACATATTTACAATGAGTTCTTCACTTACCAGAGAAACAGCCATAGAACTCTGAAGGAAAGGCTTTGTAGAACTCTTTGCAAGTCTCTTGCAATGTACCAAAGAAAACCTCGCAGAGCCGTTTGATGTAAAGGTTGGTGGCGCCCTCTATCTTCAGCTGTCTCATATTGTAGCGTATTACTGTACTTCGGTTCTTTAGAAAGAGCTGGCAAGCCTGAGCACACAAACATGAGATCATGTGATGAGAGGTCATGTGATGAGAGGTCATGTGATGAGAGGTCATGTGATGAGAGGTCATGTGATGAGAGGTCATGTGATGAGAGGTCATGTGATGAGAGGTCATGTGATGAGAGGTCATGTGATGAGAGGTCATGTGATGAGAGGTCATGTGATGAGAGGTCATGTGATGAGAGATCATGTGATGAGAGGTCATGTGATGAGAGGTCATGTGATGAGAGGTCATGTGATGAGAGGTCATGTGATGAGAGATCATGTGATGAGAGATCATGTGATGAGAGGTCATGTGATGAGAGATCATGTGATGAGAGATCATGTGATGAGAGGTCATGTGATGAGAGGTCATGTGATGAGAGGTCAAGTGATGAGAGATCATGTGAGGGAGCACACTTTAGGACAGCATGTGAGGGAGCACACTTTAGGACAGAGGATGTAGCTAATAGACAAGCACCTGCGCAGACTTGCCAAGTCTAATGAGCTGAGTGACAGCAGTCCTAGCACTGTTATTACCAGACCTCATAGTTCTTTCGGGAGGCGCCAACAGCTCTTGCATTAGTATATCAGTCAGCTGCTTCACACGCTGATCTACTCGGGCACTGAAATAGTGACAAGATATGGAAATGAGGTATCATACAAAGATGTGTTATGATATATAGGAGTGAACATGATGCAAACTGAAGCTAAAAAACATCTATTACTTTTTGAAATGGGGACCCGGCCGATTTCAGGTGCTCACCAGGGGGTGCTAATTTTATGATACCGGAAGTCTACTTGCCGTTTTATGATAATATCGTTAACATTTTCAAAAATCCACTAATTCTACTTTTATTTTTTGCTTTAAAATTTTCCTCTCACTAATATATTGAGATGGCAGGAGCTCCAGTGTCTCTTTTACCTCACTACATTTCTTTTGGCACAATAAACAGTAATAATTAACTCGAATAATCACTTTTTATGAACGCTAACAATACTGACTATAGATCGCTATATAAAACATAGAGTGAGCTCGTAGGAGTTATCTCCCGTTTATTATTATTTATTACTTAGTATTTATTTATTGTGTGTTGTCATCAGGGATTAACACTATTCATCTTATTTCAGTGTTAAATAATTTTCATTCAAGCACCAGTTTGATACAACTTGTGATTAGGAAATTACAAGTTTCACTCAAAAGCCTTAAGAAGAAAATTAATTTATTTAGTTTAATTAATAATTATTATTATGATTATTTATAATAATAATAATAATATTAATAATAATAATAATATCAACAAAAATTATTATTCATTTGCTCTAAAAATTAAAAATAAAGCAAAAGTTAACAATTGCCATTATTAGTCACATATCACATGGGCACACCACATGTTTGGTACACTTGGGATGGTCATAAGAGTTTGTTATTATTGCTAGTCGGTTACTCGAGTTATTAAATCCGCAACAAACGATTCATGAGCAGTTGATGGGGATGGGGCTTGTAATACTGAGGACGCGCCGCGTATACGAAGCATAATAGTATACCGCTGCGGTTGAGATAAATTGACAGGGCGCACTGTAATTTATTTACGTTGGCAAACTTAGTTAGGCCCGAATTACGATACTTTGGCTCAACTGCATACTATCTATGAGCATTATTACTAAATTAATTTTTTTCAAGTGAATAAAGCAAAATATTTTTTAAAAGAAAAAATTAGAGGTTATATCGATTCCTCAAGCTTCCTCAATCACACCATTTTTGTCATATTAACTGCCTAAATACCTCAAATTAAAATAAAAGTCAAGCAAGTCGTTAATTCTAATGATAAGTTATATTAGCAATTGAATTGCTTCCGGTTGCATCTACAAAGAGAAACTACAGGCCGGATCCCCATTGTGCAAGCGTTACAACAATTATAGGAGACCAATCACAAGCAGGTTCATAAAACTATGACCAATCAAAAGCAGGTTCATAAAACTAAGACCAATCACAAGCAGGTTCATAAAACTAAGACCAATCACAAGCAGGTTCATAAAACTATGACCAATCAAAAGCAGGTTCATAAAATTAAAACCAATCACAAGCAGGTTCATAAAACTAAGACCAATCACAAGCAGGTTCTTAAAACTAAGACCAATCGCAAGCAGGTTTATAAAACTAACACCAATCACAAGCAGGTTCATAAAACTAAGACCAATCACAAATGATTTTTATATAAAGCACAAATGTCGCAATAGTTATAAGGAACTGACCAATGAGAAATAGATTAAGAATAAAATGACCAATCATTAGTAACCTTATACACACATTAAACCAATAAAAAGCGAGCCAACTGTGACTAACCTGTACTCCCTTAAAACAGGTGACTTGACCATGATTTCTTTCAGCTTAGAATTGACCTCTTCGATCTGATCAACTGCTCCTTCAAAATCTCTCTGAGCGATGAGTACATCGAGGTCTTCTGGTACTTCCTTTAGTCCGTCCATGGAAACCATCTCGTCATCTGCTTCATCACCGAATGCTGCATTGACAGTAACAGCCAATGAGATGAGACCACATTATATCATACATATAATACTACACATATAATATACATATACTATATATATATCACACACATATACTATATATAGTATATGTATATAGCATACATATACTATATATAGTATTCATGCCATAAATTATACTTAGATATATCATACACACCACATATATATATGTATGCCGAATAAACAAAAATAACAGAAATTAAGTGGTGACTTACGATTTGTAGAACCCCCATCTCCAGACGGACTCGGCAGTTCCCTCCTCTCGGCAGCTGCTGCCCCTTCCCTCCTAGCCTTGTCTTTAGCTGCCTTTTTTTTCTTTACCTCCTCCAGATATTCCAGCCATTGCCTCTGCAACAAGGTAACAACATCATATCAACCAATCAGAGAAACAACATCATACCAACCAATCAGAGTAACAACATTGTATCAACCAATCAGAGTAGCAACATTGTATCAACCAATCAGAGTAACAACATTGTATCAACCAATCAGAGTAGCAACATTGTATCAACCAATCAGAGTAACAACATTGTATCAACCAATCAGAGTAGCAACATTGTATCAACCAATCAGAGTGACAACATCATACCAACCAATCATAGTAACAATATTGTATCAACCAATCAGAGTAGCAACATTGTATCAACCAATCAAAGTAACAACATTGTATCAACCAATCAGAGTAGCAACATTGTATCAACCAATCAGAGTGACAACATCATACCAACCAATCAGAGTAACAACATTGTATCAACCAATCAGAGTAACAACAATGTATCAACCAATCAGATAAAAACATTGTATCAACCAATGGACTTTTACTAACTAAGAGTTGTCCAACCAAATGTTATTAAAAACAGCTATTTGGGAGTTGTTTGCCCACAGAAGGCTAAAAGATTTTGAGCTTTCTTTATAAAACATGTTCATAAGAGGGCAAACAATTTTGTGTGGAGTGGGACGTTACCTTAGCCTTAGGATTCTCTGCTTGGTACATGCGGGTGTCAGGAAACATCAGGACTTTAAATGCATTCTTTACTGGGCCAACATCCCTCACATTGACTATAGCCAGAGAGTCCAACTCGTACAATGCTAGGAACTTGTACTTGACCGGCCCCCTCCTGCAGGGAAATAAATCTTACTCTAAATAGAACTCAGACAGGGTGCTTTCTGCACCTTGTCTGGATGATGAGCTACTTGAGAATATGCAAGAAATTGATGAACATTACTTGTAACGAAGAAGGAGGATGCTTGAGACACGAAATAGGATATAACGATTGGTAAGTTTTGGTGAGGGTCAGCTAAACGCACCCATAAATCGAAAATCACAGATGACAAGCGGGTGAATAGCAGCTGAACGCTGTGAGTTTAACTACTGAAAAAAGTTGATGTTGGGCTGGGCTCTCATAATTGTCACATTAGGCGTTTTCGGTGTGCTCATCGTTTACATTTAATCCTCAAAGGCAGTTTTTTGTCGAGGGATTATCAGCCCCTTTGTAGCAAGTTTTTTTTTCAACATGCATCAACGCTCATTTTTGCGTTTGTCAACGAGTTTACAGTGCACGTTGGCCAGCGAATGCCTACAAAAGTCAACGTGTTGGTTTTCCAAAGGAATCGTCTTCTCACTAATTACGGCACTGTACCCTTTTGCGGCATTATAACAACAACGTGCCATCAAAAGTTAAGGTTTTTTTTTCTTGTTTTTAATGGATGTATTATTACTTATTATTAATGTCATAAATTATTAATTTTAGTGCTGTCATTATTATTAATGCTATCACTATTGCCAATAATAATAATAATATTATAACTTTCATTCATTCTATTTTTATTATTTTTATCTGATAAAATATATTATTTTATAACAGTGAATAAGACTAATAAATCAGCACACCATAATTATTATTAATTAATAATTCATGTTTTTGCTTGTTGCTGTCATTATTATTCATCATTGTCATTATTATTCTTATCGCCATTATTATCAATAACAATACCATTTGTACTTGGTGGCTTGCTGAGTTTTAATAACAAAGTGTATAAATAGCAGATGATGCAGTTATTTTCAGGGTAACAAAAATCTCGCAATGAACAGCTACACAAAAAAAGAAGACAACTCTTGCAAAATCTTGTAAATTGTACGCACACGCCTACTCCTATAAGTTATCGTTCGAGGGAAAAGCGCGTTGATAAAACTTTCTGAAACCAACGCGTTGAGACACCGAAAACGCCTATTATCATGCTATGTACATAGGAATGCTTAGTCTGGTAAAGACCCATGTAGTAGCAGGTAGATATATAATAAGGGCACACACAAGTCTGTATCATCTATTGCAGACCTACTTGTTCGGGTTGGACTGCCAGGAAGCCAACATAAGGCTGTCATTGAGAAGAAACATGTGACACTTCTGTAGCTGAGCAAAAGACTCTGGCTCCAGCTCCACCACGTCTCCATCATGTATCAGATGTCTCCCGGACACTTCCAGAACATGCTGTAACAATGTTATACAGTTATATAACTGTAGTAGGGAGCTGCTTCAGTATTTTCCTCTCAAGGTCAAGGTCATTCTCTATAGGCATGGCCAATAACCGGTCTCAAGGTCATTCTCTATATGCATGGCCAGTAACCGGCTGATCAGATGATTTTTTGGCAAAATATTTTTTCAAGTATCAGCTCAGGTGGGACCACCAGGGGTGGCGATAGTGAGTAGACAACTCTTTAAACACGAGAAACAGACTTCGGTGGGAACGAGAAAAGTTTGTAAAATAGCCATTAATTTAATTTGACAAGAACTGGCTGAGAGCTTGGGAACCTTATTCATTTCCTTCACTCTTTCTCTTGAAATCATACATTGCATAATTTTTGATTTTGGTTTCTCTTTACAACTGAAGTATGATGCAAAACCAATAATTTGTCCCAAAGATTAATTTGTTTGACTAAATCTTCAAGCGATCTCCGTATAGACGAGCCACTCACCGAGCAGCCTTCTACTTTCTCCATTAGAAAGGCCAGGTTCTTTCTAGAATCTTCCTCGTCAGCGGAGCTCGTCTCAACTAGAATGAACAAAAACCATGGAGCTATCAAACAATCTCCACCATGTTAAATAATCCTGTTCAAAATTTAAAACAGTATGAAATTTTACCAAACCAGACTATTGATGACATCGTACAGTAACTAACAACCAATCACAAATGTTTGACAGCTCGGTGGGCAGGTACAATATACCTTTATCAGATGCGATAGAGTTCTCCATTATATAAGTCATCATGTTCTTCTGCTCAGTAAGCATGTGGTTCAGCTGGTACATCTCTCCTTCCAATACTTCAAAATTTACAGAACAAATCAGTCAATGAGGAGTTGTTTACTCTCAATCTTATGTATTGTTAGTATCAAGCATAATTATTGAAAGGACAACTCATAATAATTAAGAGACAACCCAGCCACAATGTAAACTTAATGGGATGCTAGGTAAGACAGAGAAATATTTAAAATACAAACGCATCTATGAGACAGAAACTGAATCTGATTGAACCTCGCAAAGTTGTACGCATAAAATAAATAAATAATCAAATAAAAATCTTGCGTTTACGCTGCCGATTAGCTCTACTTACTATATATCTCTTTAGCGGCATCGATAAACTTTAAATAATTCTCATACACATTCTTCTTTAGCGCTCGCTTAGTTTCGTCTCCCAGCGCTTGAAGCTTTTGACGACCTTCCAACAGGCCATCGTCTCCTTCTACTGTCAGCGTATTCACATCTTCAAAAAATATTATGTTAGTTATGTACATGACACTGTAATAATACTTGGATGAACTAGAGCAGAATTTGGTCAAACTACAGCGCTATGAAATATATGTAACTCTAGGATTTGGGTCTTTTATGTAAAACTATGATAGTGTTGCTTTCCTTTTGTGAAAACCAGTCAAAAGAGAAATAAAATGGCAAAATCACAAAAAGATTATAAGCAGAGATGCATTTGTTGGTTGGGGCAAAGTAAAACTCTGCACTTTTCTATAATTCGGTGGAACAGCACAGCTATGACTGCGAGTTAGCAAACAGAGCAGCTGCGCATACTTTGTAACAAAACCAGCCCTATATAAAACTGGAGTTGCCTATGTTGGGAAACACCGCAACATTCCTTCGGATCACTTGAGCAAAGCCTTCATCAGTGCAATTTAAATTTTTTTGCTATCTGTATGAACAAATAATGTCAAAAAACTGTTAGTTCAAGTGGCTGTTGAGGAGCGAAAAAGAACTGAGACATGTAGACAATGCTACCATCTACCCACTATCTGCATGTAGACAATGCGACCATCTACCCACTATCTGCATGTAGACAATGCTACCATCTACCCACTATCTGATATGAATTCTCTTGCTCATGGCAGTGCATCCTCCACCTGATACTCACATTTTTCAAGGTCAAAATTCTCATTAGAAAGAGCATCCAATAAATTTCCTCCTTCCATTGGATGAAGTTTGATGAATTTAAAGCAGTCTTACTGTCTACGACTGTCTAGAAAAGAGAACATACAGCAAGAGTTAGTGACTATGTATGTCAAACAATCCAAGTAAAATATATATGGTTCTATTTCATTGCAATTTACATGTATTTACCATAAATTAACTTTGAATAATTTCAAATAACAGCGGTTTAACTTGTAGCTACAGATTTTGCAAATTAAATTATTATGGTGGTAAAAGACACACAAACTTCAACTTATTGTATAGGCTGTCAGGCTAGCACAAGAGCTAGACATTAATTTAATTAATCTGGTGTATGCAAGAAGTCTATGTGTTGTTGAAGGCTATGTGTTGGTTGAAATATAGATTGTGTTGAAGGATGATGCCTAGATATTTAGTGCTCTCCACCCATGAAATTTGCGAGGAGCCAAGCTTGTAATGTAACTGAAGCTTAGGATTTGGTCCAAAGCACATGGCATGACACTGGGTAAAGCAGAGTTGAAAGGCATTTTCCATCGTTTGGACCACCTTTCTACGGCACTGAATGTTCTCTTGAAGGCTATCATTTCATCATCATTATTGACTTCTTGGTATAGTAAGGTGTCATAAGCATATGAGCTGACTCTACAGTTGACAGCAGGTGGTAAGTCATTGGTTGATGTACAGAATAAAGAGGGTCGGATCCAGCACCAGGCTCTGTGATACACCAGACGATACCGCACATGAAGTTGAGTAATCATCCTTCAGTAAAACGCGCTGCATTCGTTCGGTCAGAAAATCTTGAATCCAGTTTGCCAGAACGGGATTTAAATCGGGGATCTGTCTTAGTTTTTCCAATAGGAAAGCATGTGGTACTTTGTCGAATGCTTTTTTTAATTTGAATACCAGTGCATGAGTAGTTTTGTGTGTTTCTGCTGTCTTGGCAAGGCCATGGTACATTGCGCAAAGCTGTGTTTCACATGATGATAATGTCACATGTAGTCTTTTAACACGAAGTAACAACAACAACAATCTCATTATCTAATCATCATTATGATTATTATTAATAATATAATACTTATCAATAATAATCATTATGTTTTAGGGTTTTTTGATTATTATTTGGTGATCAGATTCGTTCAAAATCAATCAATCATCAACAATCGATGCACAGTTGTATATAATAAAAAAGTCTATATTGTGCAGGATTTTGTTATAACTATTACTAGTTATACCGGTAGCCACCTACACTACCTCTAGGCAAGAGAGCTGTCTGTCTGTCCCGACAGTCTACTGGTCAGAGAGCTTATTGGTGTCCACCCGACAGCATGTCTGCTGGGGGAAGAGCACTGTAGGCTATCGTCTGCCGAGCAGGCCTATCGTTGCTACTGTCTACCAAATAACACTGAATGCTTTCAGGACCTAGAAGGTCGTTAGAGCGGTTATCATAGAGTAGTATAATTATCTGTCAGAGTCTCAAGTTATAAGCTTGATTGAGTGTGTGGCTGTTTATTTATATTCTTAGAAAGAAATAATCAGTGAGTCTCCTCAGGTACACTCCCTTGTGAGGAGCTCTGTCAGCAAATATATACAGAGGAGGCGGTGCTTAACAATATAGCCTCGTTATAAAATAGTAATAAAGGAGTACAAAATATAATAATAATAAATGTCGAGGCTATAAACATCGATCGTAGCACGTGGCTATGAATAAAGGAAATAAGTAGAATTGTTACTAGTGTTGTTGTCTATTGCAGGTATGGTTCGATGTTTTTCCGGTACAATATTATTATATAATTATTATTATTATTTATAATAATAATAAATGATAATTAATAACAACAATAAATAATCATAATACGGTGGATGGATACAACAACAATGTATCCATACTACTGTCCTTAAATAAATGGCTAGCCCTGGTAGGTTCCAAACCCGGGAAGAAAGTACCCAAACCCTGGTAACAAATGGGAAAAAATGAGGCATGCTCCTTCTGCCACCCCCCCCCCCCCACCAGGCAGTCTAGCGTGTTGCAGATATTGATGTAAGATAATAATTATTAACATAAAAGTAAATAATAAATTAAATTAATATATATAATAATAATTATTATTTATTTATTATAATAATAATTAATAAATAATAATAAATAAAGAAGATGATGATGGGTTGGGTATCTTCGTTTCCTATTGTATTGAAACACAAGATAATTGCACAATTAATCAACCATAATAATCGTGGTCTAAGCTCTTCAGAATGAATAACTATTTTGGTAATAATAACTGACAATAACAATTTTTTTATTACATTATAATTATTTAATATTTTTTTTGGCTTTTTGTTCCTGTAAAATTTTAGTACAACCTTCACCTTGTACCAATGGCAATTACATTATTAAGTTTCATGCGGGGAGTACCGGGGCGGCTCTTGAGTTTTGAAAGAAATCAGCTTAGCTTAGCGAGCGTGTATTTTGTTTCAGAATTAAGTCTGAATCACGGACAGTAACTGCGTAACTCACCGTCCGTATTTCAGCCTTCGTTCTGTAGAGTCGTAACGGTTTTGTGTTCTTGATATATGTATCTTTGTTGGCGAGCTGTACGGAATTACATATAAATACGTATTGAGCCCACCATCGTCCGCAACCGTAAACTCGGCAGTTTCCACTACAACGGATGTTTTCTACCGCCATTACGACGAATATACAAAATAGGCATCATTTGTTTCATAACCAGAAAGAACCCATAATAATTATTTATTCCCACTTGACTTGCAAAAATGTTGGAGCCAAATTCCTACTTATCAGACATACGAAAAATTTCCCTAATATATTGTTATATTTACTATCTATATTACATACATGTAATAATTTAATAATAATTATGATAATTATTAATTATGATGATAATAATAATAATAATAATAATAATTAATAATAAATTAAATAATAATATTATATTATTATTATTTATTATTGTTATTATTATTATTATTATTATTTATACAATAATTATAATAATAAATAATACTAATTATTTACTTATTTTACTACTATTACTTGCTTGCTACTACCTACTAATTTATCACTACTTCTACTTTTCTTGTTGTTGTTGTTGAGATTATTAATTGTTGTTGTTGTTTGTTCGTGTTGTTGTTGTTCTTGTTGTTGATGATTGATAATTGGAGGTAGGTGCAGAACTGCCTATGATGATGGTGATTGATTATTAATTGTAATTATTATTTATTATTAAATTATTATTATTATTAATTATAACAACAATAATTATTCATTATTATTATTATTGTACAGGATTTCGTGTCTGGGTGGTAGCCACCTGTACACTCTCCCGATATGCTCTGCTCGACCCTAAGTCAGCGCGCAATAATGTGCTATTATTGTTTACAGTGCGTACATTGGTTGGTGCAGTTTCGGCTGCGGCCGAATCTAGTGTAGAGTGAGTGCAATAATTTTCTGGTAATTATTGGCTGCGTCCGAACCCTTACAAGGTTCGACAATAATTTACAATTATTGTCTAGTTTATAGTTTGTTTCGAACTGTGCTCTGACATTAATTCCTCAGGAATTACTTGTCTAGTTTATAGTTTGTTCCGAACTGTGCTCTGGCAATAATTGTGCTGAAGTTTGTAGCCGAATCTGGGCTCAGCCGAGATCGACAATAGCTTCTTGCAATTATTGTTTGACTAGCTTGTTGGATTCCCCGAATCCGAATTTGATGTGCCGAACTATTAGTGCACTAGGCCTTGTGTTGTAATCCTTGCCTCAGGCAAGGGTATACACAGTGATAGGGCGTACCGTTCTCACTTTCCACCTTAGCGTCGTGCTTGCTAATAGTCGACTTGTCCAGCGCTGGTAGTTTTGTTGCTCCTAGTAGTGCTTGCTTCAAGAGAGAGAAATTCTTCTGAGAGTCAGGCTAACTCTGATTTTTATTATCTCAACACAGATATTTATACAGGGAAGGCGGGTACAAGTTACTTAACCACACCTAGTGAAAATATTGGTGCAAGCCACGCCTTGCCCTTACATTAGTACCAAAATGCATTTATATAATTATTTCGTGGAAAAAGCGTAACAGAAAATAGTAAATAATTATTATTTGGGTACATCATAGAACTGCTCTAGATAGACACCGTAGCAATAGAACTGAGACAAGCATAGACAAACATAAGTGAGTACATATTGAGAGCGTAATTAGACAGTGAGTTCATATCTCAGACAGTTGCGTAGACAAAGAGAACAAAGGGTGAGATGATATTGAGTCGAGGGCTCAGACTAAGTAGGAGTAAATAATAATAAGCGTTCGCAAGTACTGGCGTCCCTCACATTATGATTATGTTCACCTCATCAATGTTAACCTCAAAATAATAATAATGTTAGCACACCCATGATCGATGATGATTAGTCCTACAGGCCTTGGTAGAGAGTGACTAAGGTTTTTTTAGGACATAATTAATCAATATTAATAATAATAATAATAATGGTTGAAAAGAAGTGGATAAAAGTTACAGTAGCAGTTCTAGCTATTCAGTTGTGTTATACGATAGACGCAGATCTCTAGTCAGTGGTTCTTGGCTAGATACTGTTATATAGTAGACAAGAGGAGGCATAGACATATGCTGCATGTAGTCTAAATTGAACACCGCTGTTTTAGAGCATTTTGATTCTTTTTGTATCATGCTTTTGTCAGAGGTGTCTGGAATTGTATCGGCATATTCCAGGATAGAGTGACACAGGGCAGTATAAGCAAGCTGTTTGGCTTTGGATGTTCATGATGTAATGTGCTTTTTATACATCCAAGTACCTTGTAAGCTTTGTTTAGTTTCTCAGTTAATGTGAGTGTCAAAGTGAAGATTTGCTTGTAAAGTTACTACCACGTTCTTTATTGCCTGGACAAAAATTGGTTAAGTGCTCCAAGCTTGTATTGCGGTTCTCCGATGACTTTTCCAAATGCAATTAGCTCACATTTGGTAGTATTAAAAGGCATCTTTCACTTGCAAGACCAAGTGTAGACCGCATCAATATATGCCTGGAATCTTCTAGTGTCTTCTTCAAACTTGACTTTAGAATAAAGTAATGTGCCATCATCACACAGATTGACATTGCAATCTACGGATGATGGCAAATTGTTAACATATATCAAAAACAGCTTTGGGCCAAGCACTGAGCCTTGAGTGACTCCGAATGGTACGGAAAGTTCTGTTTATTATTATTAATAAAAAAATAATAATAGTCATAACAATTAAAAAAATGAGTATTGTTGTTGAATGTTTGTTTATTGATGATATTAATGATGATAAGAAGATACCTTCCAATGATTGTTGTTGATGAAGGTACTCAAGTTATGGTTATTACAATACGAATAATAGTAATAATAATAACTAGATGAAATTGTATTCACAAGTGAAGACAAGAGTATTTTAGAGAATAACAGAACCAAAAAAATCCTATCAGAGAGGTTTGAACCGCATAATGTGGAAAGTTTAACCATACACTCTACCAACTACACTACCATATTTCCATTGCAAAAGAGGTATGAAAACAACCTAAATGTCGGTGCTTATAAAATTAAGCAGTAAGTGAACCTTTGCAAAGAAATTTTGTGAAAAGAGGTTTCCACCACTGGGAATCATACCCTGAAACTGTATGCTGCAGGCCACAACACCAACCATTCGGCCAACCAGCAATGTTAGCAGAAGTTCTGTGAATAGATAATCTTAAAAGGAAGCATGTCTGGCCTATATACAAAAGACCATTTTGGCGCACCAACTCCGCTAAATTGTAATCAAATTTCTACAATTTTTTTACGGATGTGTCTTTTTTGCCACTTGAACACCATTTCACAAAGAAGCAACTTCCAAAATAATTTCTTTCATTGAAAAAAGTGGTTATTTAGCAAAACTTGCTAAAACGGTTCTCAAGTGTGGTTTTTGCCCTCCCTCGAGCATTTACAAACATGAAATGACTTCACATAAATGTTGGTCTGAAAGAGCATGTCAAGGAGCGTGTTTGTGGCAAAAATTGAGTCAATCGGAGAAGCGGTTGACGAGTAATAGCTAAATTCTGGATTCAAAGCACTTTTTTAAAAATGGAAAAACTGTTTTGGGGGTTTTGCGAGAAACTTGGAACCTCAAATTGTCAAACAACAACACATAGGGCTAGATGGTTAAACATTTAGTTTGTCTCTTTCTAGTTCCATTCCTGGCCTGGAAATCATTGAAAAGTGCTGTTCTCGGTGTGTTTTTGAAAACTGAAAATGGAGAAACTTGAAACAATTATGTGCAATAGCTTTGAAGTTCGAAATGGTGCATTGTTACACTATGGTACATGTTTTGTTGCAAATTTGGGCTCAATCGGCGTTTTGGTTCTCTGACGAGAAGCTGTTTTATGCTGAAAAATGAAAATTTTATTAAAATCCAAGATGACCGCTTCCAAACAAATTTTTCACGTCGTTTCATCATGTCGAATCAGAAGGTGAGCAAAATGCACCATCTTTTAAAATTTGGCATTTTTTTGTACATCGGGACTACGTTTCGTCAGCCAATTTGATGCGCTGAAAAACGATTCTTCACCTGTTTTTGCACTGGAATTGCGATGTTCTGAAATTTTCTGCAACTTTGTAAACCAACTTACTTTTTGGCCCAATGCCTCTAGATCACGTCGCAAAAAGTTTTGTAGGTCTATCTATAACAGTTCTTGAGAAAAAGTGGCTACAGTATTGCAAGGTCTGCGTAAAATGAGAATCATATTACAAAAGACGAAGGGGTGTCCGTACGTCCGTTCGTACGTCCGTCACAGGTGTCGGCCACTTCCGGTTGGAAACGGGCGTGTCACACTTCCGGTAGGAAACAAGGTTAAAAAGTCGAATTGCCTTTATATATGATACAATGCTGACGCTCTGCATCTCGGCCCCAGGGCTCCAGCAGCGGGTCCCCCGGCATCGCTGCCGGGGCGGTGCCGTAGCCTCAGGTCCTCGCTCCCACCCGTGGGTGGAGTAGGTACTCGACCCGCCCTGCCCCAACCGGCGAGTGGTGGAACTCGGGCTATGTCGGCGGGGCCGTAGCCTCAGGCCCTCAATTTCCAAACTGAGGTGGGGTGGGTACCTGAACCACCCCCCCACCCGACGGGTGTTAGAACTCGGGCTACAATGCATTGGGATTGCTTCCTGGACCTGGAGTTGTCTCCTTAATACAAGGGAGCACGACTCCTGATGGAATTCCCAAACATGACCCCACCAACAGAGGTCATGCACATGGTGCATCCATATGGAGAATAACCATATTACAAACAAATCGTGCAAAAATTGCAATGAGACTTGCGTCGCAGACCAAGCCCAAAGGGCTTGTAATTAGGGCTGTGTTTTGATCGCGTTATTTTCACGATTAACGCGATCAATTTCCCCAAAAGATTAACGCGATTAAAAATAATTATCTAATTAATCTCCATTAGTAGCAATAACATTTTTTCCTTTGTAGTGACTTGTGTTTCACTTTTTTATAATTGACAATTGCAATTTTGTTTGAATAATGGCAATTTTTCATTATTATTGTTTGTAATGTGGAAATAAAACACTACTAAGTGATTACCGTTACGCTAGGCAATAGTTAGTAATGGCCTGCCCTGCAAGCAGCAGACACGCTTTGTGGCTCAGTAGAAGTTACAAAACAACTGAGCCGTGCACTCAAGCATGCATTTGTGACTGCAAGTCTAAGCAAACAGCTCTCATTCACAAGCTCAACCTAATGGGGTCCCGGCAGATTTTTCTGCGGAGCTATTATCAAAAGAACCGGAAGCCTGCTTTCCATCGATAGCGCTGTTAAAACGAAAGTCGCTTCATTTTATCCCATACTGAAGGAATTTTTTTTCTATTCACGGCACCTGATGGGTTTGGAGGTGTATAGAACTGACGATGCGCCGCTAACAGAAGTCATCTTATAATTTATTATTATTATAAAATAATAATAATTTATTAATATTATAAAATAAAAATAATATATAAAATAATAATATATATCAATAATATTAATTAATTAAATAACAACAACCGCAACAGTTGAAATTAAAAGATAATAAAATTATAACTATATGCCATTAATTATTACTATTGTTATTATTATATTAATAATAATTATTATTATAATTATTGTTGTTCGTAGTTGTTCCAACAACAATAATTAATAACGAACCGTTATTATTACTATACTAATAATAATTATAACCTGTCAATCAGCTCCTTCTTGCGTTCAGTTGTCCGTACATTTTTGTTTTTTTTTAGCAATTCCTTCAAACAAGATAGGGTGAGGCTTTCATAATCACACTTGATGATGATGATTCCAACTAATGCAATGGCAGCCAATGATTTGACATTAAGACAGTCCTATAACAAGTGAACACGGCCACGGAATGTTTTTGGCCCGTGCTCGACAGATCACCAAAATATTCTGCCAGGACCTGGCTCATAACAAGGGCGTTAATTTATGTTGGCAAGCTCAATGAGCCGCGAAATACAAAGCTATAGCTCTACACACGAGCATAATATTTAATTAATTTTTACCAAGTGAATGAAACAAAATATTAAAAAAAAATATAGTTCAAAGGCTATATTGATTCCTTGAGCTTCCTAAACTGCATAAATTTTGTTATATCAATGGCTTAAACTGTCTAAAATCTAAATAATAGTCAAGCAAGTCGTGATTTCTAATGATAAGTTATACGATCGACCATGCTACTTCCGGTTGCATCGCTAAAGCGAAACTACTCTGCCGGGACCCCATTGAATGGAGTATTCACCATGACTAAGACAGAGACACAGTGTGAGTGAGCCACGCCACGTATGATTGGTAACAGATTATGAGACTGGCTGTGCAATAATAATAGAAGTGATAAAAAATTTACAGTAACTATAGTATTATGATAAAGGAACAAAGTTATTTTATAAGTAACAGTAGTAAATGATGTAGTACTATTCTATAAGTGATCAATAAAAATGCTAAATTCAGTGATTATGGATTATGGTAAATAAATAGTAATATTAATATACTAGTAGTATCAGCAACTAATAATAATAATAATATGAATCAGAAATAATAATTGATAAGCAGAAACTGAATAAACACAAGTATAAACACATATAGAATTAATGTGCTTTGCTTTCTCTTTCAAGTGTACCTTATCTATGACATGACTGAAAATAAATTCCAATCCACCATAATGCAATCCCATGCTTATAATTTTTAATAGGTGCGGAAAAATCAGAACTATATATTGGAAAATTAGAGTCAATTATAGATATATCGCAGGAGATTAATTTTGCGATTAATTAAGATCAATAAATTTGACAACAAGATTAATCTTGATTAAATTTTGGAACCATGGCACAGCCCTACTTGTAATGAAGAAAAAATAACTACTCTCTACTAACTACTACTAACAACTGCAGCACACACTGCTACTATTTTTTTGTTATTCATCTGCGACCTCCTACTACAACTGTAACTACTACCAATAATAATGTAAGCTGTAGATAAATCTGCAAAAATTATCCAAGAGTTATTATTTGATTATTTACATTTCCACTAACGATTTTCTGTAGACAAACTAGCAAACTTGCAAGTGTACTGTGAAGTTATTTTTTTTTAGTTGTGAACTTGAACTAAACATCATGACAATCACTTAGATTTTCTATGCTTCTATCTATGACCAGTCGAGCAAACTAATAAGCAAAACCACGTAACCCAAAAATATTTCCCATTTGATGGGCTCAACAATTGCATATCTGGACAGATGGAAATATAATGCAAAATTGCTTATATTTTACATAGCAGTTTTAAGTTGAACATGATATTGACTAAATGTGTTGATAGCTTGTAACTGTAAAAATATTTTGACATATGAAAAATTATGAAACCAAATGTAACATGATGACATGAATGTATAAAACAAGGGGAAATGAAGAACGCTTCATCATGATATATGTGTAACATGGATGTTGGCATGTGCTGATTGAGAAGTCTGATTACGAAAAACATACATGTAATTGTGGAGAAACACAGAGGTCAAACATAGCTGGTTACACGATGACCAGACAAATAGTTACATAAAAACTTGTAATAAACTGACAGCTTCTCGATTGCAAGTGAAATTATTTTGGTTTTTGGGTTTTATATTATAGAACTTTAAGCTATTACATTGCTGTTATGATCAAATTGCTCCCAAGCGATACAGCAGCACATAGAGTCATAAGTTATCGACTAATCCAGCATGTGACACTTGGCCTGAAATAGTTGCGCCCCAATGGTTTTAAGATGGAGAATGGAAATTGGGCTCGCATTTCAAATGATATAAGTTGTGGTTTTCCTGGGAAAACATAATAATTGATGCGAGGCACTGTGACTGTAGAGCACCATTTGTTGATGGCTAGGCTACCTGGGCTTGAGTAAAACGACTCCAATGCTGCCCATGGATGCCAACTAGTGTATTAAAAGCATTATTTAGCTTTCTGTTTTGCCTTTTTATATCCCTTGGAAGTTTCTATTCACCATTGCCATTATTCAAAATATTATGCCAGCCATATGTTTCATCTTGCCATGGTATTTCAGCTTTAGTTTATCATTATTTCTTATTAGACCCCATTGCCCAAGCAGCTGGTGTTGTGATAAATATTAAATGGCACTAATGCTCATTTGTTTTTGCTAATGCTAAAAATTGATTGGTAGAATTAGAGTTGACAGTCGGCTTCTTCAGCCATCAATAACTACCTTTGTAAACCTCTGAGCCTACAGATGGACTTTGCTGAGAAGGAGCAGACACTGCTTGACCATGTATGTGTTGTAATACAATGCTACTAGTCTATTAGCAATGTTATTCTGCAAACTCCGGTGTTTTCCATTATTAGTACCTTTTTGACAACTTGTGTTGTAGATGTTAGATGCTGAAGTTGCAGGTTACTCAGGTCTAGTCTTTCTCTATCATTCCGTATCTCAACATGTAATTGTGCACTGGACCAGAAACAAGTTGACTAAGAAGGCTCTAGCTGACACCGAGAGCTCCTTGGTGTCGAAGCTAGATGGTAAGTTCAATTACAGCTACACGTATACCCATTAAGCAGATTTTTTAGCACTTTATACCTTTAATTCCTTGTCCACTTTCAGTTTTTTGTTCTATGCCTTACCATCCCCTTTCTTTCTTCATTAGTTCCCCTCTTTTGCGTTGTTATACTCCTGTTCTATTCTTCACATAGTGCCCCTCTGCTCCTTACAGCGTTCCCATTTCTAAGCCTGGTTCTGCTTATATACATGTGAGCCCATATAAGTGGCTTCTTTTGATTTCGCTCCGCAATGATTATGTATTTCTTTTTTTTTATTTGACAGGAGGTTCTCCTAGTATCTCTTATGACTTATATGATTCTGCATCCACTGACAGTGAGTACACTTGGTATATACATGTACTGTGGGTGCCAACCCCCCCCCCCCCACCAACTCAGCCTTCACCCTCCCTCCACCTCACCCTCCCCCCACCTCACTATTCACCCTCCCCCCACCTCACCCTTCGTCCTCCCCCCACCTCACTATTCACCCTCTCCCCACCTCACCCTTAAACCTCCCCACCTCACCCTTAAACCTCCCCACCTCACCCTTAAACCTCCCCACCTCACCCTTCACCCCCCCCCCCCACCTCACCCTTCACCCTCCCCGTTCTACTTATCACCTCTACCTTGCTTTAATACTGCACCATTCAACCCCTGCCCCACTCTGTCCTCTCCATTTCTCCCTCCCTCACTCTCTCTCTCTCTCCACTCAATATGAAATATGACGCAGGTGCGCCTGTCCTGTGACACTACATTCACTACTGAGACCACTAACTTGCAATGTTATCAAAGAGTTATACAATCTATGAATACTAGAAGGAAATAATGTGAGCCATTAACCAACCCAGGATTGTTTGATTGTTACTCCAACCACTGCATATTAGCCAAATGTAAATGTTTGTGATTTGTCCCCACCTACATTATTGAAAATATCACCTCTGAAAATATCTCCAGTTGGAGAACAAATGACTTGATAAAGCCCTGTCAAGCATCAATTTGGTCAAATAGAAGATTTTTACAGCAATTTTCCTTTTCCCAGCAGAGTGTTTCAGGTTGATTTACCCCTTTGAAATTGTGAAAATGTCATGGTCTCCCCTGATATTATTATTATTATTGAAGTGATATTAAATCTACAAGTATTTCCGGTATGAGAACAAATAACATGTTTAAATCTCTACCAAGCATTAGGTAACTCCAATGGAATGTTTTCACAGCAGTTTTTTTTTCTCTCAGTGTAGTGATTTAGGTGTCTGTTCACCTGGAATGACAGACAAATACATTCATACACGCAGAGACAGATGAATGAACAGCCAGATGTTTTTTTTTCATTTAAATGTATAGATTTTAATATGGATTCAGTCTAATGTTTGCATAAGAAGCACGACTAAAACACTTGATAAATGTACACACTTAAATGTCAGCAGTGAAGTTATACACAAGTTACACATACTTGTGGTATCATGTATTGTACATATACAATAACTGTATGTACTAGATGTCATACGTACATATGCATACATTTACAGAATATGTATAACAAACATTGTTTTCCATTGAAACATCTTCTTAGCCTGTTGTACTGTATACCAATGGCATGCTTTGTTTCTCAGAGGAGAAAGAAGACCGAGAGGTTCTACCAGCGGCTGTGGTACCCAGGCTGGGTGATCTACCTCTCCCTTCAGCAGGTATGGTCACACACCGTGAACTCAGCTTAGTGAATTAACTCAGCTAACAATTCCTTGATTTCACTATTCTTTACCGCTTATCCTAAGCATCCAGCAAAATAATTTTTTAAACATTAGAAAACGATTGAATTGTTTTGCATGTTTTTTTATGAGTGTAAACAGTTTAAAAAGACTTGTTTTAATGTGTTTTTGTTCTCTCATCTAAATATATGAAATGGAAAAAATCTGTATGTCGGTCTAGGTGTGTATGTGTGCGTCTGAATCGCTGCACTAAGACAAATAAATACTGTAGGATAAATAAATCTGATAGCTCTTGTGTATGCTATTATGGGTTTGTGATTGACCCAACCTTTCCTAACTATGTAATCGTTAGATATTTATGTGCATTTTTGTTTCCATCACAATTGTTGTTGACAGATGCCGGAAAAGAGAAGTCAGAACCTAAAGTCACGATTTTAGTGGATAAAAAAGAGAAACTTGTGGCAAATGTATCAGAGGTGAAATTGAAGAGCAAGTCTGTTGAAACTGGAGGTGAAGAAAAAACAGGTTTGCAAAATACTTCCATTTTTCTATTTATTAAGGGTGTTTTCGGATACCCTACGCGTAGGGCTTAACGATGGGATTAAACGAGACCATTCGGAAACCCCGTCGTTGAGGGCAGAAAAAACATGGCGGCAATGGGCAATTTGGGCTCAACGATGGAAGTGACAAGCGAGGAAGGTAGCGTCGTTGACTGACCTTGACTCCACCTAACAAACAGTTTTAACGAGTCAACTTTTATCAATCACTTTTCCTCCCCGTTTCAAGTCGTGACAATGCATTATAATGTATATAAAAAAGTGCAATCTGACGATGAAATCATCGTAATTCTTTTTTCTTTGTAAAGAAACTAAAGTGGGCTCGCTCCAGCTATACAGTTTTCATAGACGTTGATGAAAATACGTATGTCTATGGTTTGAGCACAAACAACTTCCGTTAAACAACAGTCATCGTTGAGCCCTCAACGAGTGTTCAACGACTGCCCTATGCATAGGGTATCCGAAAGCACCCTAAGTTTACTGGACAGACATGCGTGCTCAAGTAAAATTTCCAGCGATGTAGTGAACATTGTCAGAAATACCCTTGACATCTTGTGATATTTAACTTGTATGGAGATGGTTGATATCAGCCATCATTAAAGTTGAAGCCAAACCGTATGAGTATGAGAAAGTTGAATATGGTCAAACTTTTAACAGAATTTTTATGTACCTTTCATGTGATGTGAATATTCATACGCAATAATGGAACTTATCATTTTCTTCATTAAAATTGTCTTTGAGAAGATGGTTTGCTGATATTTATTTTTCTAGTTTTTGTCCCACAAGCCTAAACCAGTTTATCCGATGTGAATGTATCACTATTTTATAAGTTTTTCATGGTTTTTCACTCATACGTTTTTGCGGTTTCCTCTAATCATTATGTCCAAATTCTGGTGTATTTACTTGTGGAAATTCCTAAAACATACATTGTGGGCGCAAAGTGAGTCTTCGCGAGAAAGCGATTGCTGGCTCATAATGCCGCTCGAGTCTGCTATGTAAACTTTTTATTTGACATAAATATATCTGCTGCTGTTAATAACATGTTTCTACAATTGCTTCTCACGTCTATGCGCATGGGCAGCTACACAAGGCTTGTTTGTAAAAGCTATGTGGACCGGCCAGTCATAAAGAGTCGCGTCGCCATTTAATACAATGGTGGATTTGAATGTTTTGTTTTGCCATAAAAGAGCTTGTGTTCAAATCAATCGACTGGCTGTTGCTTTATTGTAAGTTCGGAATAAGATGCAAGAAATCTTGTCTGGCTTTTTCTTACCAGGGAGTGTTTGGTTTGGGTTCAATTGGTTCTTTGATGTCCTCAGGTGTAAACTGTTTAAAAGTCTTGACTTTAATGGACTTATGAAAAAGAAAGAATTTGCCATCAGAACTCGACCTGGATTTCGTGTCACTTTGCTTAGTATTTCTATCAATGCATTTTGGAAAACAGCAAATGTAGTTGTTAATAAATGATTTGGCTTCTGTTTAAAAATTTTGTTTTATATCAATTAACTCCAGCAATATTTCGTTTGAGGCTAAGCATACATTACATTATAACAGTTGAGAGTACCAGCAAAACAGTTCATTGCATTCGGGTGATGTTATAATTGCCAAACCCAAATCAAAGGGTTATCTCCGGTTAACGCCTGCTAGTAAATTTTGGGGTTGCAAAATCACAAATGCTGCTAATTGCATGCAGTTATTTATATCAAATGAAACAGCTGACTGAGAGTTTTATTTTGGATTATGACTGTACTTATTAGCTGGTGTAACCAACGAGTTAGACGCCCTTTACTGCACATCTCGATTAAATTCTATTGAATGAAAAGTATAAAGTTTGGCTATTTGTTTTTCTACTTATGACATCCCACAAAGTATTGATGTTGTCTTTGAATGCGTCTGTTTCTACTCATCTCTTCATTAACAGTAGTACTATCGATTGCTCAAAAATCAGCATGGGCTTTGAAACTTGAATACTCGGTCTTATAGATTTATCAACACCCTCTGTGGTGTATGAACTTGTCTTTTATTGGGAAATCACTTCATTAACTGGTGAAAGAGTGTATTTGTGTCATGAGCAACATATGTTTCAATTGTGCATTTTGTAAAAATGTTTTAGGGTTCCGCCGCAGAATTTTTTTTACTCATAAATATGTTAGAACTGCATTTATATATAGTGATAGCTTGGCGATTGAGTTTAGCGATCAAAGATTTCCTTTTTTTGAGATAAAAATCATCTCTTTTATTAACCAATCATAACTCAGAAATGTTTAAGCACCCTTTCAAATAATTTCTGTCGTGTGCTGTGCCCTGATTTACCCACAATTATATAAAAAAAAATTTGAGCTGTAGTTTGTAACAGCTAGTTTGGCCGGAACTCAAAGAACGGAATTAGTCAAAAAAATTGTGCAACTTGTGTGAGGAGTTTCCCCAATCGGGAAGCACACTTGCTATATATACATACAACATCTGTATCTGGTATTCAAACTATAAAGTGTGAAAAAAAGTCTGGTAGCTGTTGGATGGCATAGTTGTTCTATGAAATAGGGCATTATTTTAAATAATTTTTCAAACTGAGTTATAGAACATGAACTCTATAACCTTTGCGCCACAAAATTTTCCAATACCGATTGAAAAACCTTAGCATTTTCCATCCTACGTAGGCCAAAATATTTTTACAGCCAATCTGTTGAACAAGCCTACAACCCAGATAAGCAAAGAGGAAACTCCGATCAAGATGAAATCCATTCTCATTTCTAATCTTATTGCTAATACATCTCAAGGTAAGATTTAATAGAGCAGTTTATCGGTGACATTGCTTCTTTGCGCATGGAGTTTTATAATGGTTGTTTCATTTGATCTTTGATGAAAATAAAACATCAATTTCATCTACTCACCTTGTTGTATCTGTTCTAACTTTGCTGTTGTGAAATTAGTGATGTTGAGGGCTTGTTTCAAATCATCACCAAATTATTTTAGTGGCAGATGAGAAAAAAAGTCCTATACTGATAATTGCTGACAATCAACCTCAGTCTGTCAATAAGCAGGAAATCCAAGATGCATCTAATGATTCACCTAGTACGTCTGCAGGTAGGAATCTTAACATAGTTTTGTAAGTAAGTGGAGCAGATGAAACAATGATTTTTTTAATGGATTGAGAAAGTATTATGTAAACAATTCAAATGCTCAAGTCTCTGTCCTAAATATTTCAATGATTGCGCTGATTAGTCTGCTTGTGTGAGACCATCTTGACCTGGAGTTGGATGATTAAACAGGTTTATAAAATTTGATATATTTTTGCTTAAGATGTCACTGAAACCAAGCATTGGGTTCAGGTTAGAATCCTTGTGCTGAGCCGACTTGCTCCAAAGGCTTAGGTGTTAATTTGAGGCAAAACACTTATTTCTTTGAGTTAAGATTATAGCTATGAGATGTAATTTAAATTCAGTGCAGGCTTGATGGAACCATGATCATGAAACTCAACACATTACTGCTCTCAATGATATTTCAACACATTGAATTTATGATTGTTGTTAGCTATGTAAATGAACCATTGCTCTAAAAACTTTCTTAAATTTTCTAAATTGTATTAGATGCTTGTAATTGTTCTAAATCTTTTTTTAGTTGCCGAACAAAGAATTCTTCCTTCCAAAATCCACACCGTCAGTATAGATTCTTATGGTCGACTCAAAAAAGACGTGTTTGTTCGAAAACTCAAGTCACCCAGGTTACCCCCGTTCTACTATTGCTCAAAATGTAATAAAAAAGTTCAACAACGGCAAAGAAAGCGACATGAGCTCTCACATCTGGGCGACAGGCCATTCAGATGTTCCTTTTGTAACAAGAGTTTTTCTTCGAAACATGTTAGAAAAATTCACGAACGAATTCATACTGGGGAGAAGCCTTACCAATGCAAGTTTTGTAGCAAACCTTTCACCCAAATAACTCACTGTAAAACTCATGAATTGACCCATTCTAAACCGAAAGATGAAATACATATGTGCCATGAATGTGGTAAGTGTTTTTCCACAAAATTTGGATTGGCACGTCACAATGTTGTTCATACGCGAAGGAGAAAACTTGCTGGGTCAAGAAAAGTTAAAGTCACTGTACCAAAAGAACACCCATGCATAATCTGTGGCAAAGTGTTTATGAGTATACATGGTTTGACTGGTCATAAAGTAGTACACAATCGGACATTTTACCCTTGCATCACTTGTGGTCACACATTTACAAGTGTTTCTCGGCTCAAGGAGCACGAACTGATCCATACTAACGAAAAACCCCATCAATGCAAAGTTTGTGGAATGGCATTCAGAGTAAAAAGAAGTCTGACTACTCATGAAAAAACCCACACAATCTTAGAGAGCCCCCACCAATGCCACATTTGTGAACAATGGTGCCGTACAAGTGCCCTTTTGGCAACTCATCTGCAAACTCATACTGTGGAAGAAACGTCCATTACGTTATAACTATGGATCTATCCTGCCTGTTTGGCAAATTAAAGTTGGTTTTACGATGAAGTTTGATCATCTTATAACGGTTTGTGTGAGAAAAAGACTAGAAACTATGGAAGGGTGTCATGCCTGCGTTGAGAAAAACTTGATTGAAAAGAAATTTCGACATTTTTATATTTTGACTGCTTGAGAAATTTGTTTTTGCTCCATCACCTTGTTGCTGCATGTTTTGCTTCGACATGTTACATTGGGTTGTAGCCATTAATGTGTTATATAATATATTCGTCTTGTTCTTAGTTGCCTTTGTTTTTTTTCCTTTGAGTTCTTGATTATTCGTCAACAGTTGATCTTCAGCCCTATTAAGTCATGTTCATTGCAGTACTTGGTGTACAAATATAATCTCATCGTTTTCCTGACTATTTTATCTCACTTAATGATATTCATGAAGTTTTAAGTCTTGGTTTAAACAATAAAACTGGTTGCTCGGCTTTTTCATAACAGAAGTTGTAATTTTAAAATGTCATGGCTCGATTGGGCTAGTACAGCAATATCATGTTTTGCACCATTCAAGTCTAGACATTATTTTTATATCGAAGTGGTATAATTACACAGGATTTAATTTACTTATGACTTCAAGTTCGATCTTCTTACATGTTATAGGACTTGTCAGATGCGAGTATCCATGTTTAATTTTTTATTGATGATTGTGGAAGACATAGGAAGTGAAACAATAGATATCTAATACTATTCTCACCTTGATGGCCTGGTGGTTGGTATGATGCTTCAGTCAGAATGTATTAACAATACTCATAAGCTTTAATAAGAGATTCAACTTTGTTGCAAGCTACGATATGAAATCATGAGTTTTATCCTTTTTTCCCGTAAATTTCATACATTTCATAAAAAGTGTGTAGTGGAATCTCAGAAAGTATAAACATATTTTAACCTTTTTCTCGGAATTTTATGAGCTTCTGTGGTTTCCGAAACGTCTTCTATCAATAGTCTCCACAAACCGCGAACTTTGTATGATATCGTATACAATCCTATAATACCCACGAGCCCCCTGGTCCTGTTACATGTATAAAGTGCAGCTCTTGCATATCCATCAGCTGGCAATGGTAAGTATACACGTCATAAATAAGCGCAAACTGCAAGTATTTGTGACATACATTAATATGCATATATGTGCAAATAAATTTCAAACGAGTGCAAATAAAACTGATGTACAGTCGAAACTGTCAAATTTGAACCTGACAGGACTTCCTTTAAGTATGAATACCCATGTATTGTAATAGGAATTGTACTTTTAAAAGCCGCATACTCCACTTTTCAAACAAGCAACCTATGCGAAAAATTTCAAAGCTCATGGTTGGCGGTAGTTTTTTCTAGCTTTGTGGAAGAAGTGTTTCAAAATCCATGGTAACTAGTTTTTCGTGTGCCTGAAATTTCTGGTGCTCTTACCTTTGTTCAAAGATCGTTGTTAGGATATTTACATTTGATGCCATTGCTATTGCACTGCGTCACAGACACAAGTATACCATAAATTTTGAAATCGTAAGTGATATAAAAAACTTCTTCCTAGAAATCATAAATAAAAATCAACAACAACAATCATTATTACTGGAAACTTGGGTCCCTTGCATATGTCACATGGCATGATTTTAGTTTTAGTTCCAAATTCGGAAAATAATCAATAGAAACGAAGTGAGGGACAGTTCTCTGATTTATGCTCAGAACTTGGGTTGTTATTACTAAAAATTGCCCAAAAACCGATCGGTTCATACAAGTGTGGCCTCTGTTTGCAGAATGTGTGTTTATATATAGAATAAGAATGATTGTTGTGCCAGGTCTGAGCTATTTCATTCGGTTATTAGAGAATTCTGTTAACAAGAGGTTCTGGTCTGACAGTGGTGGAGCGGTTTAATAGGTGATATGATATTAATTGTATACATTGGCAATCATCACCTTTTCATAGAGCTATCATAGTCTTTTCGAACCTATCCTAACCAAGTATTTTGTTTTAGAGACGAAAAAACAATGCGAAAAGACCCCGCCAATGGTTGCGATATCTATACTGGGGAATTCAACTCTACCTGTTACAGGTATAGTTACACATGTGTGTCTGAGATTTGTCGTTCCAACTTACTGCAAATCAAAAAAATAGTGCATTATAATAAATAAATTTTTTCTACCCCTTCCATATTTTGTTATTGTATCTCATGCCATTATAATTACTAAGGCGCCTATTGCACTGTTGCATATCATAGCATAGGTGTGTACTCCATACACATGTGGACACCGATGTTTGGGGCAAAAATGCCAGCTGTTTACATAGGCTCCGCTCCACCGGTTCCGTATGGTCCTACAACTGAAGCGGGGCCAAAGATGTTTTAAAACGGATACGGGACTGATGCGCGATATAAACGATAGTCTAAACAGGTACTTAACTGCAAAGTTGTAAGCAAACCATAGGTGTAATGGGCTTTACAACGCTTTGTAGGATACTTGCGTAAACCGAGCCTAATATACTAGTTCACTGCAACCAGCTTTTTAGTGTGTATTATTGCTAGCAATGATGCAAGTCGTAACAAACCGTTTTTTTCGGTTGGCAAATGGTGTGTCACGAGAGCCACTCTTGAGATGTGTTTCCTGCCTTTGAAAATGTCTGGTGTCTCTGTTTAGAGGCATAGTAGAGAACTCGACCTGTTTACCTTTGGCCAAGTTCAAGTTGCCTTTTCAACAAGCTCTTTTCGTTAAGCTCTTCACCCATTCGTTAAACCTGCGATATTAGGGTACGTTTATTGTATATGAAATGGCTAGATATGGTACGGCAAGAAAATTTAATACGCTGTTCATATATTAAACCGTATAAATATCGCACAGCGCAAAGCTAACCCCATTAATGCAACTGTGCTTTTTCACAGCTGTTAAAAGAACCTCTCTCTCTCTCTTCGTCTCAACAGTGTGCATTTGTATAACTCACAATTGTTGCGAGCAGATGCTGGGAAATCGGAGTCGGAACCAAAACTGACCATCTTGGTGGATAAAGCAGCTACAGTTATGGCAAATGTCTCTGAAGTGAAAGTGAAGAACAAATCTGCTGAGACTGGAGACGATGATAAAGGAGGTTAGCAAGATGTCTTATGAACTTTATCAAACAGACTGTTCGGTTGAAGGGAATCTCTGCAGATGTTGTGGACATCCTTAGACTTCTTGATATCTTGTGATATTCATCATGTATAGAGATGGTTGATGGTGGGAATAATAATAACAGGCATGAAACTGGCCATAGTGCATCATATCAAAGTGAAACCACATGAAATTTCTGCTGCAGTTTTAGTGGTGTGCATTTTATGTGACAAGAAATGTAATTTCAAGCATTTGAGGTGTCCAAGAAACAGTGAAATACTCTGTAAATTGCCTTTCATTTAGTCATATTTTTTTCACATCCCCTCTAATCGGGATCAGGCTGCTCATATCTGATACTGTGATTTGTGATCGTTTGATCGATTCTGAGATTTTCTAAGAATATCATCTTTGCCATCTATACATCAAGGCACGTGTGGTCTAGTGGTTAAAGTGCTTGCACTTCAATCCAGTATCTGGGGTTCGATTGCCAGCACAGTTATCTGTGAGCGAGATATTTGGCTTCTCATATGCTCTGCCTGGTTGGATATGAACATAAAAATAATGTGGTCCCTAGTTTGATTGCACTCTCCATAATAACTATGGAGTCATGCTAGTAACAAATCTCCCTCTGCTTTTTCGGAAGAGTAGCCGGTGTAACGGCGGGCATGAGTATAGGGTGCTGCTCACACAATCTTCGCTTATGAGACTCGTCTTTAGGGTTGCCCACGAGGCGCAGCTCAAACCAATGTTGCAAACGTATATTACCAGCAGATCTACTGTCTTACTCAGATAAGCCTACCCGCTCTTTCCCTGTGTTACCCTCCTCGCGCTGTGCCCTTTATTTGCCTTGTCCTTCCCGCGACCCACTATTACCTTGCCACGCTCTACTTCTCACCCTATGTCATGGATTTTACCAGTCACAATTAGTGACCACCACTCTGTGAGTCTGTAGGCATCAGGCATGCCTGCTGAAAGCAATCGACAAGACTGGCATTGATTGTACTTCACCTATCTGCCAATATAAAAGCAATAGAATCATGCCAGCTTTGCATCATTACCATACCAGCCCTGGGTAGTTATCCCGGTCACGATGGCTGCCATTGCCTGGGGGATGAAACTTAGCCTAAGGACCTCTAGGACCCATATCCAGGTTATGACCATCCTCAGAAGTTGCGATACCAGGATCCAAGACCACAGAAGACTAGGAACTCTAAGAGAAAGGAATCCACATCTACTACTGGCTGTGATACCCATAGACTCCGCTCCTTACTTTTGGGCACCAGTTCCTTTTAACATATTTATCGACATATCATTGGCTAGTATTTTTATTCATTGTATCACTGGTGTAATTATATTATTCTAATGTGCGATTGGAGTGTTTGGCACACTACGCCAAACACCTCGTGTGACTGGGCTGTGACTCTGCCTCTAAAAGGCAGAGCTTTCTCTCATTTCTTTGCATTGCATTATATGCAACTTTTGTCTTGCCACTTTTTATTCTGGATAAGAATAAATGTTTTATGCTACTCAGAGCTCTGAGTGAATGTCTGAGCTACAGGCTCACTATAGTTGTTAAAGTCAAGGGTACTCCCTTGCAACTAGTTGTAAGTGCCAGGGTCACGTCTGGGGAGAGGTTGACTGTTTATTGCCAGGCCTTGAGAGGCTGACTGTCTTGTTGTGCCAGCAGACAGAGGTTTGCCCGGTGATAACGTCAGTGGAGAAGTACTGGACCTCTAAAGCCCGCTACAGCTCTGATTTGCTCTATCTCTCCGTATTTTCCTTTCTCTCAACTGATACGTAGCCCAGTTTTATTTGTGAATTTCTTTTGTGAAGACATTCAAGAATGTTTTCTGACTCCAGGGGCATGAGCATGATAATAATGACGAAATTCCCATCATCGGGCAGTTTGTGCAAGGGTATTCAGTGTAGAATGAAGTCTGACCTTGCATAAATAACTCTGATTAACCCAGAAAACCCTCGTCAATGCCAATTTAGCAAAAAACCATTTTTTTACAACGCATCTAGGTGCAGCATGCCATACTAAGCAGCTATGAATCTTGACAACTGCTATCGTCTCTCTTATTGTGGAGTAATAGTAATAGCAGTACCCAAATTTGCTATTCAGTTTGTTTCGAATTTATGTTGTTGTTCTGCAACACATGTATTCCTCGCATTATATCTACTAGTAAACGTCCATCAAAATCTACTTTTAAATAGCATCTAGTGAAAACCTTGACTACAAGTTTCATGTTAGTTTTTCTTATGCTCAAGTAATGAATTGTTTTTAGCATTTTACAGTTTATGCCCTTGACTGCTTTGGTATAACTCTGCTTATTTATTTTTTAATCTATCATTTGTCCGTGTCATTTATGTTATTGTGACATGAGAGATTTTTTTTCTCTCTGTTTATTCCCATCCCAGTTTATTGTTGTAGTGGAGAATTGAACTTTTGAAAATAAAATGCAAAACTATGATAGTCGTTTTCGCTCAACTGAATTATGAGTTTTTGCCGTTTTCTTATTAGGTATATGGTGTTAAGGAATTCTCTTTACGAACATGCATATTCAGTCTCTCCGGCTGCATGTATTCCACTGTTATATTACCAAATTCTGGAACACTTAGATTGTTATTGTTGTGTTATTTTCTCTTTTCTGGTTTATGCTCAATGCATATTGCGCTTCGCTTAAGCCTTAGGTAGATAGATTGTTGCTGCTTTGATTTGATTTTCCTAAATAAATGAAGTTGAATGTGCACTGTTACAAAAATATTCTCCAGCATTTTTATTCTTATTACACATACACTTGTGAAGCAACTGGCTAATTTTGCAATTGATTTGCAAACATGCATAATAAACTATAGCTCTTACAATGTTTTAGCATTCGTTCCATGTTGCAATTTGGATCGATGAATGTAGCACATATGGGAAATTGGCCGACTCAGAAATCGAGCAATAGGTGTCAGAATCATCTTATAGAAATCATTAATGTAACTGTTTAGCCTTCATCACTGTTTCTGATCGATGTTTCGTACTAGCTTTTTTCATAGATATTTTACTTACAGATGGCTCTGGGAAACCAAGCATTACGGACAAGAAACAAAGTGCTCTGAATAAATGCACTTTGACGCAAGAACACAGTTACTCCTCAAAGCCATCTATCTCAAAAACTGTGACTGTGATAGCACCACCTAATGGTAAGGGAGTATCTATTTGTTTTGTTGACATTCTCCTTGAGATGTGCTCATAGTTGTATTTGATCGACAATAGGCTACGTTGTTTGCTCTTGACACGCTCTTGCCTTCTCACTCTTCTTAATCTATCTTTCTATGCTCTACTCTATCTATGTTCTCCTCTATCTATGCTCTCCTCTATCTATGCTCTCGACTATCTATGCTCTCCTCTATCTATGTTCTCCTCTATCTATGTTCTCCTCTATCTATGTTCTCCTCTATCTATGTTCTCCTCTATCTATGTTCTCCTCTATCTATGCTCTCCTCTATGTTCTCCTCTATCTATGCTCTCCTCTATCTATGTTCTCCTCTATCTATGCTCTCCTCTATGTTCTCCTCTATCTATGCTATCCTCTATCTATGGTCTCATCTATCTATGTTCTCCTCTATCTATGTTCTCATCTATCTATGTTCTCCTCTATCTTTGTTCTCCTCCATCTTTGCACTCCTCTATCTATGCTCTCCTCTATCTATGCTCTCCTCCATCTATGCTCTCCTCCATCTTTGCACTCCTCTATCTTTGCTCTCCTCTATCTATGCTCTCCTCTATCTATGCTCTCCTCTATCTTTGCTCTCCTCTATCTATGCTCTCCTCCATCTTTGCTCTCCTCTATCTATGCTCTCCTCTATCTATGCTCTCCTCTATCTATGCTCTCCTCTATCTATGCTCTCCTCTATCTATGTTCTCCTCTATCTATGTTCTCCTATATCTATGTTCTCCTCTATCTTTGCTCTCCTCTATCTTTGCTCTCCTCTATCTATGCTCTCCTCTATCTATGTTCTCCTCTATCTATGTTCTCCTCTATCTATGTTCTCGACTATCTATGTTCTCCTCTATCTATGCTCTCATCTATCTATGTTCTCCTATATCTATGCTCTCCTCAATCTATGTTCTCCTCTATCTATGTTCTCCTCTATCTATGTTCTCCTCTATCTATGCTCTCCTCTATGTTCTCCTCTATCTATGCTATCCTCTATCTATGGTCTCATCTATCTATGCTCTCCTCTATGTTCTCCTCTATCTATGCTCTCCTCTATCTATGTTCTCCTCTATCTATGCTCTCCTCTATGTTCTCCTCTATCTATGCTATCCTCTATCTATGGTCTCATCTATCTATGTTCTCCTATATCTATGTTCTCCTCTATCTTTGCTCTCCTCTATCTTTGCTCTCCTCTATCTATGCTCTCCTCCATCTATGCTCTCCTCTATCTATGCTCTCCTCCATCTATGTTCTCCTCTATCTATGTTCTCGACTATCTATGTTCTCCTCTATCTATGCTCTCATCTATCTATGTTCTCCTATATCTATGCTCTCCTCTATCTATGTTCTCCTCTATCTATGTTCTCGACTATCTATGTTCTCCTCTATCTATGCTCTCATCTATCTATGCTCTCCTCTATCTATGTTCTCCTCTATCTATGTTCTCGACTATCTATGTTCTCCTCTATCTATGCTCTCATCTATCTATGTTCTCCTATATCTATGCTCTCCTATATCTATGTTCTCCTCTATCTATGTTCTCCTCTATCTATGTTCTCCTCTATCTATGTTCTCCGCTATCTATGCTCTCCTCTATCTATGTTCTCCTCTATCTATGTTCTCCGCTATCTATGTTCTCTATCTATGGTCTCCTCTATCTATGTTCTCTATCTATGTTCTCCTCTATCTATGCTCTCCTCTATCTATGTTCTCGACTATCTATGTTCTCCTCTATCTATGTTCTCCTCTATCTATGCTCTCATCTATCTATGTTCTCCTATATCTATGCTCTCCTATATCTATGTTCTCCTCTATCTATGTTCTCCTCTATCTATGTTCTCCTCTATCTATGTTCTCCGCTATCTATGCTCTCCTCTATCTATGTTCTCCTCTATCTATGTTCTCCTCTATCTTTGCTCTCCTCTATCTATGCTCTCCTCTATCTATGCTCTCCTCTATCTATGTTCTCGACTATCTATGTTCTCCTCTATCTATGCTCTCATCTATCTATGTTCTCCTATATCTATGCTCTCCTATATCTATGTTCTCCTCTATCTATGTTCTCCTCTATCTATGTTCTCCTCTATCTTTGCTCTCCTCTATCTATGTTCTCCTCTATCTATGCTCTCCTCTATCTATGTTCTCGACTATCTATGTTCTCCTCAATCTATGCTCTCATCTATCTATGTTCTCCTATATCTATGCTCTCCTATATCTATGTTCTCCTCTATCTATGTTCTCCTCTATCTATGTTCTCCTCTATCTATGTTCTCCGCTATCTATGCTCTCATCTATCTATGTTCTCCTCTATCTATGTTCTCCTCTATCTATGTTCTCCTCTATCTATGCTCTCATCTATCTATGTTCTCCTATATCTATGCTCTCCTATATCTATGTTCTCCTCTATCTATGTTCTCCTCTATCTATGTTCTCCGCTATCTATGCTCTCCTCTATCTATGTTCTCCTCTATCTATGGTCTCCTCTATCTATGTTCTCTATCTATGTTCTCCTCTATCTTTGCTCTCCTCCATCTATGTTCTCGACTATCTATGCACTCCTCTATCTATGCTCTCCTCTATCTATGCTCTCCTCCATCTATGCTCTCCTCCATCTTTGCACTCCTCTATCTTTGCTCTCCTCTATCTATGTTCTCCTCTTTGTGCTCACTCTCCTCTATTCAACTATCCTTGCTCTTCGACCCTTCTTTCAAACATTTGAACTCCTATCCATCTCTGCTCAACCACCATCTTCATCTTTTCCAACTTTACTTCCTTTAATAGTTGTTTCACCAACCCCCTCCCCCCTAGTCCAACCCCCTCCCCCCTAGTCCAACCCCCTCCCCCTAGTCCAACCCCCTCCTAGTCCAACCCCCTCCCCCCTAGTCCAACCCCCTCCCCCCTAGTCCAACCCCCTTCCACCCTGTCCAACCCCCTCCCCCCTAGTCCAACCCCCACCCTGGTTCAACCCCCTCCCCCCTAGTCCAACCCCCTCCCCCTAGTCCAACCCTCTCCCCCTAGTCCAACCCCCTCCTCCCTAGTCCAACCCCCTCCCCCTAGTCCAACCCTCTCCCCCTAGTCCAACCCCCTCCTCCCTAGTCCAACCCCCTCCCCCTAGTCCAACCCCCTCCCCCCTAGTCCAACCCCCTCCCCCTAGTCCAACCCCCTCCTAGTCCAACCCCCTCCCCCCTAGTCCAACCCCCTCCCCCCTAGTCCAACCCCCTTCCACCCTGTCCAACCCCCTCCCCCCTAGTCCAACCCCCACCCTGGTTCAACCCCCTCCCCCCTAGTCCAACCCCCTCCCCCTAGTCCAACCCTCTCCCCCTAGTCCAACCCCCTCCCCCCTAGTCCAACCCCCTCCCCCTAGTCCAACCCTCTCCCCCTAGTCCAACCCCCTCCTCCCTAGTCCAACCCCCCCCCCCTTGTCAAACCCCCCATGTTCAACCCCTTTGTCCAATCCCCTCCCCTTGTCCAAACCCCTTCCCCCTGTCCATACCCATTCTCCTCCCCTGCTTGCAAATTCTGATTCATGTTTGCGATCTTTTACTTTTTTTTCCCAAGGCTCCACAAATCTAAAAAATTGTGTTTTTTATGTCTTTTTTTCACTAGCAAAAATATTGTTTTGCCTCAAAATGTTTTTCATCATGTGCCATAAAGAAACAAAAAGCACAAAAGATAAAAAAACCAATATATAAAAGAAAAAAATGTCCAGCGAGACCCTTATAATTCAATGTTAAAGGTGAGGAGTCACAAATCTGTTAGACTAAATTCAACTTGACTTATCTATTTTGAGTGTTTTATCATGCCAAAAAAATTGGATGCAGAGTTGTGTTCTGGTTATTCAACCTAAATACGACTTGTATGCAATGTTTTTGATATGCAGCTACTTTTATAAATACATCAAGCGGAGCTCCAAATATTTGGTCTATTTGCATAAAAGGAGGGCATACCAGTAATAGCCATTGTGCTTCAAGGGCATGAAGATTCTTTGGACGTGTTTTAGTTGAGTTAGCAATTTAATTTATCGTTGGTAAATCTACTACTAGTTTGTTCACACCAGCATTCAAGTAATATGTTGCATGGCCAATATCTCAAAAACTAAAGCAATGTTACTGGTATAACAATTATTGTCAAATCAAAAAAGGTATAAGATTCCAATTATCATAATTTAGAATTTATATGTGGAAAAACCACACCAACAACATCAAATCGGAGATGATAATATTGAATCATATGGAGCCATTTTCAATGGCTGTTGTTTGGGTCCTTCACTGTCACGTTGAATAAGCCAAGTTATTAATTTCTATATGTAGAATTATGCAGGTTTCGTTGTATATATATTATATAAAAGGTATTTAAATAGTTCTGGTAAAAGTATACTGACCTTGTTGTCTCAAAAACAGTGAGGTTAGATGTTAAAGCTGTGTGAGTGCGTATGGTAGTATTTTTATCTGTATAAAGTATGTGGCTGTGGCAAAAAATAAAAATAAAAATTATATTTTGCATTAAAATAGCAAGAAATCAATTCAGGGTAAGTATTAAACAAAATCATTGATGTGAAGTATTTCGCTAGTGTAGGTGAAGGTGAGCGTTGGAGCGAAGTGACAATATTTTGTGACCTGGTTGATGAAAGAGCAATGTTTTGAGTGCAATCAATTTGAATGCTCTCTTTGGTAATGAGGAGAACGTGAAACTTTTGGGAATCAATTGTAATATATCCAAATGCTGTAAATTGAGTGGCAGAAAATAGATTGAAAGTGGCGGTTTTGTGTAATTTTTAGATTATGATTTATCTTTTAAATTAGACAGTTATTGGCTGATTAGAAACTCCAAAAGTTGTCCGGTCCAGTGGCGGGCGTAACGGACAACTTGAAAACCAAACAAGTTTCCACGGCATCAAAAATGGTTTAAGCAATGTTTTCATGTTCTGTTGCAGTAAAAGACTCTCCAGCAACAGAAAATAGAAGTGGAAATATCTATCCTTACGGTAGACTGAAGGCAGATTTTACTATACGAGAGCGTCCACCAAAACCCCCCAAGAAACCAATTTTTTACAATTGCACTGTTTGTAACAAGAAAGTAGCTGAAAGGCAGCGAAGACGACATGAACTGTCTCACCTTGGAGAGAAGCCACATGAATGTTCATTTTGTCAAAAGAAGTTTGCGTTAAAATCCGTTATGATTATACATGAACGCATTCACAAAGGAGAAAAACCTTTTAAATGCGGCACATGCGACCGATCATTTACTCAAAAGACACACCTCACAAGTCACGAGGTTACGCACATTTCAAAATCTGTGTTTTGTTCCGCATGTGGGAAAGGATTTGCTTCTCGTAAACGGTTAGCTGGGCACGAGAGAGTACACTCAACCGTGAACAAGCTGACATGCAATACCTGTGGTAGAAAGTTTGTGAGAAAAATTGCTTTGAAAAATCACCAAGCTATACACAATCAAAAATTGCGTAAATGTAGCCTATGTGACAAGATATTTAAGTATCCGTACCAACTGAAAGAACACCAACTATTCCACAACAGTGAAACGCCCTACAAATGTGAAATTTGCGACAAGGGGTTCAGAATAAAGAAAAGTTTGAGCAAACACAAGAAAACACATGATGTAGTGGAAGATCCACATCAATGTCCCATCTGTGAACGGTGGTTTCAAAACAAGGCTTTGCTGACTCAACATGCTAGATCTCATGCTCAATTTGATCTTGAGGATGACATTGCTTACTGACAGCACATCGCTTACTAGCAATAGTAGAGAAACAGGGCTGAATCACATTTTATTATGAGCTTCTGGTACCTCTTCAGACCATTATGTTATGTTTTGCATGGCTTGGCATTGTCTACCCATTTTTTGCTTTGATCTACTTCATTGTATGTATATAGTTTGTACAGGTAATATTGTATATATATATTCCTTTTGATTTTATTTTTCTTTGTCGACAAAAGTTAAGTAGTGACACCTCTATGATTACATATATAACAAACTAAGCAAAAATTAAACTGTGTGTTTTAAATGCTCTGTCATGAGTTGATCTGCCCCTACACTACTATTTATTCTATACTTGGTAGGTTGTGATGGAAAAGAGTAGGAAATGAGATTGCAATAATTAGTCATATCATGCATGCAGGTGGGCAAAACCACTTCAATTTGTTGAATAAAAAGTTACTGTAGATATAGACAACACCAAGAAACACCTAATTCATACGTATTCTTTCTAAAAGCAAAAGCATGGCTTCTATTAGCCTGTCTCAGACAAGCTTTGTTTTTGCGGGAGTTGTCCACCCGCGCTCAGCTCCGCTTTGTGCGGGTGGACAACTCCCGTAAAAACAAAGCTTGTCTGAGACATGCTAGGCTTCTATTTGCTCCATTGAATTATTAATAAATCATTCATGCGAAAAAGTGTTATAAAATTTGAATGTCTGGAAAAGCTAATGAATTTCATGGGTTATTTATCCGGGCTCTCGCCTGCATAATATCACTAAACAATACCTAAGATATAAAACTGCTTCAACGATGAGATATAATCGTTGACGGCTTTGTCTGTCTGATTCCTTGATAACACCTTACATGTTTGTGAAAGTTTGACACTATCAGTGCTTATCATACCATAGATTACATGAACACTCCTACTTGAACTTTGGAACACACACAGTGTCCATCATAGACCTAGTATTATAATAATACTAGGTCTATGGTGTGGTGTCCATTCTGACTAGGGAAAGCAGCATTTTCATCCTGGAAGGAATATTGAGCTCGGAAATTCTTCTGTTGATTTACATGAACCCAAATGACAGAGGGTGTTTGTTCTTTACAAATTTACCTAAAGAATTCGCACCGATAAAACACTGCAAGTTCATTGCTTACACATCATATAAGGGTATATAAAATTTAGATGTAGTTGTTTTTATGAGTAATAAGCTCATCCTCACCATTAGGTGCATCAAGCTTCAATCTCAAAAACATAAAATCACTATTTACATTCTGAAGTAAGCCTAAAAATATTTAATAAATAATCAACTTTTCGTAGCAACCAAAAGCGATCACGGTTAAGCCCTGGTCACACGAGACCGAATCTCTGACGAAACTGTAAACGTAACTATTTTTTCAAGCCCAGCGAATTCGTTGCTCAGCAAACCGAGCGAATATTTCAGTTTCATTGTGATCAAGCAATGCTAGGTTTGGGAAAATCGTCGGTTGCGATGCTTGCACCTGATTGGACCATTGGGCCAGATAAGCTCATTAATTGGTTTATTTACTATGTGCCGTTATTGGCTGATCTCCAATGTCAGGGTCATTCACAACGAACACATGGTTTCCATAGTAGCACATTTGTTTTTTGAAAAAATAATTATTTATTTTATTATATTCATAATGAGTTTTAAATAAATGAAAGATAATAATAATAAATTAAAATCTAACAAATTGAAGAGTACTGGCTGATCAAACTTAGCTATTTATTAAAATAATCTAATCCAAACCTTGCTTCATTTAATTTCCATGCTTTTGCAGTAAAGTATGAGAAGGCCCGGGAACAAAACACAATGCGCTGTCATTGGATGAAACTAGTGATCGCTAGGCGTAGCGAACCATTTATAGTTCTCGTGTGACCGGCGTAACGAAACTTTATTCGTCTGCTTCAGCGATCACCTAATAAAGTTTCGTTATCGGTCTCGTGTGAACAGGGCATTACGCTATTGAGGATGGCTGCATCAATAGTAGTGTTATAAGAGCAGATCAAACCCCCTACACTTTTTTGCTGTTCAATTTAGCGATACCCCCCCCCCCCCCCAGAGCTTACCTCCAATTTACACTCCCCTGTTAACACGTCGTTTTTTTCAGTATAATAGGAGTAGATCTGCGTCACGGTGTCTAAGGACAATAAGATTCACCTGGTTTCAAAGTGTCTTTTTGAGCACTAGGTCCATGAGAATCGCTTGGGTACCTTTTTGGTGCACCAGGTGTTGATTATGTCAGTTGTTAGTTTTTAATATGTATGATTCTTTATTATCCAAGTATTTGTTGTGCAGGGGTTGTTTTTTTATTGGGGTTTGTATCACAGTTTTAATTGTTGGACTAACGTAAGTTGGTTGGTAATATTACCTTTGATTTACATTGTTGGTGAAATTTTTTTGCGCGTACAAACTGTGCATGCTTGTACTGACGAGTTTATTGTATATGCATTTACAAACTGTCAAGCATGTGCAGGAATGGACATAAACATGGACAAGAATAGACATAAACAAAAATGGATATGGACATAAATGGCCAGAAATAGACAGAAATGGATATGAACATAAATGGACTTGTTTGTTTATGTTAGAGTTTGTATCAAGGTTTTGATTGTTGAAACATAAATGGATATGGAAATAAATGGCCAGAAATGGACTAGTTTGTTTATATTAGAGTTTATATCAAGGTTTTGATTGTTGAACTAATGTCGTGTTTGTATAGAGAGTTATTGTATATGTTTTATTACGGAGATACAATATATAAAATATGGACATAAAATTATGGTAGATGTTCATTGATTAGTTCAACAATCCATTCATATGGTAACTGGTGCCAACTAAAAGACACTTGTAACCAGGAAAAAATTGTCCTTAGACTCCATGACAGAGATCTGCTCCTATATTACTACTTAGCTGGATAAAATGTTCATGGTTTTAACTCAAGACTTTCGACCTCTCCTGGCTCAATGTTTTTAATTTTTCTTATCAATAGTGATCTTTAGAGTGTTTTTGATTGGTGAAAGAGATAAGCAGTTACTCGCTATTGGTTAAAAAATATTAGCTAAAGTTCGATGTCAGAGTGTACAGCTATAAGCGTCCACAAACAATTGAAGAGAGGAATGGGTGCTAGGAACTCAAATCCATCTAAAAGGAACGATGGTTCTCTTGGAGATGTATCAACACATGTTTCTTTGTCAAAAAGTTTCAAAAGAAGTTACCGACATGTGAGTGCACTGTTAAACTATTGTAGTGATTTTCATAGGGTAGCCCCTATTTTAGCAGTGAAAATCTGCCCTATATAGCATCTGCAACATTTATTTGCCAATGTAACAACTAGCTGTAAAAGTGCACTGTATTTGTCAATATTTTCCACCAACAAATATTTGTTTAAAGTTCAAAAATGACGAGTCAGCTAATAACACTAGTAGCCATAGTAGCACTATAGTAGCTGTGTGTTATTATGAAGCGCTAGTAAACTGGGTGTTTACTTTTACCAAGTCTTCATGCAGCGACGTTTCTCTGACAGAAAGCCGACTTTGGAAGTTACTGGTGTGTTGCCTCATCTTATCCATGTATGCCAGATGTCGCATTACATCAGTGACTTGAGCAATAAGCTTTCGTAGCCATAGCAACAAAAAAAAAACAGTTTTTAGTGCTTATTGTGTTCTTTTAATTGCATGACCCCAATAATAATGCAATGCATTATTTACCAAAAGTGCTTCGTTAAAATGAAATCACACTCAGGTAATATAATAAACAATATTCAACAATTAATTAAACGACATGGTTTTTTCATGGTTATTATCAAATCAATAGTTATTTTTATAGAAATAATTTATTTAGACGACATAGTATTATTAAAGCAATCTATCAGTTTTGACAGCATCAGCATTTGGTAGCGATAAATGGAGGTGATGATAAAATAAATAAACTTTTTCTAATTAATAATAATATATTACTATTATTAAATAAGTTTTTAATAATAGACTAACTATTTATTATTTACCTATTTAAACTTCCATTAATCACTGTGTAAATTTCAAGTGATTAGATTAATGCAGAATTTGTTGTTAGACACTCACAGAGTATGTCCGAAATGAGTGAGGCAAAACTCAAGCAGTTACTAATAATTTATAATTGGATTAGGCTTAAGAGGCATGGTTGTTGATATGGGCAAGCTTTGTTGGTACATGAGTACAAACGTTAGTGCGACAGTACAACGACACAATTGCTATATCTATGCAACCTTTCATCGTCGCCTTTCAAAGTTAATGTTCTGCAGCGACTTTCACCTGCAACATGGCAAAAAACATCGTGGACTTTCAAAGTCGACTTTCTGTCGGGGCAACATCGCAGCATGGAGACCTGGTAATTGATTACTTTGCTGGGATGCTAGCTCACTGATTGCTTTTGCTGGGTGGGAGACAACTATTGACTGCGGTGCCAGTGGAGGGCTGGCACATAGAAGAGAAGAATGGACTTCCCCTCCACTTGAGCCAGATGTTCACCTCTGATTGGCTCTTAAAAAAATTTAATTACCTAGCATTAATGTTACCGCTTGTCTAATTTTGTAACTGTATTGATTCCTTTCAGTCTGTTTATTTTCAATCCATTATGTCTGTATTTTAAACCGCTCATTTGCATGTTTAGCACTAGCCACTGCATAAATAGAGCTATTGTTTCCTATATTGATTAGACTTGATTGTGCGCTTATATTGTGCGGTTGTGTTTTTGTGCCAGAAAATATAAGTAATATAAGTATTCATACCGAATCAAAACTGAGTAGTTTGACAGGTTGTGCTAATAAAGGCCTCTCCACACCCAGCGATTTGCTTACAGAACGCAAAAAAACGGTGGTTCATTTTACCCTCAACAAATCGGTTTTCATTTGTTTGACATTATCATCAAGAATCAAGCGTGTTTAATTTTTGCCGGCCGGTTTCACATTCAGTAATTATTGCCTGACGCTGATTGGTCAATGCAGATCGCTTGCATCTACTTTTTCCTGCTTTGACTTTCTCAGCCATGACTGCCCCATGCTTTCACTTATAAGCTGTTGATGAGCACCTTCATGTGCGTAATCATGACGTGTGGAGTTGAGCCAGGAACTACGGAAGGAAAAATTCTCTCAAAGTGCCAAATACGTGGCTGTAAATCACTGTGTGTGGAGAGGCCTTCAGGGCTTAGGACGTGTACTTTTGATTGGAATTAATTTGATTTAAAATTTTTCAGTTTATCATGAATTTCAAAATTTATAGGGAGTTGCCTTCTCACCAGTGAGGCAATTCCTATAGACGCAGTCAGCACTTACCAGGACTCACCTTTTTCCCAAAGACACAACAAGTTATATAGAGCTATAAAGCGCGTTTTCAAAATTTTGGCTTGTTTTTATTGAAGTAGGGCCTCCCAAATATTGGCGTAGCGCAGAGACTTTTGTGATTGCAAAAAATGAGATTGGAACAAATTGTAAACTTTTTGGAGCTGTTTTCTCAAGTCAGCAATTTTTTTCATCTCGGTAAGTTTGCTATTGTGTACACACTGGTTTCACGTGACAGTTGTTATCAAAATCAAAAACATTAGTGACTGATTTCTAACAAAACAATGATTTTTATTTGAAAAAACTTTCAAACAATAAATATTAGTACAATTTCATAATAATATAAGATCAAAAAGCATTGCCGAAATTAAATTTCCAACAATGTTTTTCTTCACAACAATAATGATAATTAAATCTGGAATAGCTGCTATCCTTCTAAGCAAAAAAATTAAAAATCAATTCATAACAATTAAGATTTTTAGAAGCTAATTTTAAACCGAGAACTTGATAAAAATGGTTCAATTGCTTGTTGGAATGTACTGTATAATATCATAATGAAACTGCCACTCATAGATACCTTTTTCTGGCTGCATGCTGTCAAAGACTTTCATAGACCTATTGTATTTTCCTTGCTGCAAGTGATATTTCTCAATAGCTTTACAATGATTTATGGGACAAGACCTCTACGCACAAAGTGCATCTTGCAAAGGCCGTCCTCAGCTCTTTAAACTGTGTTGTTGAAACCGATACGGGTTTTTACTCAGTACTAGATTATCGCACAAGTTGGTTGATAGCAGTGAGAGACTGCTTTCAACGGAGCTTTACAAGGTCAGTTCTGACTTGATTTAGCTCGGAGTTTGAGTTGAACACTGTGGGACAGTGTTGTGAAGCCAATGGTGAGAACAGTGTTGGCACGTGCTTATCTCTCCAGCAGAGTGGTAAAAGTCGGCGACCAATTTCTTTACACTATTATATTGGTTATTTGCATTATGCTAGTGATCCTAGTATGTTATCTAGTAATATGTTTGAAACATAATGAGCTGTGAGTTTGAGCTTGCAGTTCAATGATTGAAATAGTTCATGCTTTTGATTGTTTTAGGGGAAAAAAACTACTCAGATAGGTAATGTTGCTCAATTACTACACAGAGATGTATTTAAAGTGGCCCAACACTTCTACATAAAAGATAGTGGGACTGCATTTGGTATGAATGCAGAGCATCACTTCATGACCACAAAAGCTGAGCGCTTTACCGAGGAGAAAGTAAGTGGTTACTGTAATGAGTCACAATATCACTGCGTTAAAAACTTTGAGTTCATTTCTGGTTAGTAACTAACAAAATTCAAGGTCAGTTGGCACTGATGGCTGTGTTGTTTTAGCTGTGGAAAATTGAAATCATTCATTTCCGACCGGATATACCTACAACTGCTAAAGTAGGTCGAGGTGCGAAGCAGGCAACAAAATTTGTGGTGTCCACTGACCAAATACAATTCCGATTTGTAAATGGAGAATACAGGGAGGTGGAGAGTAAAGGTGATACACTACGCCTAAAGAAACCAGAAGAGGAACGGGGTTTATTCAAAAAATTGGAAAACGGTGAATGGTGGTTGGTGGAATATCATCTATACCCGTCGGCAGATCGATTGAGAAGTGAAGCAGTGGATCGAGCAATAAAGAAAATGAATGATGACAGTTTTTCTTTGCTGACTAACAACTGTGAGAACTTGATCACAGGAATATTGCTCAATGAGGGTGGTTCAGGGTTGTGTGCCCAAATTGATGGAAATTTTACAGCCGCTGCTGCTCACCAAGTTGCAAAAACCTTTCAGCCAATCAAAAAAACACAATTGTAACTCGTGTGTCAAGCAACATGAAAAAGCAGGACTAGCAATACATATCTTTCTGCCAGAAAAAAACTATGCCTGATTGATTTATGGCACACCCTCATACGTGGTTAGGGTTGAGTCAAGTTTGTCATCTCATTCCTTTTTATTTTTTGTTTTGTATTTTTTCGACGCAAAAGTTGCTAACTATAGCAAAGAATTTTTAGTAAAACTTACCTTTGGGTATTTTACACAAGAGGCTTATTTGTGTGCAATATAGCCGAGCTATTTGTTCAATAAAACAACTTTTGGTGCATTACAAAATGTTTCATATATTTCTAACTCGATAATGATGCTTTTCGGTAACTTGCAGCCATTATTTGCATCGCTATTACGCCCCCTCTGTCTACTGAGATATTAGTTTTGATAATCACACAGTCTTAACATTATCAGTACCTGTCATAGTTTATTTTGGAACGCCTCCGGAGCAACACCGGGCAGGTGCAGCTTTTGTCTTTGCTTTGATTGTTGACCCTATGGATATAGAGGCAAATAAGTTAACTCTAAATTCAGCAGCTTTTTCCAAAATAAATATTTCTGTATCAGTTTTGTAAGCGTAGGCTATTGCTTAAGTGCCTGATGAATGTTTAGATTAGTGCTAGGACGAGTATGTACCCGAACTCGAACAAGCGAGTATGAATGGACGAGTAGAGTACCCGAACCCGGGGGTATGTCAAAGTAATAATTTCGAGTATTGAACTATAATGCCTCTGGAAGGGGCAATGAAAATACGCTCTATAATCTTTTCATTTAGCACTGCCTAGTTCTATGACAACGCCGAAAGTATCGGGCAGATAACTCTACGTTTATGGCATAGACTAAGAACACCATATACTTCATCCATGTCTATGCCATATACTTATAGGTTATAGGTCTATGGTTTATGCAGTCTGTTCCTTGGATTTGCTGTCAAACCAAATTGGCGACTTAGCAGGCTGGTAATTATTTTAGTCAAACAAGAGAGAGAAACAAAATATGAGCCTAATTATTCTTTATGACCATAAATAATAAAAGCTCAATGCTACACAATAATACATTATGTTATGAATTATTGTCTACCGGCGATTGATGTTATACAATTAAATTATCTAGCATTAATAAATTGCTCTTAATTAATTAATTATTCATTTTAACTAATTAATAAATAAAACAGACTGATTTAAATAATAATAACAAACAATATTATGATGATAATTATTTTCGTTATAATTATTATGACATGTCTCATTCTTATTATGATGGTCATCATTAAACTCTCTGTTGGTTTGTCATACTCCGCTAGTATAATCTTTTTTTTTCAAAAGAATCAAGTTTTGAAAAATATTATATACACATGAATAAACCCAGTAATAATAATGTAAATCAATGATGGTTGATAATAATAATAAATAATGATAATCATTGTTGTTCATATCGCAGTGCATCATTACAATATTTATAGTAATAATTAATAATGATTAATAATAATAATTAATAATAATAATGATTAATAATAATTAATAATGATGTTAATATTATTATGTGAAACAAAATAATTAATTATTATTATAAATAATAATACAATAATAATGATAAATAATCATCATCAACTATTATTTATTGATCGTTAATAAATGGTAATAATAATTATAATAATAATAAAACTGTTTTTTTATTCATGATAATTATTATTATTATTATGGTCTTGTAATCATATATATAAGAATCCTGATAATGAGATTATTGCTCACAATTGTTTTTAATTAATAGCATTTTTATTAATAATTAGAGTTATTGTACTAATATCAACCACAATATAGTAATAGCTGTTATTGTGATTATGTAAAAATTGCATAATAATATCCGTCATATAATAAATAATATTTGAATAATAATCAATGATTATGATAAGTAAGCATGAAGATAATAAATAACATAATAGTTTTATTAAAGTCTGTAATTGGTTTTTTTCTATATGATGCTGCGTTTTCATAATCATCATTTACTAAAAGTTATTGTTGTATATTATTATTGACCACAATTAAACTGCAAGCGTAAAAATAACATACTTTAGTATTATTGTTGCTATAATGAAAATATTATTAGTATAGTACTACTCGAACTGTACCCGAACTCGACCCGAAATTGGTACCTAATACCCGAACCCTACCCGAACTTGAAATTTCAAGCTCGTCCTAGCACTAGTTTAGATACATACTGCTTCCAGCCTATATGATATTTCTACAGCAGATATCATACAAATAGTTCACTGCCGCGATTTCTGAAACAAACTCATTTTGCTTCACGAAATAAAAGTTGCTCTGGAGTTACCCCCACCTTTATATATGTCACTCGTTCTACTACCCAACAACAAACAATTGTACATAAGTAGCAGTTTAACAGATTAGGATTTTTTTGTTTGTACACAACAAAAACACCAAGGTTTATAGATATTGAATTTTGATAAGTTTTATTTCTTACTGAAGACATTTTATCCACTATTTTCTAAGCTTTTGGAATTAATTTCTGCATACAAAATGTTGGTTTACTATTTGACAGCCATTGTTCCCTTTAGAGAAACTATTTCCCATACAGACTTTCAATATTTAATTATTTCGTTTGGTAATGGAGAACACAACTTCAAATTACACTTTTTGTTTATCAGTGCTCAGAGATGATTTTAGGTATTTACACAATGAGGTAGATTTTGCCATGCAACTAGCGTAGAAACATGCTAGTGATATGTCTACTGCACTGCAGAGATGCTTTCTTGTATGGCTTGTCTGTTGGCAGAGACTCTTCTCACCATTCAGTAGACTAGCAACCAGCCACCAGTCGTGGTCTGCTTGCTGCTACTCAACCACTGTAGGGGGCGCTGACCTTGCATAGCAAGGCAGAGTAGGTCACAACTCATGCAGATCCAGGATAGATGGATACAGATCCAGTACCAATTCGGGTTAGTGGACACAGAACCGAGCATGACGATGCCATGATTATTATAGCTGAGAATCTCACAACAAGCCTTAGCCACCCTAAGAGCGTGCATGGAGATGGGGCAGACACTACAACAATACTGGCTGAATAGTTCCGCCCACTTGCTAATAGGTGCCTATCTTATCTTGTGCACTCTATTATTACTTGTCGCTATATTAACCAATATGATATCATATATGTGAGAGTCACATCCTGTACATATGATTGGCCACCTTATTATCTAGGCCAATCACTCTCCCTGGTTTGCCTATAAAAAGCTGAATTGTGTATATACTGGTTGCATTGTTTTACACCTATGCTTTTATCTATGCTTTTACTCTAGTGGATATCCTCCCTAGAGCTGTATTGTGATAAATACACGTGCTATCCCCGAACACCACTGACAAGTAGGTCTGAGCCACGGGCTGTAGCTAGTTGTCAAAGACTACCATTGTGAGACAGCCCAATATTTAACTATGCTCCATACATTTATTCAACAGCTTAGATCACCAAAGCTATAATGAACAATTCTCCCAGACAGCTGAAGCCTCCCAACATCAACAATTGACGCCAAGTGCTCTCCCTCAACAACAGAACATTCCAGCAGCTTCATTATTCCCATGGACTTTGAGATCACCTTATTTCTCCATCACTCATACCATCCTGTGTAACATGTCTATAATAGAAAATTAAAATAACATTAACATTACTTACAACTGGTTTTGACTTGTTTCTTACTTGTATAAGCTTTACATTGTGGCAGCAATTTCCTTTCACAAACATACTGTTTACATAATTAACTGTCACTTTTTGGCATTAGAACATTTCTGCTAGTATATATATATATTCTTGCTACCATTATAGAGAGAGACTTCATCTAGCAACCTTGTGCAATAAAATGTATTTAAAGTTTAAAGCTTCTGAATGTTGAGACTTGTGATGTAACCAGCCATCACACCATACAAGTGGCACAGACTGATACGGTGGTGTGGTGTCCTCTCTGAAAAGAGGCAGAATACTTGAGCTTAATAGCATTCTGTGGTTTCCAAGACCAGAATCTATTACAACATCTCAGCTGTGTAAGCACCTCATTCTGAACCATCAACATTATAACACAAAAACTGCATAGATTCAAATTTCGAAAGTTTCAATGCTTGCCTAGTTTAAAATGTGTTTTGTTGTAAAAAAAAACGTCAAAAAACATATTGCTAACGTTTGCGAAAACCTAAAACATCAGAAATACCTTTTTGGTTTCTACTAAAAAGTTGTGAAATAATTTGTTTATAGCTGAACAAAAACTTTTGGTAAGGCGTCAACTCAATGCTTTCAGCGTTGATGAATTTTATAAATCCTTCGAGTTCACATTTCCTAGTCTGTTAACAATTTTCAAGTTCTTTACTTTCGTTCTTATAGGAAAACCTGAATAAAACAAAAATTATATGCTTCCTCTCGAAAAACTTTGGTTTAGAAGCACTTTAATGCTACTTTACAGTTACAACGCATTTTCCCAGATAAATCAAGTAAAATAGTATCGCAGAACTATCTCATACGTAAAGCTCTTAATTATTAGAATTAATGCAATATGATTAAGTAGTTTAATATTAGCTGACTGATGTACTAACACACGTCAGCATGCTGACATTAAACCACCCAGTCACATGGTACAATGTGAAGCTTTATGTCTGTTTCATTCCTGGCAATGCAATGATACTTTTCTTCTAATAAATAATAATTATAAAAAATCATGTATATGATTTGTTTTTGATGATACTCAATATTTTAATTCAACTTTTAAACTCAATAAATGATGAATCATCACTATTCGATAATTAATTATCTGTTACTATGATTATTATTTATTGATCTAATCCATCTAGCTTGTAAACAATAATTGTTTTAGCCAGCCAGCCAGAAAGTGTCAAAGTGCTTTTGGCAGCAGGCATAAATTAGCATTGGCGTTGCTTACAACAAATCCTCTCAATATGCAGATGTATTGGCTGACCTGATTGTAAGGCCTTTCGAAAGCACATATTTGCTTGTGATGCCAATTTTTCAGTAAGATAAAATAACTTAACTAATATACCTAAGATATCTAAACGCATTAATCTAATGTTGGAATTATAAGCTGAACGTGCGTGGTAATTCGATTATCTCCCCAGATAGCGCCATATCAGATTTGGAGAGTTTAGGCAAAGACTTATATTGACTTAACTTATCAGACCCAGAAACTGTTATTGGATCGGTTCAATCACTTGAGGACCCTTTTTGTCTTAACAATGGTGAAATGAGCAGTATTATCTATTTCCCATGTGAAGTGGACATTGTGTAATGCTCTTTACATAAAACAGTTGCACATCTATGCCCCAATCTAAAGTTTCCCAAAACTGCAAGTTTTTAGGTTTTGAATTTTATTCCACTATTTTCTTTATCACAAATATGTCTATTATCTGTCACACAAATAATACACACCACTATCAGTGCTTAGCATGAATATTTAACATTCCCTGTCTGGTACACAAAAGCATGTAACTGCATATCAGTGACAGACACTGATAAATAAGGATAATGCTAAGCCATTGACTTTGACCCTGTTTAAATCAAACTCATATGCATATATCACACTTGATAAAAATATATCTTCTGTGCATAGGTTGAAATAATATTTGTAATAGCATTACTCAGAGAAACATTTTTAAAAGAAATACTTTCAGAGAATTGCTTACTTAAAATCTTATAAACTACATTCCACATAGACTCTTTGGCACACTTCCATAGTGGCTTCAAAGCAGATATGTGAAACGCAATCTAGCTGAGGTTAAATCACAGTGACAAACTTAAAGAGATAAATACAGAAAAGACATTTGTTATAATTTATTTTATTGGCCCCTTTTCCTGCAGAATGATGACTGGGCCACTGGGCTACATTATTCTTATGCCTGGTAAGTCCACAAGAAAAAACATTCTTGTACGTTTATTTTACACCACTGGTTTATTTGTTATAGTTACACAAGCAGTTTAAGGTTTGTACGATAAGAAAATTGAAAAGACAACTCCTCCGTAGTGTATAAAGAACACGGATGGTGTAGAGCTATTTGTCAATATTATCAAAAGTCCCACAAAAGGATTTCACAATAGTTATTGTGTAACCCTACTCTGGATGATAAGCTATGAGATTGTACATTTTTGACACCTGAACATATCTTATCTTACTGACATTGGGCATGTCAAACCTACTAGAGGAAAACTATGGTCTTTGTTTATCAGAAATTTGCAATGTTTCAACCGGAAGTGCAATTCTCTGATTCCCTTGACTTCAAAGCAAGTGAAACACCAAGTGCTTTATAATGCAAATTAAATGTGAATCATCAAATTGAAAAAAGGTCGAAAACATTCCGAAAGGGTTCATATTTGATATCTTTAAAAGCTCTAGGAAACTTTCCAAACTCTTAGTTTAGTGGTTTGTGACAGAGCGTTAGCCTATTTGAAGGTTGACATTGCAAAACTTACAAGATATTTGGAAGCATTGGTTACAATTTCTATTACTCCTGATATGCAGCTAATCTTGGAAATAGGTACGTGTCAGCTGTCTACAATATTTGCTTTCAACTGTTTCTTGTCTTAAACAAATGTTTGCATTCACATACATGTAGCTAGTTACTCTCAAAAACCTTATCTTCTGTGATGTAAAATTTTAAAGTATAGGGGAAGAAATGGAAAGTAAAAATTTTTATTTTTTTTATATGAAAATTTCTTGTGTCCACAATGAAGGAATAGTTTATTCTTGTTGCTGATTAATTGACTAAACCTCACACTGAGTTTGAGCTGAAAGTCCACCCTGTCCTTTATCAGTTATAATGTTGAAACAAATTGTTAGGACATGACAATTACTACACATGTATACATTATTTGTTATGTGCTATTAACATATTATCACATGGCTATGCTTTATGGAAATGTTACATATTGCTTATTGTGATAGCTATGGATTATACTTTGGCTATACCAACTCTCTGCATATATATAAGTGGGATATCTTTGACCATTTCATTGTATTGTAAACTCAGGTTAGAAAATACACATTCTATGAGAACACAACACAAATGTTTCACTTTGTACATTTTACCCTTCATATCTGTTCATATCTGCTTCAAACGCAAAGCTGTATTAAAGGAACGGCCACACGGAGTAATTATATAACAAAGAATTTCTAAGATTTAGAAGGAACCACTTAAGCTGGGGCCACACGATCGTGCAAATTTCCAAGAATTCGTGCAAATAAAAATTCGTACGAAAAATAACCTGCCACACGGGATTGTCTTCTTCCAATATCGTACGAATGATTTTGTGCGTGTGAATTGTAGCCAGCCAATTAGAAGACAAGGTAAATTTTACCGATCCTAGCTTTGTGATTATTAAGCAGTTTCCTGTGTAGTAAATAATAATAATAATAAACAAGAATAATAATGCACACAATAACAATAAAGAATTACATACTTCAAGGATAATAATTAAATATTCATTAATTTAATAATCATTGTTATTATTATTAGTTATTATTATAAGAAAATGATAATGTTGAAGTACAATCAAGACCATAAACCCTATTTCCATATCTATATATCTTATTCACTTAGTAGTTGTATGCCCATTATAGAGAGTAGATAACTCCAATTATTGTTTGATGCTTTTTTTTACTATTCTATGCACGACGCCAAGAGAGATGTATTACACTTTTTACTTTCTCTTCCTGTAAATATCGTCATCGTGGCCAGTTGGCTTAATTAATACACTCAGTTTACATCCAACATCAATACATTTACTTTGAATCATCCATCTCACAATGGCTAACAGTAACAATAAAAGTCATAGCTCAACAGATAATAATTAATGAATAATAATTAATAAATGAATAATAATAATACTAAATTAATATCAATTAATGAATAATAATAAATTAATAATAATAAATTAATAATAATAATTAATTAATAACAATTACATATTAAAATGAATTATTAATAATCGTTACTTATAATATAAGTAACAATTATCATCCATCATACCTTAGCAGAGGCCAACGAGTGGAGGCACGAACAAATCTGACTGACTGCTCTTCCCAAAATTGACCTTGACCTCAGTCCAATCTCAGTCAGCCAATCAAATTAACCATCGTGCAAATTTTCGCTTTACACGAATCGTGCATCGTTAACAAACCACGATGCACTATTTCGTGAGAATTCCACATTCGTACGAATTAAATCGTGGAAATTCCCACGATTCGTGGGAAAATTACTCCGTGTGGCCGCTCCTTATGCTTCATGTACATATAGCGATTGTGCTAGCGATTTTGCTTAGCGATTGGGGAAGTCCCTCCCCCAAATTGCGCAATTTTTCACTAATGCCAATTCTTCAGCGATTCCGGTCAAGCTCGCTGTTATAAAGCCTTCAGTTTATTGTAGGATCGTTGATAGATCGGAGCGCTGAACATGACAAGATCATATTGGAAACAAGGGTAAAGTTTTTTTACGTTGTGATTGGCTGATCAAAGAATCCGCTAGCGATTTTTTGATCTTGATCAAAACCTGACGATAACCTCAAATAAAATGCTAGCGATTGCTTAGCGATTTTGTAGGAAACAGAAGCTGCAAAATCACGCAATCGCTAAGGAAATCGCTTAGTAATCGCTATATGTACACGGGGTTTTATACTTCACCCATGTTCACTCCTAATCCCCCCAGTTTGCTGCCCCATAAAGTTGTCTTTTTGGTAATATCTACTTTGGTTATCACTTTGTTGTGTTCTAATAAAGATGTAACGAATAGAATTATATGAATTTGTGATTGAATTATGAAAACTTGGAAAGAAGTGCGAAACACTTTGTACCACTATCAAAAAGATCAAATGACAAATAAAAAAAAAGTTTCATGTTCAAAAACAGAGGGTTTTTAACTTTTCTTCTAGGATCTAATTGTATTGGAATGCTACATGAAGAAGGTGTGCAAACTTACCAGTGAAAAAGTTGGAAATGCAAATAAAATTGATGTTACAGGTGGCTAGAAGAAAGTTTTTGAACATTTCACTCACTCTTGTTGTTCCAATACAATCAGTAATAAAACCATGAATGCTGATGCTTTTGTAAGTGGTCTTTTTGTTGTATCTGAGAATAAATAGTACTGATTGGTGAGAAAATCTGCAAATGAACATTAGATAGGCTAGCAAAAGAATATTTATACTTTGTGTTATAGTAGTATGTAATGGCGCTGCCATGCACTATGGGAAACCTCTGCTGATTGAGGAATCTTGAATTTGAATATAAAGGACATAGATGTAGATCTACAAAACATGTAGAAATATCCAAGTGATATGGCTAGAATCAGAGCTAGTAGATTGTGCGATCATTATACATCAGTGCTATTCTGCAGTAGCCATGTCACCACTCAAAATAAAGTCAATTAAAAGTAATAATGAGAACGTGATGTGGAAACAGAAAAATACTGAGAAAACCGAAAAAGGTGTGTGAAATATTATTTATTTTTGTTGCTTTGACAGAATGAAAACACTGGTGATCATAAGCTTTTATTTACAGTACAAGGTGAAATACTACCAAGAAATGAAAAGTGCAACAGAGATATTTTGAATACGAAAATAAAAGAACATGAGAAAACAGAGGAGATGTTTATACATCACACAAAACAGTGATCAGAGGATTCAAGAGTCAGCCAGTAGTAGCCAGTAGCAGCCAGCAACTGCAATAAGAGTATGGTAGATTTTGGTGTATGGTACTTGTAACAGCCTCTAATTACCTTGAAAGTACCAGCCATACATACGCAAGAGAAGTTGAAGTGCTAACCCTGCCCTAAACCATAATGATGACCCTGCAATACAGCCTGCTGGGATGGTAGTGACCCCCTGTTTTGCCGGAAGGCACCCTGATGAGCCAGCACAAGATGGGGGCATTAGGCAAAGAACCCAAAAGTAGAATGAGGAGCCTCACTAACAAGAATACCAAAAATACCCTTCCCTGGACCAAAGTTCCAACAACCCAAGGCTAGCTATAACCCCAAGACCGCTAGAAAACTCATTGGACAATGGAGACAGAACTCTGCTTTTTCGCCACTTGACACCTTGTACATTTAACCTTTTCTTATATCATTTTTCACTTACTCTTTATGCATTTCGTTTGTACTGATGGAATTACTTTCTGCCACTATATTGTTGTGTGATTATGCAAATTACTTCCTGTCATCCAACCTATATAGAGACTGGCTGAGCTGATATTGTAATGGATTTTGGTCTGGTTACCACAAAACTCCACTAATCTCGAGTATTCTATCTGTCTCCAGAGGGGATACTGTGCCAGTATGACAGTGATAACTATGATAGTTACTGCCGGATCAGTTGGCAAGCACAGAGCCGACTGTTCAGACAAACTACCCAGAGTGCTGTTTGAATAATGGCTTTATTCATTGGAAATCAAAGTCCTAGGGGGATTGGCAAAACACAATGAATGAATACAATGAGGAACAGAAGTTCCAGCTGTTATACAGGTAGGCGGACAGGAAGTGATTTGTGTAAGTCATATTCGATTACATGCCCAGGAATTAAACAAACCAATCATAGCAAGTATATATATAACGAACAAATTACGCGGTGAATTAGAGTTAAGGGTAAATGGTGCCAAGTGGCTAAAGGGCGGAGTCCTAACTCCGTTGTCCAATAGTAGGCCTTGCAGGGTTCCGGGGCCATATCTAGCTTTTAGTAGGGACATCTGGTAATTCGAGGAAGGGTGCTTCTGATTCCAGGGTTAGAGCAAGTTCCTAGGTAGCTTTGAGAATCCTCCACTAAAGCGGCCATGTTTTACCAGCTCAGTATCACCATACCGAGTCAGTAAGGGGTCACTACCGGCCATGTGAGGGTCAATACCGGCCCTGCAAGCTGTGCCACTGACACAGTAAGGAAAGGTATTCCACTAGTACAGCACCTTTACGATGGGTAAAACCTTAGTGCCCTGATGGTTGGTGCTGCTAGCAACCAAGTAGTTTACTAATGACATTCACCAAAATCTACCACAAGATTGCCAACTGATCTGGCAGTAAAAGATCAAGTTGCACTGTCAATACCAGCAGTTTCTCCTCTGTAGAGGGGTTGAATACTAGTGGTTGGTGGTGTTTTATAGTAACCAGACTGAAATCCACAACATGAGAAAGAGAACAGCCATAAAGTTCGTTTGACGTATGAATAAATTGAAAAAATTGACAATGGAACAAAATAATTTTTGGTAACAGTAGCTGTTGATGCGTTTTATAAAAAAAGTTATACTGTACTTTTCAAATCTACACAAAATCCATGGTAGCCAGAAGACTGAAGTAAACTTTGGAAAAAATAGATTGCAAGGCTCTACAATTAAACAGGGTAACTGACCAATAGGCCAAAAACCTGCTAGAGCAGTTGAATTCACATTTTAATCACTTGTTGAAAAAAAGAGTTTATCAGTCTATGAAGTTCAAAGCTACCGATGTTAATCTTAGGCTGGTCAACGTGTACAACCCTGTTTTAGAAAACTATTGAAATGAAACCAAGCCATACAAAATTGGTAAACTCCAGCCAGTTAACTGCTGCTCAGTTATAGCTGTAAAAACTTAGCAGCACCAATCATACCTCTCATGTACCCTGATTTTTGCAAGACCCTCCTGATTCTTAAGTACAAATTTTCTCTACTCCTGAAAGCTGCTTAACCTCCTGAATCTTGAATATCTTTCCAAAGACCTCCTGCAAACTTTACTATTAGTTTTCTATCAAGAGAAGAATAGGCTTTGAGATAGCTCATATGGACATTGTTCTCACAATATTCTTGCACACATAGCTTCAGTTGGTTTGACATAGTAGCTGTTGTACCACATCCCATATTTAGGTTGCATTTGGCTTTCTGAACTAATCTACGATCTATTATTGACTTCACATCTTCAAAAGCATCCCATTTGTCCGCTCATACCTAGTTGCAACAACCTGAAGCAACAGGTGTAAAATTTCTCTTTTTTTTCACAAGACCACATGACAGGTATGGCACCAATGCTACAGCATTCAATCAATACAGAGATGAATAATTAGCAACTCGTAGAATCTTTGGTCAAGGTATGGGATAGTCACATTTCATTTTGTGTGCCCAATTATATTGTATACCTCTAGGATTATATAATATGAGTTATGTGAGAAAGCCCACTTCTAACACACAACTTTACTGTTTATTATGAATTTTCTTTTAAAAATCACAAATATTAATACTAAAACTCTTTAAAAGATTGAAAAAAGTGTCAAATCAAACCATGCATAACCTAAAAATTAGAATGAGTAAAAAGAAAGTTAGTTGGAGGAACTTTTGAAACATAGCTCGTTGCACAACATTGGGAGAAGTAAAGTTAGTGGAAATTGCGGGGTCTGAAATCAGCGACATGGTGACTGTAGTCTATCTCAATATCTCTTAGGGCTTCTTTTAACGGAACAGCTTGATAAATATCTCTGTCAAAGTGGGGTATTTTCCCAATAACCATGGCCAAGGCAATACGAAGGTCCTGTGTCTTCATATAAATTATACACCCACTTTTGACTTCATCCAGCACTTCCCTGTAATAATGAAACACTTTCAAAAAGTTTTATGTAAGTTAATGTAAGTAAACACTTACACCAAAAAAGTAACTACTTGATGCATGTTATTTCAATTTCAAATGTCAATTTTAGTATTAAGGAAAATGTAAAATTTTGGAAATCAATAGTGATTAGCATAGGAGGTCTATTTTACACTCGAGATTGTGTAAGAACAATATACAATACGATTAAAGTAACAGAATTGCTGTTAACTTGAGAAAGAGGTCTGCTCATGATTATGCTGCAAGTACTTAGAAATGTCATGCAGTCTGTTTGATTACTCCCTACCTTTCCTCAGATTTGACAGTGAATGACAAGTGATCAGCATAGGTCATCTGAGCATTCTCACAACTTTCGACAGATTTGCATTTTGGTGCCCATTCGCATTCACATTCATTCACATAAAACTTTTTTGCTTTGATCATTTCCTCCAGATCAGCCACGCATTCTAGTGGAAATGTGTCAAATTGAACAGTTTGGCTTTGAGCAACCTCACGTTTGAGCTTTTTAAATTCACTAAGCTCAATTTCAAAAACTGCCATGTCATTCATGCATGCATGAGGACAATCAGCAATGTCTTGTTTGCATTTCCCTCCAACACATACATAGCCAGGATCGACTGTTCTTTGAGAAATATTTCTGTAGTAATGGCGGTAAGCAATCATAGCTGTAGAGGATAAACGGATCTGCTCATGAGTTGTTGGATTTGTAGTATTGATAAAATAATGAGTTTCATTAGCTTTGGAGCAGACATCTTTTCGGATTTGATTAATCGCAGACGGATCTGTGCTTTGTGTTAATCTATCGCACTGAGCTCCACAGAGCACTAGATGAGCAGGTGTGACTATGTAATTTCGCCTGATGCCACCTGAACTGCGCTGATCTTGGGCTGAAACAATTAGCTGACATGTTGTTACAGCAGCATTGGTCCACTGACCTGTTTTGCAATCGATTGTATTTTGTACCACTGAAAGCTTTCCAAGCTGTTCGGTGTGTAAAGGACCACTTTCTGTTATGACAAACTTAAATTCTGGGTACTTGGTCTTGGCTTCTTTTGCTAGCTGTTTCTCAAGACCTGTGAATCCTTGACCAAGAATCCTTATTTCTCTCCAGTTTGTTGGTGATTGTGTCCAAACTGGACATCTCACTTGGTGCTTGCTACAAAGTCTGTAAGAAATATTAAGTCTTTGAAACATTAGTAAAAAGATAAAACTGCATGTATGCAAGAACATTCACAATATATGAGTCACTACAGAATCTCTTGAAATGTTAGAAAATATGTGTGTAACAGAGTTGGTGTCCAATTATGAATGGTATATAAATAGCTGAAACTTCAACTATGTATGTTCACAAAATCCCACAGCTAACCTGCTTATGTACTGAAGAAGATCGTTCGGAACTTGATGGTGTTCTGGCCTTGCATCTGCTGCCTCTAGACTGTCTTTTATGTCACTCAACTTCACGTACCCAGTGCATTTAGAACTAGACACATTTTTGTCACAATCGCTAATTTCTGAAGAATTGCAAAAACTATCCTCTGAGTTTTGGTTACCAGCTGCATGCTTTGGCGCAAAAGATGGCATTTCTTGCCCTTTGGATGTGGAAGACGGCGTTTCTCTGCATGGAAACTCAGAAGTTGTGTGGCTTCGGCGTAATACTTTTGCCATACTTTCATCTGCATCTATCAATACTGTTCAAGCTATACAATTTCTTAAATAAAAAAAGAAACGATGTCATTTGTAATACATACAGATCCTCAGAAAATCTTATTGCTAGGTACAATGCAAGTCTTTCATAGTGGGACTAATTTTGTGTCTGTGTTTTACTGATAAAAGGCAGCATGAAAGGCACTAAGAAAGTCGTAATTTTGTTGTGAACAGTAACACTTTTTTGTCATGTAGATTAACACCATTGTAAGGTTTTCTCTCAGATCAGAATTATGCTGGTATACCAAATTTATCTGTGGAGGGATATTGTTTACAGAAAAATTAACCTTTGAAATATATACAATGAAAAGAACTAGTTTTAATCTAATCGCAAAAAATATTGTAATAAATTTGCTTAAACCGAAATACTTGCCTTAAGATCGATGTGAAAATATGAAAGCCTGTGAATATTTCTTGCATTACAAAACAATATAAAACATGTATTAATACACCCTCAGCATCTCATTATAAATCTAATATAATCTCTTAGCGAACAAAACCGACAGCTATTTATAAATTCTAAACAGATATTTCTGAATGACAGATTAAATATCAGTCACCATACCTTACCTGAGTGAAAATCTGAGAGAGGCTGAATAGATGACTGTGTGAGTGATATAGGTACATACGTACATATATAACAATACAAAAAGACTCTGCAGTTCATTGATAGCCTGATAGCCTACACACATACATTTGTAGGTCTACTGGAAGAAATTGTGCTACATCCAATTATGATACAAAGTAAAATTGTAACAAATCATGGTTGCTGTGTCATTACTCTGGTCTGGTACAAGCTGTTCCTGTTACCATCATAGGAGCAATATTTCTCAAAGAATAGCTTTGGCTCAATGTTTGTGGGGAGCGTTACTCAGATTCATACACTGCATCTAATAAAACGAGTCAATCAGGGCAAAATCTCACTTCCACAAAAAAAACCTCAAACCAAAAATGAAGAATGGGTTTCAATTATTTAACCAATTAATTAATTTACCAAGCAAAGATTGAATCAGTATCGCCAAATCTCCAACTTCTACTGTAGCCTTAGTGACTAGATTGTACAGTAACCTTAGTGACCAGATTGTACTGTAGCCTTAGTGACCAACTTGCACTGTAGCCTTAGTGACCAGAGTGTACTGTGGCCTTAGTGACCAACTTGCACTGTAGCCTTAGTGACCGGAGTGTACTGCAGCCTTGGTGGCCAGATTGTACTGTAGCCTTGGTGGCCAGATTGTACTGTAGCCTTGGTGACCAGATTGTACTGTAGCCTTGGTGACCAGAGTGTACTGTAGCCTTAGTGACCGGAGTGTACTGCAGCCTTGGTGGCCAGATTGTACTGTAGCCTTGGTGGTCAGAGTGTACTGTAGCCTTAGTTACCAGCTTGTACTGTAGCCTTGGTTACTAGGGTGTACTGTAGTCTTAGAGACCAGCTTGTACTGTAGCCTTAGAGACCAGTTTGTGCTATACCATAAGTTTCTTATTCTTTGTGGCCAAATTTTATTTTTAGAACACCTAATATTTTTAATTGGTTTGCAGCAGTTGTCTTTTCAGGTTTCAATGTGCATCCACTGCACATGCAAGAGAGATAACCTCCAATTAGATACTGCAAAATTGCTTTGGTGTCTACCGAAATGTCGTTGTTGGAGAGTTACTTCCTCCTAACTTGTAATAACAAGCAACTGACAACCGACAATTAAAGATGGCGCGCTGGATTTCCAAAAATTCCAAATATTATGATTTGTAACAGATGGAAGACAACTCCCAGAATGAAAATAAGTATTTCTCATACCTAAGCCCCTTTCTTAGTAAATACAGCTGTTACGTTGTAGAAAATAAAAAATCTTTAACTAAAATTTTAACTTCTTGCCATGATGGAAGTGAGACCATCTTGCAGACAATTTCTTAAATGATATTTTATTTGCTACATTACACTAACTTTACCTCAGATGAGACACACATGTATTTCTGAATGAAAATTTGCTGAGACTACACAAGAGAGCTGTTGTCCAGCCTGACCTATTTGCCTCGGCAATAAACTGTTTGTTTAATGTATTATAAACTGATCTTTGCTATCTTAGATGATCGATAAAAGTATTACAGGACAAGTAGAAGCTTCTATATGCCGAAAGTGGTGGAGTGCTAAAATAATAATTTACTGGGCTGTAGCACCATCTATCTAACAGGTAGAAAGGAGTTAGAGGTATTTTTTGGTAGTGTGACCCTTCCATGGAGTTACAACTTACAAGTGATGGTATTAGCGCCAAGTGTCAGGTGCACATTCAATATTTGGCTGCATACAATAGCATGCCACAGCCTTAGTGACATTGAGGGTGCAGCTGTAGCAGCAGCTGTAGCTTTGTGGATAAATTTAGCACACCTCTACTATGACACATACACCCCCATCCCTTGGAATCACATCCCCTCTTTACCCTCACCCTTTGGGCCTACACCCTCGCTCCACATCCCCTGTACATACACCCCCTTTCCTCCAATCCCCGATGTCTTTTTCCCTCTACAACAGAAGCAGACTCCACTTTCCTACACAGTAACTGTCTACCCAGAGTGACCAAAAGCTTGTGTTATAAAAAGCAGCTCTCCCCTTCCTACCCCCTTATTAATTGACAGAAATTAAATACTTGGACTAACAGCAGTTCTAGGGTGATGAATAATCACTTTTCCATTGAATTGCACCCATTTCTGACACTAAGAAAACCGTTTGTTTCAAGTACTAAGAACCCTATCATATGTAAAATAATCAAATCTTTCTAAACAATATTTATTGGTTGAACTAAAAAGAAGCACTCTGTAACTTACATCTAGTGTTTAGTTATATTGTAGCGGATTTTGGGGGCCGGCCAAAATACCACCAGCAACACCTCACTCCAGACGTTATCTTCCAAACTATTTCAACAGAGGAGTATCTGAACTCCACATTCGTAACGGAGCCCACGGCTCAAACGCACAAGTCAGTGTTTCGGAGTATAAACCATAACATATTATGCTACAAAGATCCAGTGCACTATAATAATGGCAGAGGATCTCGCTGCGTGTAACGATCACAAGCAGAGTGCTGATACAACTACAATGTATAGAAGCAAAGCTCGACCTTTTATGAGCAGAGCAACAAAAAAAACAAATGTCCAAATAAAGGCGCAGCAAATCACAGGTAACAGGAAGCATCTGTACAAATGAGATAGCAAGATATAAATAATATGACACAGGATTGGCTAAAATAATTTAAATCCACAAGGAGCCCAGATGTAGAGGGCGGAGCTTCAATGCTCATAAGTACTGAGTCAGCTCAGGAAGTGGTGGTGCGATCGTAGTTCAGGTTCTTGACTGCTACGGCTTGTGGTCCTTAGCATTTGGTATTCTGGGGGTGGTTAGGCATCAAACTCAGGCTTTTGCATCTTTTGGTGGTAAGTCTGGTCCTCAGGCTAAAGCCCGTTTTATCTCCCCAGCCCGGTATGGGGCCGGTAGTGGCTGCTGCAGGGCCGGTAGTGATTGCTGCAGGGCCGGCTGTGTCTCTGCAGGGCCGGTAGTGATTCTATCGACTTCCCAACAGGGTTTTACGGCAGTGCCAGGCTCAATTCAGGCATGCCTGACACTCTGCAGTTGTCAGGGGGACCTTGCGCAGACATAGTGACCATAAAAATCCACTACATTCCCCTCTCCATTAAAGACATTCTCTCTTGGTCTTTAATTTAATCATAACAAAGAGAATAACACATATGGTGAGTAGCACCCGTACTCAGATAGTTTGTATTTTGGGTAAATAATACAAGTAACAACATAAGTAACTATACAAATGTCAATTGGTGTCTGCCTAGAACAGATCACCTCGCAAGTTATCCGCTTGCTGCTGCAGGCGGCTCATCTCTGCCGTCACAACTTTGGCTTCCATCCTAGCGAGAGCCAGGTCTGTAATGTCAGTATGTGGTCTTCGAATACTTCAGCAAGCCGGTTACCGTTTTGCAAGATCTGCAGCAAAGGTCTAGGCACTACCGGCCAGCTGGGTTCTTCAGTTCCTCGCGTGAGCGGTTCAATCTATCGGCTCAGGAGGTGGCATTGCAGTAGTAGGCACACTTTTCTTTTTGGAATCCGGTATGGTAGGCTCAGGTTTCTCCATCTTATTTCTCTTTTTAGCTGGCAGATTGGCAGGGATGCCTCCCGTTTGCAGGATAGTTCGGCAGCAGCCTTCTTTTTGCCTAAATGTGAAGGTCTGCACTTCCTGAATTTTGGGGGTTTGCCTAAAACGGACTGGCAGAAATGGTTAAAACTTAGCCTGTCAACCGCGTAGATAATGCCCATCTTTGAGTGGTGCATTTTGTCACTGGGTGCATCATACTTCGCGTGATGCGAGTAAACAATGTCTCAGCACTCGCCAGAGGTAGTGTTGGGGAACATGCACCCTCAACTGTCTGTTGTTCTTTGCCTCAGACTGGCACTTAGGACACACAGAGTTCAAAGTTGTTTGTACTAGCCTGTCAATTCGTTCCTCTGTAGGGGCAGCTACTCAGCGTAGCATCTGCCACCTGGTAGGGTCTCTCTTGCCTTCCCTTGTGTAGGTGGTGCAGGGCTCATCTTCCAAAGTTAACCTCTCATTGGGTGTCTCTTCCTCCAGTACCGGGGGTGCGTGATCTGTACTAAAGGTACCTCCAGCTTCGGCTTCACATCCACAGTACGCTGGGATTCAGCATCTGTAACAATAACAACGTCCTGATTGGGAGTGAGGCACACAATGGGTGCTGTTGTTGCCATGTGGCAGTGGGAAGTAGGGGCAAGGTTTGGTGACTGTTTGCCAGGCAGCTAAGGCACTGGGAGTTAGTCAGTTGGGGGAGACAAAGGGACAACGCCTTCCTGGGGAGAGAGTCGGCGCTTTCGACTCTGTTCCTCTACTCTCTGTCTGTGTTTACCAGCTTTTCCCTTATCCGGGGTAGGGAGCACAGACTGTCTCCTACCTCCTTCAGAAAATTCTGAGGTAGGATGCCTCTCTTCTGTGAGAATTACTCAATATCTCCACTTTGGAGTGGCGGCGAAGGGCATTCACCACCGTCGCCATCCTTCTGAGCTCTTGTAAGGCCCCCAGATCGGGTCACAGTGACCCCGGGCCGGTAGAGATGTCCTCTGTGCCAGCAGGGTTGACTGCCGGGTTGGTAAGGAGTTATCTCCCTTTTGTATAAACATTTTACTGCCTGTTTTCACAACTGCTGCCTGAATGAGGGGTTTAGCCGTCTTTAAAGTCAGCGGAGGTGGGGGGGGGAGTGTTGCTACCAACTCTAAGTGGTGGATGCCCTGGGATTTGGGACTGAAGTCTGGGAATGCTGCCACTTTGCAATGCTAAGGGGTCAGACATTGTTCTATTCTTGAACACCCACGCAGACATTTGAGAGTTAAACAACTCACCCTTTTCATCTCAAAGCGCTAACTATGTATCCACAGTAACGGCAGCAGCAACAGGGGCTGTCAGGGGAGGTGTGGTCTCCTTTTTCTTTAATAATTCCTCTGTGGGCATAGCCAACAACTCCTCCTCTCCAAGTCTTGGAGAGTGATAAGCTGCTAAGTCATCTTTCAGCAGTAAGCCCTCATCCTCTTCTGTTAGCTCCAAGCAGTTGGAGGTAGCCATCATGCTAATTTGTCGCACAAGGTTTCTCTTAGGTAAAGTAGTGCTCTGGTCGCTGTTTTGAGAAAGAATGACCACTTTGTTTTTGTCAAATGCCCTCTCAAAATCCTGACTCATCCTGTCTGTAGTCACAGGAAGCTGTTGAGCAATGGTATTAGGAGCAAACTTTGGTGGCTTCTGGTGGCTCTCACAGGGGAAGTACAGTTGGACTTTTGCAGTATCTGGTAAAGCTGCTTCTGGATATTCTTTTGAAATTCCATTCGGCTACCTTGGTACAGTGTCAGTAGTAATATATGAGCAGATCTCCCTACCAAGTGTTTTTTTGTGGATTAGACCTTGGGGTTGAGACAATGGGTTACGACGTTGGATGAATTCGCCGAGTTTATATTGTATTTTACTTGAGGGGTACTTGAGTGGCATTTGAATGGCATTTAAGTGGCATTTGAGTTTTGATTATTTTTTTACTTGATTTGAACTCATATGACATCTAGATTTTGAATGTATGGCATTCAAGTTTTGATAACTTTTTACATAACTCGAACTCATATGGTATCTTGAGAGAGAGGGGAGAGGAGAGAGGAGAGAGGAGAGATGGGAGATGAGAGAGGAGAGAGATTTTTTAGTTTTCTATACATTCATGTATATATGGTTAGTTATGTACATATTTATGGTTATATTCATATCTACATAGAGAGAGGAGATATATCTACATTGAACAAATATATTGATCAAAAATGAAAATTATATGATTATATACCTGATTACATAATAAGTAGGGAAAATCTTCTGGAGAGAGGGGAGAGGAGAGATGAGAGAGGAGAGAAGAGAGAGGAGAGAGAGGAGAGATTTTTTTTAGTTTTTTATACATTTATGTATATATGGATAATTATGTACATATTTATGGATATATTTACATTTACATCATTGAATAATATACATTTATTACATAATAAGTATATTAAATGCTATAAAATATGTTGGAAAATTACCAAATTAGACCTCTAGATGGTTAAAATCTACAGTATTTGGGAAATAACTGCAAGAGAGGAGAGAGGAGTATTTGGTAGAGGAGAGAGTATGTTGAGAGAGAGGAGAGATAAAAAGAGGAGAGAGGAGAGAGGAGATATATCTACATTGAATAAATACAGTGATTAAAAATGAAACAATATGTGAATATATACATTTATTGTGTAATAAGTAGGGAAAATCTCATACAATATAGCTAGAGTCAGTAAATATTAAATAATACAAACTTAGGAAGGAATACTTCTGTTCTATGTACTTTTGATTCCATAATGAACTAAAATAAAAAGTTATGTATTAGTATAGAATGGTTAAACAGAAATTTAAAACAACTACAAACTGTTACTAAATAGTATTTTTTTATTAATTATTACCTTATCATCAAAAATTGACTGTTAATCGGATGTTTTTGTAGCTTTTCGTGTCTTACGTTGTTGAGTCCTTACCCTTCTAGCTTGTCTTTGAGCGGACTGTCGCTGCATGTTTCTTCTTTTTAGAGCAAGTTCTTTACGAGCACACTCGATAGAAATTGGTGTGTTTACCTGTTGTAGTTGATATTGTCGTTGTTGTAATACATAATGTAATCTCTGAATATCTGACGTAACATCATTCCCTAAGAGCTTTAATGTTAGAAAAGATTCAGTTCGAAAACTATTTAGCTGCTCTATCAAGTCTTTCTGTATGAATTTACAATTGTTTGAGATAATTCGCACTCTCTCTTCAATTTTCTTATTGCATATGTTTTGTAGAAGTATCAAGTCCTCTTGAGTCAAAGATTTAGGCTGAGTTTCTGATTCTGTGTTGTTAACTATTTCCATTTTTTGTCATTGAATCTGAAAAAAAACAAAAAAAAACAGATGATTAATTTTGTTCAGTTGTTTTAGTATAATAAATAATATATGAGTAAAAACTGTAATTTATTAAGTTTTTACCTTGATGCTCTTCTAATAGCTGTAGTAGATGTTGCTTCTCTGATAGCTGTTGTAGAACTGGATGCTTTCTGTGTGAAAACTATGACTCTTATATAGCTAAAGTTGTACTGATTAAACCCTATGAACACCATCTCGTGTCAATCTCTATGAATCAACATTTGTTCACGCGAAGGAAAGTCAATGCTTTCGCGGGAATAAATAAATAATTTTCACGCGAACACAAACCAATGCTTTCGCGGGAATAAATAAACTATTTTCACGCGAATGGAAACCGTTGCTTTCGCGGGAATAAATAATTTATTTTCACGCGAATAGAAACCAATGCTTTCGCGGGAATAAAGAATTTATTTTCACGCGAATAGAAACCAATTCTTTCGCGGGAATAAATAATTTATTTTCACGCGAATAGAAACCAATGCTTTCGCGGGAATAAATGATTTAATTTCCCGCGAATGGAAACCGTTGCTTTCGCGGGAATAAATAATTTATTTTCACGCGAATAGAAACCAATGCTTTCGCGGGAATAAATGATCTTATTTCCCGCGGATGAAAGTCAATGTTGTCGCGGGAATAAATACTTTATTTTCACGCGAATGGAAACCGTTGCTTTCGCGGGAATAAATACTTTATTTTCCCGCGAAAGCATTGGTTTCTATTCGCGTGAAAATAAAGTATTTATTCCCGCGAAAGCAACGGTTTGTATTCGCGTGAAAATAAAGTATTTATTCCCGCGAAAGCAACGGTTTCCATTCGCGTGAAAATAAAGTATTTATTCCCGCGACAACATTGACTTTCATCCGCGGGAAATAAAATCCTTTATTCCCGCGAAAACATTGGTTTCTATTCGTGTGAAAATAAAATATTTATTCCCGCGAAAGCAACGGTTTCCATTCGCGGGAAATTAAATCATTTATTCCCGCGAAGGCAACGGTTTGCATTCGTGTGAAAATAAAGTACTTATTCCCGCGAAAGAATTGGTTTCTATTCGTGTGAAAATAAATTATTTATTCCCGCGAAAGCATTGGTTTCTATTCGCGTGAAAATAAAATATTTATTCCCGCGAAAGCAACGGTTTCCATTCGCGCGAAAATTATTTATTTATTCCCGCGAAAGCATTGGTTTGTATTCGCGTGAAAATAATTCATTTATTCCCGCGAAAGCATTGGTTTCTATTCGCGTGAAAATAAAATATTTATTCCCGCGAAAGCAACGGTTTCCATTCGCATGAACATTGTTTAGTTATTCCCGCGAAAGCATTGGTTTGTATTCGCGTGAAAATAATTCATTTATTCCCGCGAAACAATTGACTTTCCTTCGCGTGAACAAATGTTGATTCATAGAGATTGACACGAGATGGTGTTCATAGGGTTTAATCAGTACAACTTTAGCTATATAAGAGCCATCGTTTTCACACAGAAAGCATCCAGTTCTACAGCGACTAACAGAGGAGCAACATCTACTACAGCTATTAGGAGAGCAACAAGGTAAGAAGCACTAAAATAATTATTTGTTTTTAATTAATTGAAACATCTAGGTTTTTGAATCTTAGTTTTTAAAAACAATCTTTTAATAAAACAATAGTTTCAGTATATTTACATCATTAAACTAAGTTCTTTTACTTTTTGCAGGTATGATGACATCACACTCCAAAGCACTTCCTAAGCTCCATATTGAACCAATCACAGCTACCAACAACACTAACGCTATTTCCACTACAACCATCATTTCCACCACCAACGGCATTCACATTGATGATAGAAGATCCAATCCTAACACCTTTAATGATACATCTTCTCGCTCAAACACCAATGCTCATGCTGATATAGCAATGAACCGTCATGTAGTTTCAGCTGACTCTCCTTTGAGTCCCACACCGGACTACACATATCTGCATGAGAACAGTGAAGTCAAACGAACGGAGGATATCAAAAAACCGACAGTGACATTATCTCAAGCTTCAATTTCCTTTTTATTCAGCAACAGCAAGAATAATACCGTAAACAAACTTAGAGAGTTTGAATTGCTCGAGATGGCTGGAATAATGACAGGAGCTATGCAGAAAGGAATGTTGGAAATCGGAAATTTTGTGAGTTTGTTGGATTTACCAATTCCTACGATATTGGAGGTTTTCGATGTTAATTACGTTGAAGATTATGGTATATTGGACTATGAATATGTTTTAAAAAACAATCATCGAATTCGAGTCAAGTCACTGATTGACAAAGAACTTACGGTGGAGCTACAGGAACTTGATTCCAGCTCTTCACAAATCCTAGTGTACATGGGAAAGCTAGAAGAAAATCAACCCGATCTACGTATTGTAGGAGATAACCATCGTCATCAAGGGCTAAAACAACGAGTTATAGCCAAAATCTTGAGAAAAAAATCATTGAAGCAGTTGCAAGCATACTTTGATATCATCACTTTCGATAATATTCCTGTCAACACTCTTCTGACATTCACTAGACTTTCAGTTTGGAAAAATTTGAAGTCGAAGCAGCGAAAACGAAAACAAGATACATCGCCTTTACGTATCACTCACACTGTCACTTACAGATACATGATGAATGACGGATCTTTGATGACTGGGAAGATTGTTATCCCTCCTGAGAACGTTTTGAAGATCAAAAATCATGAATGTGGTATGATCCACTATAAAAGTACGATGACAACTGAAAGCGGCACAAAGAAACACATTCTCACGATTCTGAGTGTTGAAGAAGCTTTGATGCTTCTATCTACTTCAAGTGAAAAAGAAGGAATAGCTTTCAGACTTTCTCTATTTGATGATGCTGAGCTGATGAAAAGTTATGATGATGATGTTGCTGCTGATGATGCTGCTGATGATGATGATGACGATGATAACATCGATGCTTATACCGATGAAGAAGATGATAATATGACGGATGATGACTCTAAGAACAACAAATTTGAGGAAAAAGATGAAGTTGCCGACAATGATAGTGAGAAAAGCAATGAAGATGTTGACAATCACATTTCAAGCGAAGCTAGCAGGATTTCAATATCGGAAATTTAATTAAGGTATGTTAATCTTCACTAGTAATAAGTAACTACTAATAGACGTATTTTTTACCATAGTATAATGTAGTTGTTATAACGACATCTATGTATGCTTTTAGATAGAATACGTGTACAAGTGAATGACCGTCGACTCGCCAAAATCTATCAGCAACAACTCATGAACATTAAATTACATATTATTTGTATTGTGCAATAATTTGTATATATTTAGTGTAATAAAGTATTTTATTCATATTTAACATTAGTTATTTAGCCAATTTGTAAAACTTTCGGGGCTACAACTCTAAAATGTTACAAAAATTTCAATGTTCCGACACAAAAATAAATATTTCAAGTTATCGTCTCATTTTTCAAAAATGTTAAGACAACTCCCATTTATAATTTCTAAACTTCGTTTTTGAAAAAATATGTAAAAGTTGTCGGCACATTGTGTCAAAATGATAAGACAACTCCGCTTTTGCACAAAAAAATTGTGAAAAATGTTTTATAATTTGTTTGAGAAACCAAAACAGTAGAAGACTTTTTACAACACAACCGCAAGCATTATACTTTAGGTTTTACAGTTTTGTGAATTGGGTGTTGATAGTTTGTCACGATATGACATAATAATTAAGTAATTATAGTCTTTTTCATAACAATGCTATAGATTCAGTAATACAGATGTGAAATTTACTGTTTCGTCACTTGAATGCAGTATGAAGGTAGTTGATGTAATATTTATTTTGTAATATTATGCAAAGTAATACAGTAAGAATGAAGCATATGGAGTTCTCAACCACAAAACAAATAAAAATAATGCATTAGGGTAAACTAATGACAGAACAATTTTACATGAAGTGTATACATGTGAATAAAGTATTCATAAAAACACAGACTATTGTCTGTATATATAATATATATAGAGAGTATTTATAAAAAACAGCCTATTAACTATATATTTTGTGGTAAGAAATTGTAAAATAGGATAGTTGCATAAAGTCTATGGTAAACTAATGACAGAACATTTTTTACATGAAATGTATTCATAAAAACACAGACTATTGTCTGTATATATAATATATATATAGAGAGAGTATTTATAAAAAAAAACATCCTATTCACTATATATTTTGTGGTAAGAAATTATAAAATAGGGTAGTTGCATAAGACCTATTCCAGAGCCATGATAATATTAAAAAATATAGTGAAATAAAAATTTTAAAACTCACCTAAGAGTGCAGTTAGTACAAGAACTTCTTCTTGAGAAAAGTCTGAGTTTTTCTGCATTTTTCGTCTAATAGACGCTAATTTCAATTTAACACAATCATTAAAACCCTTTTTTTTCAGTCCATCTTTTATATTCAAAATTAATTTAAGTGAAGTTAAATCAATTTTCTTATCATCAATCTTTTGGCTTTCTTTTAAATCTACTTGGGTTTGAGGTTTAACTGTTATAGTATTAGATTCTAAAACACTGGTTTTTGGACTGCACTGTGAACTAGCAACAGAAATTAAGTCATTATTACTTTCTTCAGTTTCTGAAAGATCAGAATCTGAAGATATAAGCGCTCTCATTTTTTTACACTGGTTTTTAATCAAAAGTTTTCGATCTTCAGCAGCAGGTTTTTTAGCTATCGCCAACCATTTACTCCCTAATTCAAAATCTAGAACAATGTTTTCAGAAAAATAACCTTCTATTGGATAGAGATACACTAACGCAAAGTTTTTCGGAAAAGTAATATCCATAAGTAATTCAGAATATTTTCTATTAATAAATAAAACAAAATTATTGTAACTAGCAATATCAACAATAAAAAACATTTTAGTTTTTAAAATACAACTATGTTGCTGAAGATCTCTCAAAGTTGTATGCGATTTTCCACATAAACAATAATAAATAAACAAGTGAGCACAAAAATGTCTTGAAAGAACTCGGCCAGGCTCATGCAATCCCCCTAATTTAAACTTCTTACCACAAAATATACAAGAGACGTTGTTTTTGTTTCCTTCCAGTGCTTCACTCAACATCTTTGTGCCATATGCGATCAACAGCAATGAGAGCACTGAAAGGAAATACCTAGGGCTTTTGTTATCAATATCTACAAACAAAATAAACAAATTCTCATCATATATAGATAACTTTCTTAAGCATGCTATATGTATATATATAAAGATAATGTATGTCACTTACACTTAAAACACTCTCTATCTTCTTTTATATTCCCGTCTAAAAGACTTAATTCTCTATACTCCCTTAATTCAGGATTCTCTGCTTGAACTAAAATAGAAAATACGAATGTAGTTATGCTATTTTTTTGAAAAAATTCGAAAAATTTTTTATAAATTGAATGAGTATATAGTAAGTAATATTTTCATCATACTTACATTCAAATGTGTTCCGTTCATAGCACAGGAAGTTTTCGTCCTTCCCAACACATTGCTTGCTACCTATGAAACGTGAAGATGCTTTTTCTACAAAAAAATAACATAGTAAATGTAAAGTCATTATTATTGTACCTACAGACAAATTTACATTTTTCATAAAACAGAAAAACTTACTCATAGCAATATGTGTGCTAACTTCGCTCTTTTCCGTCTTCTCTTCATCTTCAAAACACTCCTCCAACCACCTTAGTGTTTCATCATCGGTAGAACTTAATAAAACAATAAAATCAAGATTGTAATTATTTAAAAACTCTATATAATACAGTTGAATATTGAATAATAAAGTTTCAATAATATACTTACATAGCACTGAAATCTATTTCGTCTATATTTAATTCTAATGCAACATTTGAGGATGTAGACCTACAAGTAATATATATATATATATATATACATTTGTATAAATTTATAAATGTAACTGCAACAAAATTGTAAAAGATAGTATAAATAACTTACTCATTTGTTGTAGGGATATTGCTAGCCATTGTTGTTTTGCAGAGTAATACTTAATATGAATTATAAATGAAAACTGATACTGTTTAAAAAAAAATAGTTTCTCTTATATACAAAACATTGAAGTCATTTATCAAGATTAATTTGTAGACTGATTTTCTGATTATTACTATGATAAATGATATTGTTTTTTAAAAAAGTGGAAGACAATTAGGAAGTTGGTTAAAAAAAATAGGAAGATAGAGATTAAATAGTTTAATAAGCTTAACCACCACAAACACTCCTGTAAACTGTCTTTCCATCTAGCTAAAATTTTTGAATGTAGAGCGTTGGATAAACAAATTTTACAACCTCTTTTAAATATAACTAGCTAGGATGAAACTTACATTTCATTTGAATGACACCTCACATCCTTCAAACATATTTTTATAGCAACAATTTTCATATAGACACATCAACAGCAAATCAATGATGCAGTGTAGTTCCATCTTTATATCATCAGACAGTAAATTAATATGTGAGAGCTTCAATTATAGTTTACACCATTAAGTATGAGTTCGGAATGTAATAAAATACTTTACAGGTACTGATAGCATTTAATAACTAGTTTAATTGCAGTTTATTGATATACTCTACTATAACACACACTACCACAAACAATCATATAGACACATCATCAGCAAAACAATGATGTAGTGTAGCTCCATCTTTATATCATCAGACAGTAAATTAAAATGTGAGAGCTCCAATTATAGTTTACAACATTAAGTATGAGTTAGGAATGTAATAAACACTTTAAAGATATCTGATAGCATTTAAATATGTATATGTAACATATAACTCTTGATTTATTAGACAAAACAGCTTCCTAAAAATAGAAAATATACTATGTATGTTGATACATTATTATTTCACACAAAAAACAATGAGATATTTTAAAAAAAGTAACAGTCTAACTAATAAAACAAGTGGATAAAGTCATGCTTTGCTCATGTTTTTTAGATGATAGCGGAGATAGCTAGGATTAAAAGTAAAACCACAAATCCGTTTTGGTGGAAGGCTGTATGAAACAATAAAAAACAGGAGATAGATGCAATCAAGTTCTCTTCCTTTTTAGGTTGAATTCGACCTATAATTCCGTCATCTATGGATGTTTGTTGTTTTTGTTTTAAATAGAAATAGCATGATAATAAATAGTGCTTAGGTGTAACTAATGACTTTTCTCGAGCGACACACTTGATATTAAAAAGATCAAAACATATAGGATTAAGCGAGATGATGATTAATGTCTTTTCTGGAATGAGTTTATTAGTAAAATGACACTTGCGGGACACTTGCGCCATATTATAATTAATTACTTTTTAAAAATGATGTGTTAACATTACGTCAACTGAAATAATACCTAAAACGTCTCGCATAAATTTTGATCTGACTGAAAATGGACTGAAAACCTTCAAGGTGCGTAAAAATTATCGTAACTCGCTATAGCGGATATTCTAAGAAATATTTATTTTCTCGTTGGTAACTTGACGTAAAATATTTTGTAACGGATGTCACATGATCTCAATCGTTTTTTTTCAACTTAAACACTTAGTTACTCGTAAACATTTGATACTCGCTTGATTTCTTTGATAACAGTAATATCCCAATTGTGTTTATCGTAAATATTTCAAAAACGGATATTGCGCGTTTCAGTTGGTTTTTCCTGCTAAATTGCTTAGTTACTCGTAAACATTTGAAAATTGTTTGATTTTTTCGCTGATAAAACATGTTGCAAGTATCTTTTACCAAATATTACCGTGATTTTCAATCAGTTTTTCTTACTAGATTACTTAATTACTCACCAACATCCATAATTGTTTTTATTAATCATTGTTGCAAAGCAATGCTGTATTTAAATAATATTACTACGTTTCCAACCAATTTCCTTACTGAATTACTTAATTACTCGCTAGTATTTCATAATTTCTTTCACTAATAATTACAAATAATATTGTAAATAAATAATTTACCAGGGATATTTATGCTCAAGTCTCCTCTCTCTCCTCTAAACACTCTCTCTAGATATATACAAACACAGTTATTTTTATTGTACCTTGCGCAAAAACACCCCCTAAAACTTGTTTTTAGGCTGAGTCTTATGGGTTATTTTAGGGGGAGTTTCAGTCCTGGGAGTAGATACTAAATTGACACAAATTTTTTTCATATGAATTTAAAACTTAACTAATGTAGTTTTTTTACCAAACATCAGTACATCAAAAACATTATTGTAAAGGTATATTATATAGGAAGATTTTCCATACTTATTATGTAATAAATGTATATAATCATATAATGATTAATTTTTGATCAATATATTTATTCAATGTAGATATATCTCTTCTCTCCTCTCTCCTCTCTTTCTTCCTCTCTCCTCTCTCTCTCTCCCTCTCTCCTCTCTCTCTTTCTTTATCTCAAGATACCATATGTATGTATACATTGATTATCATTACAAGTTGTAGTGCTTTGTATTACTTAGTATTTACTGACTCTAGCTATATTATATAGGGTGATTTTCCCTACTTATTATGTAATCAATGTATATAATCATAAAATGTTTCATTTTTGATCAATATAGTTATTCAATGTAGATAAAACTCCTCTCTCCTTTCTCTCTCCTCTCTCCTCTCTGTCTTCTCTCTCCTCTCTCTCAAGATACCATATGAGTTCAAATTATGTGAAAAAAGTATCAAAACTTAAATGCCATACATTCAAAATCTAGATGCCATATGAGTTCAAATCAAGTAAAAAAACAATCAAAACTCAAATGCCACTTAAATGCCATTCAAACGCCACTCAAGTACCCCTCAAGTAAAATACAATAAAAACTCGGCGAATTCATCCAACGTCGTAACCCATTGCCTCAACCCCAAGGCCAGAACCACAAAAAAACACTTGGTAGGGAGATCTGCTCATATATTACTACTAGTGTCTGTGGAGATTAGTGTTTTTTTCTTTGGGTTTTCCGGTTGTCGCATCGTAACTGCTTCTTTCCACTATTTTTGATGCTTGCCACAAATAGTTCTATCCACTCCTTAGCACTGTCTGTGGGTGGTTACTAGCAGTATGTTTCCATATGGCTCATAGCTCCGAAATTTGGAGTTGCGCCACGAGAGATAGCAAGGCAAAACTGTTCCTATGGGCGCAGTGAGTGTTGCGCAATGTATGTGGGAAGTCCCAAACTACTGGTTTTTTTCATGCAGCAGGAAACACGTGTAGTTTGGATAGACATTTTGTTAGATCACTGCTAGTCACCAGAATAAATACTGATCAGAAATTTCAGCTCATCTGCTGCATATAATAACAATATATTATTAATAATAATTGAACATAATAATAATTATTTTTATAATTAATAATAAAATAATAAATGAAACTACTTCTTCTTGTACCATCTCTGATAATATTTATCAACATATATATAATATTATTGTCTTTTATTAAAAACTGCCAACAAATAACCAGAGATGCTACATATCTTCCTCTCTTCAAGATATTTTGCTTTCAAGACTTTTCATTTTGACCGCCATTGCTCAACAGTTTTATTTGACCCCATGGACTGACTGAGCAATGCCCCTGATAAATGTTTCAATGTCACTTTGTTTGTGTTTTTCCATCGATTCTACGTTGTACGTTTTGTTCCTCAATTTTACTGAGAAAATCAAAGATCTCATGATCATTAAACTGACATGGCATTGCACCTAACTAACTAATTAATAAGAAGACAATGCAATTTTTATTGCTTGCAAATGGTCAATCGGAGAGAAGAAACAGCAGTTTGTTTACGTTTATTGCATACCGGATACAGCGTGGTTTACTCCGCTCCACAATGCGCAGTTAACTGTTTCGCTATGCCGCATAGTGGCTGTTTTCGAAAAAAGTTTCCGCAACCAAAACTGGGAAATTCATTGCGCAAGCAGCTGTTCCCACATGAGGCATAACTCCAAATTTCGGAGCTATGAGCCATATGGAAACATACTGTAGGTAACTCGCCAATCTCTTCTTCATAGTAGCTCCCCTGATTGCCCAGGGGCGTAGTCAACTAGGGCTTACGGGTAAATTTTGTGCTCTTTCTTCCGGCGGCAGCAGTTTTTGTCCTACCGCACTCAAATTTTCTGTGCAGGCTATCCTCTCCCCTCTCCATCATTTGGGAAGTCCTGCAGACTGCTGGCTCAATTTTCACGGGTGCTGCTGGGGAAAATTCATCCCAATCACGGGGAGACATTGTGTTCCCTTGCGCCTTTCCTACTGACATCACACTGGCTTTCAACAGCTTTCCATGTTTGTCAGTACGTGGTACATCATGTCCATTTATCGTGATAACGGATTCCTGAAACCTCAGTAGACATTCATGCAGGGTGAGAAACGGCATCCCGACGATGACGTCCTCATTTATGTCACTTATTACAAGGCTGACTCTGGTCTGTAGTCTACAGATTAGTATGGACACCTTCACCGTGTTGTAGAAAACCGTCTTTGATCCACCAGCCATCAATCCATGTGGCTCACTGTCCTGTAGTGTATTCCTTACACACAGCAACAGTCTTTGGTAAACATGTCGGGATAGCCGATTTGTAGTACACCCAGTATCGACGAGTATTGACACAAGTTGTCGCTCCATTTTCCCAGTGAGAAAATAGCTCACCTTATACGGGCGTACAAGGGGAGGGGCAGTGGTATCTGCCGCATGCGTTTTAGCTGGGGGCTGACTTGTTTGAAGCTGCTGTGTCTGCTGACCTCGTATAAGTGTGTTACGGCTTGCCCAATCGCAGGTAGTTGCCTGTACCTCTACTGCGGGCGATGGCCGTTTCAAGCCTGTGCAGGCATCCGTTGAGGTTGTGTTCCAAGACTTCTTAGGGCACAATCTCTGTACATGTCCCAACTCTGCACAGTTCCAGTGCTGGAGTGGTGGTTGGTTGGGCAGTGGTGGAGGAGGCTGAGGGGCAGGGGTATCTCCTTGCTTCATCAGTCTGATCGCCTTCGTGAGGTTCAGCAATGCCTCTGTAACCGCTGTTAAAGAGTCCTTAGTAGTAATATATGAGCAGATCTCCCTACCAAGTGTTTTTTTGTGGATTTGATCTTGGAGTTGAGACAATGGGTTACGGCGTTGGATGAATTCGCCGAGTTTATATTGTATTTTACTTGAGGGGTACTTGAGTGGCATTTGAGTGGCATTTGAGTTTTGATTAGTTTTTTACTTAATTTGAACTTATATGGCATATAGATTTTGAATGTATGGCATTCAAGTTTTGATAACTTTTTTACATAACTCGAACTCATATGGTATCTTGAGAGAGAGGGGAGAGGAGAGAGGAGAGATGGGAGATGAGAGAGGAGAGAGAGGAGAGAGATTTTTTAGTTTTCTATACATTCATGTATATATGGTTAGTTATGTACATATTTATGGCTATATTTATATCTACATAGAGAGAGGAGATATATCTACATTGAACAAATATATTGATCAAAAATGAAAATTATATGATTATATACCTGATTACATAATAAGTAGGGAAAATCTTCTGGAGAGAGGAGGGAGGAGAGATGAGAGAGGAGAGAAGAGAGAGGAGAGAGAGGAGAGATTTTTTTAGTTTTTTATACATTTATGTATATATGGATAATTATGTACATATTTATGGATATATTTACATTTACATTGAATAATATACATTTATTACATAATAAGTATATTAAATGCTATAAAATATGTTGGAAAATTACCAAATTAGACCTCTAGATGGTTAAAATCTACAGTATTTGGGAAATAACTGCAAGAGAGGAGAGAGGAGTATTTGGTAGAGGAGAGAGTATGTTGAGAGAGAGAGAGGAGAGATAAAAAGAGGAGAGAGGAGAGAGGAGATATATCTACATTGAATAAATACAGTGATTAAAAATGAAACAATATGTGAATATATACATTTATTGTGTAATAAGTAGGGAAAAAATTTAAAATAATTACATGAAATTGAATTATAGCTTTAGTTACATTGGATAGTTTACATTATATAGAAAAGGGAAATAGCTCACCAAGTCACATTGTCCAACTTGTTTTTTGAATTAGAGACTATCCATCGCTAAAACACTCATCATTTTTTTTCAGCAACATATCCTGTCTCAAAATCATCAAAGTCTCCACATAGAAAATCTTCAAGTTCATCATCATCATCAATTTCTAATATTGTTTTGTTGTGCTTTGCTTGATCACAATATTGTTTCCAATACATTCGACCGAGACAGTATGGAGAGCAAAATGAAAGATCGTATTCTGTCTTAAATTTTCCGTGGGTTGTTTTTCCTCTGTAGATCATCACACCTGGAGTATATTTGTTAGCTTCTGAAGCATATTTGTCTGGTATGACGAGCGTCTTCAACAGCGTTTCTCCACATTGTTCAATGCTATAACGGATACAAATTACATTCGACTGCCCTCCTTTAAATCGATGAGGAACGAATCTATCAACAACATCTTGGTAAGGAAAAATAGCGCCGGGTTGAAAACTATTGAGGGTGTTGATGTTCAAGAAGCGTTTGAGCTGACATTTAGTCAATGTACTAAAATATAGTGATTCCTCTTCAGCTTTCTTTTTGCTTAGAGGATGTCTGCTAACACGTCTGACATCATACCAAAGAACGTTTTTATTTTTTGGTTTTCCCTTTCTACCCAAATATACAATGTTAAACGGAGGGGGGTAATTATCACAGTTGAAGTTTTTAGCTATTTCAACTGGACAGAGGAGTATTTTGGGTTCGAGTTCATTTATATCTGAAGGTTCATGGTAGTGTACTTGAGAATATCTACACTTCTCCTTACTTGATGGATGTATCACACCAGTCACTCGCATAATGCTTGGGATAGGAAGATCTTCAAATGTTTTGCAAATCGGAACTTTTGGTGAGTCAATCACTTGAGAACCTTTAGACTTTTCTAATTCCCTAGCTCTCCTTTCGTTGAGACATTCAACTGTTAAATGAGTTATAGCTGCGTTCTCCATTGTTTGCTTATCAACGGAAGTAGTTTGTTTTCTCACTGTTTGTTTTCGTTTCCTTACTATTTGCTTTTTTGGAGCAGTTTTCCTTCTCTTAGGAGTTGTTTTGCCGTTTTTCATTTTATTTTCTGTTGGATATGGATCTGTGCTAAGGAGCTCTTCAGAAAGAGTATCCATAACATTCTAAAAATAAAAGGGTAATATTTGCATGAGTGGCTAAGAGTGTATTTATTACTTAGAGTGTCTTATATATATATATATATGTATTTATGCCAAAAGCAGTTAAGATCATAGAGTTATGGTAGATTGAGAATGTGCTTATTAAACTATTGGGATGTGGAGACAGACAACAAAGGATGGATTCAAATATATATATATATATGTATTTACTTAATATTATACCGCTTTTAACATCTAAATTGGTAAGAAATAAAATATAATAGTTTGAACAAAATATTGTAAAATAATAAAAAACAACTAAAAATTTTTCATAAATATGTATGAAACGCTTCCAACATTAATTCTAAAATACCTACAGAAGAGGATAGAGCTTTATCTATTTGGACATAATTATAAATATGCTTTCTGAATTTATAAAAAGTTTTTTTGTTCCATGTCATGTTGTATAATTTTTTGAAAACTATTTGATTCCAAGCACTTCTTTCAATTTCTTTTAAAAAATTATTAATATTAACGACTTCCACCATTGACAAAACGATTTCGAAACTGTTTTTTATAATGTCATCAAAACGTTCTGTAGATATATCACGTTTCTTACAACACATCCCCATACTCATCATGTGTTGAGTTATACAGAATATTATAACTTGAAATGTCAAACGTTCTACAGCTTTTTCTTCAACAACATCATTATTTATCACATAGTTATGATACATTTCTGGAAGGAAGTCCTTTAAGTGGATTGGATTTGTTGTTGCATTGTTCTAAAATACAAGCGATAATTAGATAACTAAAATAATTAAAGGTGTTCAACAGGTGTTAAATAGTATTTTTTATTAATTCTTACCTTTTCATCTGGCTGAGATTCCGACTTTAGATACAATGGTTGGCTTTCTACGACTTGAGTATTCATTCTGAAAAAAACAGAAAAAAATTGGTTCAATTCTTTATAACCAATTTAAAGATAGATATGTCATAAAGCCTTCAGATAGTTGTGTTAGCTAGCGGAAATATTTGAATTTAAGTTTTACCTTTATGAAGAGAGAACTCTTAGTAGTTGCAATGGAAGATGTAGTAGATAGATGTTGCTCCTTTGCTCACTGTTGTTGAACTGGATGCTTTCTGTCTGAAACCGTTGTCTCTTATATAGGTGAATGTGTGAAAATAAATCTTTCATTCCCGCGAAAGCATTGGTTTGTATTCGCGTGAAAATAAATTGTTTATTCCCGCGAAAGCAACGGTTTCCATTCGCGTGAAAATAGCTTATTTATTCCCGCGAAAGCATTGGTTTCTATTCGCGTGAAAATAAATTCTTTATTCCCGCGAAAGCATTGGTTTCTGTTCGCGTGAAAATAAATTCTTTATTCCCGCGAAAGCATTGGTTTCTATTCGCGTGAAAATAAACTATTTATTCCCGCGAAAACATTGGTTTGTATTCGCGTGAAAATAAAATATTTATTCCCGCGAAAGCAATGGTTTCCATTCGCGTGAAAATGAAGTATTGATTCCCGCGAAAGCTTTGGTTTGTATTCGCGGGAAAATAACATATTTATTCCCGCGAAAGCAATGGTTTCCATTCGCGTGAAAATGAAGTATTGATTCCCGCGAAAGCTTTGGTTTGTATTCGCGGGAAAATAAAATTTCTATTCCCGCGAAAACAACAGTTTCTATCCGTGTGAAAATAAATTATTTATTCCCGCGAAAACATTGGTTTGTATTCGCGTGAAAATAAAATATTTATTCCCGCGAAAGCAACGGTTTCCATTCGTGTGAAAATAAAGTATTGATTCCCGCGAAAGCAACGGTTTCCATTCGTGTGAAAATAAAGTTTTGATTCCCGCGAAAGCTTTGGTTTGTATTCGCGGGAAAATAAAATTTTCATTCCCGCGAAAGCAAGGGTTTCCATCCGTGTGAAAATAAATTATTTATTCCCGCGAAAACATTGGTTTGTATTCGCGTGAAAATAAAATATTTATTCCCGCGAAAGCATCTGTTTCCATTCGTGTGAAAATAAAATATTGATTCCCGCGAAAGCATTGCTTTGTATTCGCGTGAAAATAAAATTTTCATTCCCGCGAAAGCAACGCTTTCCATTCGCGTGAAAATAAATTATCTATTCCCGCGAAAGCATTGGTTTGTATCCGCGTGAAAATAAAGTATTCATTCCCGCGAAAGCAACAGTTTCCATTCGCGTGAAAAATAAATGTTTATTCCCGCGAAAGCATTGGTTTGTATTCGCGTGAAAATAAAGTATTCATTCCCGCGAAAGCAACAGTTTCCATTCGCGTGAAAATAAAATGTTTATTCCCGCGAAAGCATTGGTTTGTATTCGCGTGAAAATAAATTATTTATTCCCGCGAAAGCATTGGTGTTCTTCCGTAGAAACAATGTTTCATTAATTTAACCTTATGATAAATGGCATGATTTCAGCTATATAAGAAGCACTGTTTTTACACAGAAAGCAGTCACTTCGACATTAGCAACTGAAGGAGCAAGATCTACTACAACATCATCTACTACAACTGCTAGAAGGACTTTTCTGTTTGGAGGTAAGTCAACTTGATTGAGTATAAATTTAATTTTTATCGATTTAGATACTAACAGTGGTATGATATTGAGTAAATATATATATGTATATATATCTTCAAATTGGTTTGGAAAAGAAATCATAACATGGATTTTTACTTTATCTTTTAGAATGTCGACACAAATCATATCAAAACAACTGAAGAATAAAGAACCAAAACCTTCACAAGATAAGGTGATTGATGACAATGTACTTCTTCAACGCACTATGATCCCCTTTCAAAGCGCCAGTCTGAATACTCTGGCAACTCTCATCATCAAAAGCGCCTCTCTGTTAAGTACTCTATCTCCAGCTTCCAGAAGAAACATTGAAAACATAGTCAAAGTTGAAGATTTACCAATACCTACAGTTATGCAGGTGTTAACCGTTGAGCTCCATGATGAAACGAACTGCACCATCATATACAACTATAAAAAGGATGGAAAGGTAGTTAGAGTGAAGAGCACTATTCCATTAGCGGCGGGATTACTTGTCAATGAAGCTTCGCAAATACGACCACTGGTTTTGATCTACATGGGTGTTGAAAAGACTGGAAAAGCAATTTTTCGTGCTGCTACAGAAACAGGAACTACTTTGAGGTGTAAGAATGTATTTGATGTATTACCAGAAAAAAGTATGCGACAAATCAATGCTTATTTCGAGGTAGCTAATCTTCAGGATTTCCCAACAGATAGTGTCATATGTTTCCAAAACCCTGAAGTTATAACAAAGTCTGACAGGCGATGGAATGGAAATGAAGAGACTCTTCTAGTTCAATACAGAAGTGTTGTAGATGAAGAATTACTGATCGGAGATATGCGCATTCCTCATCAAATAGCTTCTGCTGTGACATCGGAGAGATTTGGAGTGATTTTGTTCAAGGGTCTGAGTCGAAACGCAGACAATTCAATTTTCTACAACATCAGTGTACTCGCAGCTCATCAAGCCTTCGTCCAAGCCTCGGAACTGGCTGATAATCCAAAATCTGAGGATTTTCTCAATCACTTCGATGATGCTGAAAAAGAAGACTGTGGAGAACAAACTCTCGAGAAGCTAATCTATAACTCAAGGGATTCATATCACTATAGGTAAGTTTTATTAATTTTTACCATAATTTTAAAAAGTTGATTTGTGAAAATTTAGTGTATTCTTACAATGAAAAACCCCTTAAAATGATAAATTTGTGAACATTTTTGTAAAAAATTTTTAAGTTATATATATATATATATATATATTTCGAATTAAAAAAGGATTTTGTTGTATCATCAGTGTTTTTTTTTACATAAAAGTTGGAAAAATAACAAAAGGTGATAATTATTTTACAAAAATGTTCAATTTTTCACATAAATGATCAACTCATAACCTTTTTTGTAAAACATTTTTAAATTATATCTATTTCGGATTAAAAAAAGGACTTTTTTGTGTAATCAGTGTATTTTTTTACATAAAAGTTTTAAAAAATAACAAAAGGTTATAATTATTTTGCAAAAATGTTTAGTTTTTCACATAAATGATCAATTCATAAACATTTTTTGTAAAACATTTTTAAATTATAGCTATTTCGGATTAAAAAAGGATTTTTTTTGTGCAATCAGTGTATTTTTTTTACATAAAAGGTTAAAAAATAACAAAAGGGTATAATTATTTTACAAAAATGTTTAGTTTTTCACATAAATGATCAATTCATAAACATTTTTTGTAAAACATGTTTAAATTATATCTATTTCGGATTAAAAAAAAGGACTTTTTTGTGCAATCAGTGTATTTTTTACATAAAAGTTTAAAAAATAACAAAAGGTTATAATTATTTTACAAAAATGTTTAGTTTTTCACATAAATGATCAATTCATATACATTTTTTTTGTAAAACATTTTTAAATTATATATATTTTGGATTAAAAAAAAGGGTTTTTTGTGTAATCAGTGTATTTTTTTAGCTAGAAGTTGAAAAAAAATCACACCAAATGATAAAAAAGGACTTTTTCGTGTGTAATCAGTGTATTTCTTTTACATAGAAGTTGAAAAAATAACGAAAGTTTATATTTATTTTACATTAATTTTAATCATACTATACTAATACATCATTTTTTATTTTAGTCCATTTTATCGTAAAAAGAAAACAGAGTAAAGAACTTTCCCTAAGAAATATTGAGCTGAATGATGTAACTCAGTGAGTTATTTTCCTGTTATATATAAAATGTAAACTATCTAATGTAGCTAAGAGTAAAAATTAAATTCGGTAAAATTTATTTATATAATGAATAACTTTTGTATTTTAGTCAATTATTGGATCACAGAGAATACGGAATACAAGAGTTCCTCCCTGGGTCTAATAATATACCAGAAGAATATCGAGAAAGATATTGTTCAAGAAAAGCACTTTGTAACCATTGATATCGTAAGCTATAGTAGTTTGTATTACAGAAAATTTACTATAAAACAGTTTTATGAATGTAAAAACTAGATATGGTATTTTCTATTACAATTATTTACTTGTAAATTTTATTCATCTAGAGAGGTAATTTGGTGATTTTTTGACAGTTTTTAAAAAAGTTAAAAAGTACAAAAAAAATCAAAAAATATCGAAAACTGTATATTTCAATGATTATTTTTTAAAAGTAAATTTTATTCATCTAGAGAGGTAATTTGGTGATTTTTTGACAGTTTTTAAAAAAGTTAAAAAGTACAAAAAAATCAAAAAATATCGAAAACTATATATTTCAATGATTATTTTTTAAAAAGTTCAAAAAAATGTAATAAAGCTCTGTTTTGAAACATAAAAAATTTAAAAGGATTGTGTAGGATAAAATTCTCACTCTCACTCAAAAAATTATTGAAAATTGAATGAAATAAAAAAATATTTTCCCAAATACCATGAAAAACTCTATATATATATATATACATTGTTTTTAAAATAATATCGAAAACTATATATTTCAATGATTATTTTTTAAAAAAATAAAAAAAATTTAAAAGGAAGGTGTAGGATAAAATCCTCACTCAAAAAATTATTGAAAATTGAATGGAATAAAAGAATATAAAGTGAAAATCGCTATATATATTTATTTTTTTAAAATAATATCGAAAACTGTATATTATAATGATTATTTTTTTAAAAAGTTGAAAAAACAAAAAAATTTGTAATAAAACCCTGTTTTAAAACATAAAAAATTAAAAAGGAATGTAATAAAAGAATATTTTACCAAAATACCTCATTTTTTTTTGTAAATATCTAGTAAAAATTTCTGAAATATTGTTGGTAAAATTTACTGGAAAATGGTTTCAAGTGTGTCAAAGACTAAATATGATGTTTTCATTGAAATGTTTATTTTCAAAAGATCCAAATAATAACATTGAATCAATTAGTTAAATTTAACAGTCAAATTCTTTTTTATCAAGTAGGCTTAATGTTTCTATTGTGATTAATTCTCAAATATTGTAAACTTGAACTATCTAGAGGAGTAATTTGTCGATTTTGATGTGTTTTTTTTAAAAAAATTATCATGTAATACCACATACTTCAGTTCTAATTCGTTTTGAACAATTTCATGGGAGACAAAGAATAAAAAAGTTACATTGATTTAGTTTTTAGAATTAAAGTTGCTATCAAAAATGGATTGTTCTTCTTTAAAAAAAAATGATTACGTAATACTACATGCTTCAGTTCTAATTCGTTTTTAGAATTGAAGTCGCCATCGAAAATGGTTTGTTCTTGAATGGGTAAAACCATAGCCTCCTCCTCCTCATCATGACAAAAGCTTTCTGATGGTTGCGTTTTGAAAAACAAATTGCGTTGTTTTAGTTTTCCGAATTGAAATTGCCATCGAAAATGGTTTGTTCTTAAACGGGAAAATCCATAGCCTTCTCATCATCATGTCTAAGTTTTCTACCCCAATATCTCTAACCTCTCAGAGATAGGAATTGTTCTGTTTAAAAAATAATGGAAATTGTATATATAAATGATTGTTTTTGAAAAAAATGGTAAATTTTTGAAAAAAATTCAAAAGGAAAATGCAGGATAAAACCCTCACTCAAGAAACTAATTTTGTATGATAGGGTGCTCACCTAATAATAAGAAAATAATGAATGATTTATATTTAAACAATTATTGAAAGAATTAATGAAAATTGAATAGAATAAAGGAAATATTTTACCAAATAGTCTGTTTTTTTTGTAAAGATATACAAACAGATAAAATTTAACCATTTAAAGGATGATTTCTTTTTTTGCAAAAAAATAATGAAGATTTAATGAAATGAAAGAATATTTTACCAAATACCTTGTTTTTTTTGTAAATTTATACAATTAGAATAAGAAAATAGTGAATAATGTATATTTAAGCAATTATTGAAAAAATTAATGAAAATTGAATAGAGTAAAGGAAATATTTTACCAAATACCCTGTTTTTTGTAAAGATATACAAACAGATAAAATTTAACCATTTAAAGGGTGATTTCTTTTTTTGCAAAAAAAATAATGAATATTTAATGAAATGAAAGAATATTTTACCAAATACCCTGTTTTTTTTTTTGTAAATTTGTACAATTAGATGAAATTTAACCATTTAGAGGATGATTTGTTTTTGTAAAAATTAATGAAAATTGAATAAATCGAAAAAATATTTCACCAAATACCTCTTTTTTGTAGATGTAAACAAATAGATGAATATCTAACAGCAATTATTGAAAAAATTAATAAAAATTGAATAGAGTAAAGGAAATATTTTACCAAACACCCTGTTTTTTGTAAAGATATACAAACAGATAAAATTTAACCATTTAAAGGGTGATTTCTTTTTTGCAAAAAAATAATGAATATTTAATGAAATGAAAGAATATTTTACCAAATACCCTGTTTTTTTTGTAAATTTGTACAATTAGATGAAATTTAACCATTTAGAGGATGATTTGTTTTTGTAAGAAATTAATGAAAATTGAATAAATCGAAAAAATATTTCACCAAATACCTCTTTTTTGTAGATGTAAACAAATAGATGAATATCTAACTTTATCCATTTTTTTCCATTTGGGATCATGTTTTGAAGGTTTTCAAGATAGTTTTTAGTAAAAGCTTATGCATTGATTTGATTGTCATTACAAGTTGTAGTGTTTGGTATTATTTAATATTTACTGACTCTAGCTATATTATATGAAATTTTCCCTACTTATTGCACAATAAATGTATATATTCACATATTGTTTCATTTTTAATTACTGTATTTATTCAATGTAGATGTAATGAGTCGAATTACAAAAAAATATCAAAACTTAAATGCCATACATTCAAAATCTAGATGCTCTATGAGTCAAAGTTATGTATATAATTATGTACAAGATTATCAAAACTTGAATGCCATACATTCAAAATTTAAAAGTTCAAATTAAGTAAAAAAATAATCAAAACTCAAATGCCACTTAAATGCCATTCAAATGCCACTCAAGTACCCCTCAAGTAAAATACAATATAAACTCGGCGAATTCATCCAACGCCGTAACCCATTGTCTCAACTCCAAGGTCTAATCCACAAAAAAACACTTGGTAGGGAGATCTGCTCATATATTACTACTGTCCTTCTTCTTGTCCTTAGGGTGTCATGGATATTCTTCTAGTTGGTGTGTCCGGGGTGTGTGGTTTATCACCCGTGTATTCCTCTCCTTCATCATCAGATTTGTCTTCTACAATGCTCACGTGAGTGGGCCTCTCCTCATGGCCTGTCCGTATATGCAGGTATTCATTTCCTGCTCTCTCTGCATCAGAAATTTCCACCGGTGGTATCGCCAGGAGGTGTCTCTGCAAGTAGGGGCTGCCTATTGTAGAGCCAATTGTATCCAATGCCATTCTTTGCAACGCCTGGGGGAGAGGGGGGGGGAGACCAGCATAAGCGACCTGCACCAGTCATTCTACTTCACTGGCATGCTCCTGCAGTGTAGTCTTGTACACCCTGCGGAGGCCAGTCAACTTGTATCTTGCTTCAAGGGGGTTAAACCAAACCTTGCCCTCAGAGCAGCAAATATTCCTTGCAAATGTGGCGGCTTACCACACTCAAGTGCACTCCCTCTCAGGGACTTTCACAGATGCAGCAATGCTGTCTGCCCCCGCCACTTGTTGGCCTCAGCTACTTCCATGAAGCGAGAGATAAAATAATCCACATCTCCATCTCCTCTGAACTTGGAGGCTTTAAACAAGGACCGGTTGTTGCAGTTGCTGACTGCATGATGGCTTGCGGTGCTTCAGTCAAGCGTTCCATCATGTTTACTTCAGGGTTTGCAGCGGGTATTCTACCAGCGCTACGTGCTCGTTGGTTTGCCATTGACTTTACTAGAGGAGCGACCCGACTCTAGTGTGCAATGGGAGTAATGCTGGTCCGTAGTTAGCGGCACCAGGTCTCTACAGCTTCTAGGGCTGTCTTTGTCTAATATCCTCAGTAAAAAAGGTAATGGACAGTGTAGTGCTAGGACGAGCTTGAAATTTCAAGTTCGGGTAGGGTTCGGGTATTAGGTACCAATTTCGGGTCGAGTTCGGGTACAGTTCGAGTAGTACTATACTAATAATATTTTCATTATAGCAACAATAATACTAAAGTATGTTATTTTTACGCTTGCAGTTTAATTGTGGTCAATAATAATATACAACAATAACTTTTAGTAAATGATGATTATGAAAACGCAGCATCATATAGAAAAAAACCAATTACAGACTTTAATAAAACTATTATGTTATTTATTATCTTCATGCTTACTTATCATAATCATTGATTATTATTCAAATATTATTTATTATATGACGGATATTATTATGCAATTTTTACATAATCACAATAACAGCTATTACTATATTGTGGTTGATATTAGTACAATAACTCTAATTATTAATAAAAATGCTATTAATTAAAAACAATTGTGAGCAATAATCTCATTATCAGGATTCTTATATATATGATTACAAGACCATAATAATAATAATAATTATCATGAATAAAAAAACAGTTTTATTATTATTATAATTATTATTACCATTTATTAACGATCAATAAATAATAGTTGATGATGATTATTTATCATTATTATTGTATTATTATTTATAATAATAATTAATTATTTTGTTTCACATAATAATATTAACATCATTATTAATTATTATTAATCATTATTATTATTAATTATTATTATTAATCATTATTAATTATTACTATAAATATTGTAATGATGCACTGCGATATGAACAACAATGATTATCATTATTTATTATTATTATCAACCATCATTGATTTACATTATTATTACTGGGTTTATTCATGTGTATATAATATTTTTCAAAACTTGATTCTTTTGAAAAAAAAAGATTATACTAGCGGAGTATGACAAACCAACAGAGAGTTTAATGATGACCATCATAATAAGAATGAGACATGTCATAATAATTATAACGAAAATAATTATCATCATAATATTGTTTGTTATTATTATTTAAATCAGTCTGTTTTATTTATTAATTAGTTAAAATGAATAATTAATTAATTAAGAGCAATTTATTAATGCTAGATAATTTAATTGTATAACATCAATCGCCGGTAGACAATAATTCATAACATAATGTATTATTGTGTAGCATTGAGCTTTTATTATTTATGGTCATAAAGAATAATTAGGCTCATATTTTGTTTCTCTCTCTTGTTTGACTAAAATAATTACCAGCCTGCTAAGTCGCCAATTTGGTTTGACAGCAAATCCAAGGAACAGACTGCATAAACCATAGACCTATAACCTATAAGTATATGGCATAGACATGGATGAAGTATATGGTGTTCTTAGTCTATGCCATAAACGTAGAGTTATCTGCCCGATACTTTCGGCGTTGTCATAGAACTAGGCAGTGCTAAATGAAAAGATTATAGAGCGTATTTTCATTGCCCCTTCCAGAGGCATTATAGTTCAATACTCGAAATTATTACTTTGACATACCCCCGGGTTCGGGTACTCTACTCGTCCATTCATACTCGCTTGTTCGAGTTCGGGTACATACTCGTCCTAGCACTAGGACAGTGGCACAAGACTTGTACAAATTTGCACAGGGTCGTAGTGATGTGTACAAGGCCGGCGTTGAAAGCGCAGGGCCAGTCACAAAGTTAGTAGGGCCGGTATCAAAAGACACTGGGCCGGTATCAGAGTGTGCTGGGCCAGTATCAAAAGACGCTGGGTCGGGCAGGTTGCTGCAACGGAGTAAACTCACCGTTTATGCAGGACTGTGTGATACACACTTTCTTATGATCACTGCTTCAGGTGGAGCAAGCTCAACGTCTGTTCAAGAGTGTCCAGTGGCGAGTTTTAAAAAGTTTTATACAAGAAAAAAAAACACCTGCTACGATATCTGCTGAGGTACGGAAACATTTGGCTTAAGTACATGTAATATTGTGGAGAAATTGTGTGCACATCAATTCCAATAGCTGCACCCCAACCCTCTGTACTTACACCCTTTCCTCCAACCCCCAGTGTCTCTGACCATGCAGCAATCAGTCACCCAGAGTTGTGTGTACAGGACCCCAAGCATTTGATAACTCTTCCCCCCACCCTTATACATGAATGGAAATCGGTAGGATACTGTGGTGGATTTTGGTAGGAAACATGCCCTGCACACTTATACTAACCTAAGGGTGACTCCGACTGAAGCTATTGGTCAGACAGACTTCCCAAAGTGGTGACTCAGAGAGCCATCACACCAGAAAGAGAAGGAGAAATTATACCGGTCCTACAGCTTTACCTACCGGCCCTGCAGAAACTATATCGGCCCCGCAGCTTTACCTACCGGCCCTGCAGTGTTTTCTACCGACCCGGGAGTGACCTCTACCGGCCCTGCAGTGACATATCTCTACCTCTCATCTATCTGAACTCTAAGGCTAATAAAGACTGAGAAATTGATATTGTAGCATTACTCGTTGCCACTAGGAATCTTATCTCTTTAATGTTATGTACCATTGTATGTATTGCTATTCAATGCACTTCTTGCCACTAGCCTATAAAAGACTGGATTTACTTGTGTACATTGCCACTTATTACATACTGCTGTTGCTGTCAACTACTCTGGGCAATTGCCTCCCTAGAGCATGGTTTGTGGACAAATAAATCTATTTATTACCTAAACTGTACCTAGTTTGTCTGAGCCGAGGGCTCACTAGTAGTAAAATTGTGCTCAACTTCTCCATTGTACCCTACAGGTTTGACCGACCCTGCGCTGCCTCTTGGAAAGAGGTGTTGCTTTGCTGTTCCACGACCTGCGCGCTGTGGATTGCTGTTGCTGTTCACGATCCACTACAATACTAAATGGGAGACAGCCTGGCCAATAATGATCAAATTTTGATTTGATTTGGACCAGAAGAAAGCTCTGTTTCTTCTCTAGACAGCTATTTTAAACTACTCTGAGCTACCCTGAGTGACCCCAAGCTACCTCGAGCTACCCTGAGCTGCATTACCTCACCTCATAGGATGGTGCCACTTCCTGCCAAGACTGAGGATGGTAGGACTAATAAAAACAAGAGTGTTACTCATGTGATGTGGCAGGTAAGGGGAAGAGCACAAGCTAAGGTAGAAGAGATGATGGCATGATGGTGCAAGAATGGAAGAGAGGCTGGGCCTAAAGACAAAGACTATTTGTTTAGATACCATGGTCTGTTATTTGCAAATACACAATGTATTGATTATTGGTGTATTATTGTTATTGATTTTTGTGATTGGCTATGCTTGAATTTGGTGACATAGCATCCTTAGGGGAATGTTATAAAAGCCTGGCCAATTTGTACGACCAGGCAGATCACCTTCAAGCCGCAATAGGAATACTGTAATATCTATCACTGACACAAAGGCATCCACTCTACTATTCTCCAACCATTCGGGGTTTATCCCGAATAGATGTTAATGACTCCATGAGGTCCACGACCCCGACACACCACACCAGGGTTTACACGAGTAAATATTTTATTACATGATTCTATTTAGCAATATATAAGTGCACTTAGCACAATCAACTGGACTTCTGCCTGTACAACAGCATAAGAGCTCCTCTTATAGGAGACAAGGAGGAAAATTCACCCCCTTATCAGGGTAAACCAATCACATTTTACAATAGAAATAATACATCAATCAAATTATGCAATACAATTTAGTAAATAATATAAGCCAAAAACACAGGCGAGCTCATGGCAAAACTGCCCTGGGCTGCTTTCCCGCCCTTTCTAGAATCATGGAAACTTTCCACTCCTTATTAGGGCCTTCACTTTCTTGGTCTCTGTTCCTAGGCTTTCTAGCTCAGCCTTCAACTTCTTGAGGTGGGAACCAGTCTTCCATGTCCCCGGCTATCTCAATCAGCCAATTTTCTGGACTGACCCGGGGTAACTTAGGGTAGGTAATATATGTTTATATACGTGAATACAGGGTCTATACAGGGTCTATACAGGGTCTATACAGGGTCTATACAGGGTCTATACAGGGTCTATACAGGGTCTATACAGGGTCTATACAGGGTCGGGGTTGCCGGTATCCAAACTTTGGGGGAATTTCAGTAAATACAAAAGGGGAAAGGCTCAAGGGTTACTTTACACCTCCGTTACTGACAGGGCAAGGAGTGTAGGGGGGTGTTAGAGTGGGAGGGGGTGGGGAGGGGCCTGACTTGACTAAGTATCATGTAAATCTCCCACAATACATCCCTGTATTGTATCTTGGAGGAAAAACATTATTTATGACTACAACACTGTGGAGTCTGTCTGGTCTGTTGGCTACCGCAAGTAATAGGAGGAGTAGTAAGAGGAGGAGAACTACTGAGTGAAATATCAGTGATAGGCTCTGGTAACTGTTGGTGGCTGTGAGCCTGGAAAGTAGCAGTTAAGGAGAATTGTTGAAATAAGCTATTGGTTTAGCTTTTGCAGTAGGAGGATTTTGTTGTGTTACTGCTGTGTAACACACTGGTTGTGTTCATGAAGTGGGTGAATTTTTTTCACAATACACATAGATAATGTAACACCCAGTTACAGACAAGATAAATATAGGTTAACAAATGATAATAAAGTTTATCAATAACAATGAATTATACGCAAGGCATTCCAGTGGATTTCGGTGGACCTGCTAAAATGCTACTAACAAAACCTCTCTCCAACAGAGGTTATCTATCAATCACCGTCAACAGAGGAGTATCTCAAATTCCACAACTGTAACAGAGCCCATGGCTCAGACTCACTACTCAGTGCTTCAGAGTAATAACCATTTTGTTGTTTCACAACAACACAGTGTAAAACAATAGTGTCTTGCTACTTGGTGCAATCACAAGCAGTATCCTAATACAAATGCAAGGAGTGTAAGCAAAACTCTGCTTTTTATAGGCAGAGGTATAGGAAGTGATTGGCCTAATTATAGAGATAACAAATGACAAATAAGTAGGACACAAATATGCAATCAACAAACAGATTTTAAATAGCAAGGAATCAAATAGGTTAATATAAGGAACCAAGCTTCAAGAGCAATACTGCTGAGTTACAGCCCAGGAAGTGATGGTGCAATATAGGCAGAGTTCTTAGACTGTTATAGCTTGGAAACCATAACTTCTGGAGAATCTCATGATGGATATAGCGCGAACTTAAGCTTCTGCATCTTTTTAGACTAGTCTGGTCTCTCAGGCTAAGTTCCTTCTTTCCTCCCCGACCCGTCATAGATTGGCTGCAGGGTCTGTAGTGTTACTGCTGGGCTGGTAGTGAAAGCTGCAGGGCCTGTATAAATAACTGCAGGGCCGATAGTGAAAGCTGCCGGGTCGGAAGGGTTGCCTGCAGGGCCAGTAGAGTTGATTCCTGCGTTTTGTAAGATTTCTTGCAGGGCCAGACTCAAGTAAGGCATGCCTGACACTTGGCAGATGTCAGGGAGACCTTAGCGTAGACAATGCGATCATAAAAATCTACTACAGCATTATAGTAAAAATGTATGCGACTAAAAAGAAAAGGGCAAAGTCCATGGTCTGTTAACCAATTCAGAGAGCCATTAGGTGTGTCTTGATTAAAGCTTCCTGATTTGGAAAATATGACATCTGATTTGATTTCGAACATTTTCCCACTATTCAATGTAATCAAAATTATTCAGTTATGTTTTTTTAACTGTCTGCCTTTATTAACATTCTCTGATTGCACTAGCACTAGCAAGGCAATCAAGGGATCAGCAATAACAGTTGTTGTTAACGCTAGCATGAGAGCTTGTCGCGGTCATATAAAAGGATTATTGACAGAAAAAATTTCTGAAAACATATAATTGTTGTTTTTAGAAAGTTCTAAAATTTCTTTATTCAGCAAATTCAAACAACTGTTTATCAAGTAATAGTTGTATCAGGTTTAGTTTATTTTGGATATTGTTCATAAATCATTTGCTTATATTAGATAGGGTATAACAAAGAAGTGATTCATTGAGCTGGCACAGACAAATACAGTAATGTGAGTTATTTAGTGCGTAACTAATGCCTACAAACAAATAAAGGAATAGATGGCGTTAATGAGCAATTTGTAGTCAGGCAACCGATAAACATTTAGTGGTAACGGATTAGTTGAAAATCTTTGATGAGTTGTTTGGATATTTTGAAACCCAAATATTTGTGCATGGCAATGGCTACTTCAACCAAGTCTTTATATCTTATTTATAAATAAGATGAAGTTGTGGGTGAGTTTTTGTCATTAAAATGTGATAAATGAATAAAGGTTTTTGTGTAGAGTGAAATATTGCACTGGAATTGCACAGCGTGGCCTTACCTGGCAGTGGAAATCTGCTTCTATTTAACACTTACAGCATCTGTCTATCAGTGTGACAACTGGCTGGGGGGGGAAGGGGGGAGGGGGGAGGGGGGGAGGGGGGAGGGGGGAGGGGGGGAGGGGGGGAGGGGGGAGGGGGGGAGGGGGGGAGGGGGGAGGGGGGAGTGGGGGAGGGGGGAGGGGGAGAGGGGGGAGGGGGGGAGGGGGGGAAGGGGGGAGGGGGGGAGGGGGGGAAGGGGGAGGGGGAGGGGGGAGGAGGAGGGGGGAGGGGAGGGGGGAGGAGGGGGAGGAGGGGGAGGAGGAAGAAGAGGAAGAAGAAGGAACTTCACCTTCACTAGCAATAGATGTTCACCTGTGATTGGCTCAATCAAATAAAAATTACCTAGTATTAATGAGACTGCTTATTTAAATTTCTAACAATATTGATTGCTTTTAGAGCCCATTTACTTTTAACCTATTGTATGACTGAATTTGAACTGCTCATCAGCATGTTTCAGTACTTGCTACAGAATATATAGAGCTGTTGTTTCCTGTGTTAGATCAGACCTGGTAGTGCACTTGTATAGTGCAGTTGTGATGTTTTACACATACCAATATAAGCGAATACACTTAATTATCACAAACCTAAAGCTAATTTGATTGGCAGGTTGCCTTGCTAAGTTGTATTGTGGAAACTGATTGGGTTTTCACTCGGTTCTTGATTATAGTACCAAGTGGTTGATAGCAGCAAGGAGACTGCTTTCAGCGAAGCTATTTGTTGGTCTGATCTGACTTGCTTTAGAGAAGCCAATAGTGAGTACCCAGTTGGCCAGTGCTCCTCTCTAGTAGTGACAGTAAAGGTCGGAGGCAAAATCCTATGCAATATATTGCTAGGGCGTGTCATAAGCAACAAGGCTGTGAAACAAAGTTCTCCCTTACTGTACCAGAATCTCATAAATTATTGGCTGTTCCTGGTGCCTGTTGACAGGTTTAAGTCATGAGGAAGTTGTTGGCCCACATCTTTTGGGAAAGAGGCCACCAATTGCTCGACTAGGGTGATGGGTGATAAATGTACCATACGGCAAATCTTATAGTAATATTTTTTTTAATTGCAATTTCTTAGCCATGGTATGAACAAGTCAAAGTACAATTACAAGGTTTTCCAAGTTGCAACAGGACACCTCAGTAGGTATCAAAGAATTGATTGACATTTATTCAGTTATGGTAGTGTGAACAGGTTGAATTTAGGACCCAGTTTTGGGCTACTGATGGACTGAGAGGAGAGTACATGCAGGATGTGCCATCACTGAACACCACAGTGTGATAAACACCAGTCACTGCTGCAGATTGCTTAACTTGTAAGATTGCATAACTTGAAATATTCAAGTCTCATCAAAATTATTAAATAACTTGGTCATCAATTTGAGCATTTATGCAGCTGACCATCTCGGACAGTTTTTTTCTGTATCTCTGTTGTGCAATGAATATTTTACAACCTGAAAGAATTAAATTAGATACCATGCTCCGATCTACTTGGTCTTTTAGTAAACCAAATAGTTATGTATAATCGAAACAGAATCAGTGGGTAAGTATTAATTTTCTTTAACTGTTTGAAATGTAAGTTGCGATTACATCATTAGGAAATGAAAAAGCCATATGCGCAAAGCTAAAAGCAAAATATTATAAGAAACTTAGGAAGTAAAAAAATTAATAATGTCAAATTTGGTCTCAGATGAAGCTATTGAGCAAAGGCACATACTGAGCAAAATAACCCCAGCGTTGCTTTATTGTTCGAAAATATGCGGCAGAAAGTCAGCAACATGGTAACTGTAGTCCAATTCAATATCTCTGAGGGCTTCTCTCAAAGGAATGGCTTGATAGATTTTATCAGAGTCTGGTCTTCTGCCAACAACCATGGCTAAAGCGATACGTTGGACAGGTGTCTTTACATAGACTATGCATCCACTGCTGCCTTCACCCAGCACAGCCCTGCAAATATGCAGTACCACAAACAGTAATTTTGTTTTTAAATACGAAACATCGAATAACCAATTTTCCATTTGTTTTTTTTGTGTATTTGACAACTTCTTTATCAGAAAAGTAATTTCGAGTTCCATTTAAATATTTCAAATATGAAAAACTAAAGCATGAGGGAATATTTTGTGCTGCTACTTTTCCTCCTTACCTTCCCTCAGATTTGACAGTGAATGATAAATGGTCAGCATAGGTCATTGCAGCATCCTCAGGTCTTTCTAATGATTGGAAATTTGGTGCCCATTCGCATTCCCAGCCATCCACATAAAACCGTTTAGTTTTAATCATTTGCTCTATCTCTGCCACTGAATCTGATAAAAATAAATTGAACTGAATAGTTCTGCTACGTTGGATTTTATCTTTTAGTTTTTGAATGTCATGAGATTTTATTCCAAAAATTGCTATGTCATTCATGCAAGCGTGGGGACAGTTTGGTAGCATGTCTTGAGAGCATTTGCTTCCTACACATCGATAATTTGGGTCAACAGTTCTTGAGGAGATGTTTTGGTAATGCTTTCGGTAGGCAAACATTACTGGAGATGCTAATTGGATCCAGTCATCATCTGGAAATGGGTTTTCCACGTTGAGGCGATATTCAGTGTCAAAAGCTTGAGAATAGACAACTCCCCGTATTTGATCAATCGCCGACGAATCTGTACATAGTGCCAAGGTATCACACTGAGCTCCACTTAGCACTAGATGAGCAGGTGTGACTATGTATAATCTTCTGATGCCATTTGGATTACGTTGATCCTGAGCAGAAACGACCAGCTGACATGATGTCATATTAGCAATAATCCACTGACGTTCTTCGCGATCTATCGTTTCTTGTACCACAGAAAGCTTTCCAAGCTGTTCGGTGTGTAGAGGACCACTTTCTATTGTGACAAACTCAAACTCTGGGTACTTGGTCTTGGTTTCTTTTGCAAGCTGTTTTTCAACACCTGTGACTCCTTGACCAAGAATCCTTATTTCTCTCCAGTTTGTTGGTGATTGTGTCCAAACTGGACATTTCACTCGGTGCTTCTTACAAAATCTGTATGAAATATCAAGTCTTTGAAACATTAATGAAAGTGAAAACTTTAAGCATGCAAAAGCATTCACAATATCCGTGTCACTACAGAATCTCTCATTAAATCAAATAATTGCTAGTAAATATACCATAACTGAGCCCTCAAGTGATAAACTAGTACTCTGTAGTCTATTGGGTCTTTGAAAAAACTGCAATAACTTACTACTAACCTGCTCAAGTATTGAATGACTTCCTTAGGTACCGGCTGGTGTTCTGGTCTGGCATCTGCTGCCTCAAGGCTGTCTTTGATGTCACTCAGCTTCACGTACCCTGTTCTGACTGGGTGCTCGCTGGGTGAGTAACTGCGGGAGTTAGCTATTACTTTCTGACTACCTGGTTGCTGTTTAACTAATGGCACAGTATTCGGTCTTCTTTGTCGTTTAGAAGTGGAAAGCGCCCCTCCTTTGCACTGAAGCGGAGTATGTGTTTCAGGTTGAGGTAGTATTGCTGCCATATTTATTCTCTCATTTGTCAATGCTATTGGAGCTATACATTTCCTTAAAAAAACATCAATGCCTTTTGTGATTCTTGCCCACTTTGCTATCTTGTTGAACGAAATGTTTTGTATAAAGTTTGAGAATGTTGTAATTGTAAAACTATTAGTGACACTCTGTACCTGACTGCGCCCAGATTAATATATAAGGTTGCAAAATGTATAACTATTTTCTAACATTGATTGACATATTTACATAAAGTACAAGAATAAAGGTGTGGCTACACAGGCCGATATTTTCCATCGGAAGGCATTCCGATGGGCATGCCCGACGGGCGTGTCCACTTCGGAACATCGTGCGACCTGTTCGTGAGCATAACCAACATGTTGGTCTATGCCCGATGCCGAACAAACATCAGCTTTCTCTGATTGGTTGAAACAAAATATTTTGTCAAGCTCATCAAGTTTAACCATTTACAACGCGTTTCCGTTAGAATTTTTGTCAACAACGAGCATCCACTGCAACTCCGAAGGAACTATTACGTTATAATGATAAAATTTGAATAGTGAATTAATTTTACAAGGCTCATAGAACAGTGGTAATTGACAATTTCAAAATTACTGAGTATAAATATATTAATAAGTAAAATTAATAACAAGTACAATGAAATAAAATTTATTATTACAGCATTTATTTATTTATTATTTTTATTATTATAACTAATGAATAATCACAGTAATATCTGGAAGATTTAATAATAAACAGAGCCAAAACAAAAATATTGAAAGCAATGTTTTTATGGTGAACAAGACCAGCCATACATCACAATGAAATTGTTCTTTAATTATTGTTGTTATTATTATTGCATTATTATATCAGGAAAACAAATAATTCGTTGTCGGAAATGAAACAGACAAAAACCCGCACTTTGTGCCGTGTGATTGGCTAGTTCAGTTGCAGCTCACCGATGTGCTCGTGTACAGCGTCACGCTTCTTCAGCCTGTGTAGCTACCTGCACATAGCCAAGAACCATTGCATAGGCACATCGGTATCAGACCATCGGTGCAGTGTAGCCAAGCCTTAATTCTGTCACAGGTAAATCAAGAATGTAAGAAAGACAATTCAGCTGGTGAAATTACAACATCGTTTACAAACCTTTCGCTGACCAAAAACCCCACTACGAGAATAGTTGAGTTTTATGTTGAAATAACAAATAAAAAGTCGAACATTCAAATACTTGCGGAGTCCAAAGTTAGAATGAGCAGCATTACATGGAACTGTGGGCTATATAAATGCATTCATTCATGTTGCACAAATATTGTGAGTGAATGTACATGCATGTACTGTTTATTGATTGGACAATTTTACCTACTACTGGAAGAAGCTGTTTTACAGCCAGATTTACAATTACTGAAATTTACAATTACTTATTTAACACGGCAGCCATACCTCACCATAGTTTCCGCAAAAAATAAATCATCAGAGGGTTTCTTTCTCGAAGTTGTATCTGTCAATTTGTTTACAATCTTCTCACATCTACACTTTGAATGTAATAAAAGTCCTGTCATATATTGCTACTGACTGGAGTATCATGGGTTGAAGTGTTGTGCAGGAGGATATATAATAAAGACTATGCTTCTATATTTGATTCAGACCCAATATTGGAGCATTGGACCGACTGCATTGCATGTATCCTTTTTAAGCAAACACTACGGTGCATGAAATGGACTTTCGTGAAAAAAGCTGGGTCCATTTTGGAAATAAATCTCAACTAAGCATTGATTGGCTGATTATTTTTGCAACTACAACTGCATTGATGTCAAACTTCTGACTCATACTTGGAACTTATACAAAATTGACGAACTAAGCCCAGTGCTAAGATTTAGCATGCAAATCATATAATACTCTGTTATGGACAGTACTTGGTCATTTTAGCATGGTGGTTTATTTAAGGCTCGGTTTACACTAGGAACACGATTTAAAAATTGTAACAGCTATGGTTCGGTACTGGTGTGCACAAATGTTCCTATTTAGGCAATAGTTTCCTTAACGCATCAGTTCTGTATCAGTATTAAAACTCCTTAGGCCCCATTTCAGTTTCGAGACGAAACCTGTATTGGTACGTATCTATCTAAACATCTGGCATTTTTGCTGCAAACTTCAATGTTCTCATTTGCTTGGAGTGCGCATCTACGCTACGATGCTCACTAGTGTAAACTGGGCCTAAGTGAATGCAGTTGCTAGGCAGCAGCAGGGAATATAATTGTAACATCTCCAGTCATAATATGATGCATACATATTCCTTAACAATATTCTATTTTGTGCAATATGGTAAATTACTGTCAGATAAAATACATACATGTATTTCTTCATGCCCTGTAGTAAAAAATAACCAAAAGTTGTTGCATATACTTACCTCCCGACCCCAACAATAAACTGTTTGTATAGTATAATACGTGTTTGCACAGTAAAATACCACATACTGTTAACGCCAATGTAGGTGACATTGCAGTGCTGTAGGGCAGCTAATTAGGCTGACTTGTTCTGGAAAAGGTTGTACAATTGTCTAGTGAGTAGCAGCACCATCTACCTAACAAGTAGAAACATAGCAATAAAGTTTGAGGCCTAGACCAGTTTAGTTGATGTTATATCTGTTACGATTCGCTATCGCATTTTGTTTCGTAGCCTATGTGTTTAATCAACTTCCAATGATAACAATCAAAAAAGTCGACACATTCAACAAATCATATCTTGATGTAAGAAAATGAGCTTTTAAATAGATCAAAATTAAATTGTTAAATTTGAAAGCACTACTAGAAGTTAAATAAGGATAAACTTGGAGAAAATAATAAACAAAATAGTATTGTTTAAGGAGTTCAGTTGTTGCGTTTTTGTTGTGCAGGGTCAGTAAGTATAATGAAATACACACTTGACATTATTTCTAGCAAACGAATGGAAATTTTTATTAATTTTAACTAATTATAATCCTTAGTTTTTTAAAACCAATTTTTTTTAAACAAACAATTGTGAATGGAAAGCTAGAAGATAGAAGGATTAACTTTCACTGCATCCCCAATTCTCAAAATGTACACCGAATAGATGGTTTAGCTGGAAAGAAAGTCAGAACTGGGATGATTTGGTTATGATTTTATTTTTGTGACATAGTGAGCTGTTCATCAGTTTCAACAAAATCTGCCCATTCATGTTTGAGTTTTTTTAAAGCTCTTGTGTCAAAGGGAGCGAAAAAAACTGAACAACTGTAAATTAAGCAACTAGGCAAATGTTGCAACAGAATTAAATGCATTATATTCTAAAGCTCTGAGTTATGCGCCTGAGCCGAGGGCTCTACATTAGTTGTGGAGTAAAGAACACTCCGTCACTTCTGATTTGGTGTAGTACCCACCTGTTAATACCTCTAAGTGAAAGGTAGTTGGTGGTAGCACGCTGTCGGACTACCGGCTTTACTGTGCCAGCGAACGAGGAGTTCGACTGGAGACAGAGCTCAGTTAGTGGATTGAATGCCCCAAAAATTTACTAAAGTCTTATGGTCCAGAAGTGCAACCACTTCAGTAAGCCAGTCGTTAATAGTTTGCCATTACTACCTCACACCTCACTGAATACCACTAACATAGTGACGCGTAAGTAGGCCATAAACATGTATGCAATGACTAAAATATAAACATTTGGTGAAATATATATGTGGTATGCTCAACTGATCACCCTACCTAAGGAGGATGAAAATACGTTTTTGTCTATTGTTCTACTGCTGGTTGTTTATTTATTACAGTGAAACTTGCATAACTCTGCCAAGTGTAATTCAATATCGATTGATTTAACGTAACAGTCAAGGTCCAAAATGTCAGCCATTGAAAATAGCTCTATATAGTCCAATATGACGATCTTTAATTCAATGTCAGAAGTTGTCGTTTTTTCATATAATAAAATGCACTGATAATTGGATTGGTTACCAATGCATTGAATGATGCTTAGCTCACAAGTCACAGTAGAAGGGCACAAACGGAGATGAGTATCCTTGAATACTTAAAGTATTATGTTTTTAAACCTCTTGGCTGAAGACCTGAACCAAAAAATGTAAATAGACAAAAAGGTGACACAATGCTTCAATAAGTGAAGCGCTAGCATCAGGTGCAACCAATTCATTTGAGAAAAATTAAAGCCTGGTTCACACACATATCGTAGATGCTCGCAAGTGATCGCAGATCCTCGTACGACGGATCTGCGATACCTGTTCACATAAACTTGGCAAACTTACGATCGCAAGAGGTGTACTCACTCTCTTGACTGGAAGGTAATAAAGTCTTGAACACGTCTTCACTGACCTACGACTACATATATACTAAATGAATTATCATTATTCAATTACACTGTCCTATTTATTATTTTTAATAATTTTAAAAATTTAATCACATTGTTACTTATATTATCATGAAATGTTATTCCATATTTTTATTTAAATTTATGGCTGTTGTTCAATAGAGCATTATTATTTTTTTACCATCTCTTAATACAAAATTTTGAATCTCAGTTTATAATAACACACTAATTATGCTATTATATAAAAATTTACAGAAAATATATATATTTATACATTTAAATCAACTATCACAATATTTCACTGAGAAAATTAATAATAAATGATAATCAATATTGATAATTAAACAATAAAAATTTTACTATTTATTATAATTTTTTGTTGGCAGTCATTTTTACATGAGTAACTTTGACCTAACTCTGGTTTTTGAGAAAGAAACTAACAAAATTTTACTCTCTATCGTACGACGGTCACAAGAAAGTTTGTTCAGCTGAACTTTTCTACGAGCCTCTGCGACAGCGTGCGAGGTCTCACGAGCCACTGCAAATCCAGGTTCACATACATCTCAGGTCTGTCGTACGAGGATCTGTGATCACTTGCGAGCATATACGTTATGTATGTGAACCAGGCTTAAACATTATAAAGTTCTTGGTCTATACATGTTCAATAGCCTGTTGTTTGAGTGTGAAGATTGAGGCTCATCATATGATCAACAGCAACAAAAGGCTATTGTAACCTGCTGCGCTATCAGATGCCGAGGCAATGAGACCTGAACTTATAACCCTTATTAATCAACATTTGAGAGTTCTATGATTTATTTAGGATCCAGTTCAGAGAGGACATTTTTGCTCATATGATGTTTTACAGGTGTGAGAAATGCTGATACATAAAAAATTTGAAGAAAAGAGGCATCTATGTAAAAAAATAGAGTTACCAATAACATGTTTGTTATAATTCTTTGTATTTTTGCTGTTGCTGCTACTGGTAGAAATACTTTTCCCCCGCTTTGAATATAATTCATTGAACTTTTGAATATGTTCACTTTATAAATATATGCATGAGAGTATCCTGATGTAAGATGGCATGAACCAATACTACACATACCGTCTCAAGCTTTCTGCACTGAATGAATTACCATAACCAACACTAATCAATTGTGCCAGTTTTACAACAATGTTGTTTTAAAAGAAGGCTGTTTTCTTTAAAAAATGAAGCTAATTTGCTTGCAGCAACAGATCATTAGGACTACGCTAACAATACACAATGACAGAATAACAAGTTCATGTTCGCGGGAGGCAAAGTAAATACCCTGACACATAAGTTGTTTAAAATGCCAAATTAGTGGATGAATAAGATCACTGAGTTGCTAACTCATTTAACAAGCACCAATCAATGGCCAAGTAAGAAAGTTTTTTGTATAATGGAAAAAAGGTCAAATCTAGCGTGAGGTGACATAACTTTAATGTTTCCAAATGACAAAGTGGTTTCAATGGCTCGGTAATTAATATTTTATGGCATATAAACTGTTACTTTCATTACAATTATTTTTAATGTCAAACTAAATTTAATGTACATGTAGATTATTTCTACATTAAAACACAAATTTCCTATAAAGAGAGATGCTATCATTGTTTATTAAGTTTGGATTCGTCTTAAAAAATGGTATTGCTCTTCGATGAAACTTTTGCGGTAGAGAATATTTTGCATCCAACATAATGTTTACAATCAATTTAATTTCAAAATTTCAAATTTTCACTGCTTGAGCGTTGTTGGTGGAATAAAATTCAAGCAAAACAGTGAGCTAGAAAAAAATTGAACAAAAATTAGGTTTTCATGTTTTATTAACCCTCTGGCAAACACCAACCCAAGTACAGTGTATTATTACCATAGGAATAATAATTCAGTGCACATCGAAATAAGAAAATATGTGAATAAAAGTGTTCAAAGTAAATCACTCTGAATTTTACAGTGCTAGTGTTAGACTTGTTAGATAATAAACGTAATGAAAGTGCCAGTTGACACAGACTAAAAAAAAACATTTGTATTTCTATAAAGTGGTTATATGAACATTTGTGATAGATTTCAAAAGCAAGTCTGTGAACTGGACCTTCACGGACTCTTATCTGCTAGAGGCTGTCTCTGCGGGACAGAAACATCCCTTAAGCCTTGCGTTGGCACAAGTGACAGGTGATTGGTCGTCCCTGTTGCCGGTAGTAGAGCGAGCAGTGCTGCCTTCCCTGTACTACGGATGTGACAGTGCCAGTAATACTCTTGATTGGGCCGGTGGTGACTTTTACTGGACCGGTAGTAACCTTACTGGGCCAGGGTTACAAGAAGGACATAGCCTAAGAACTTGAGAACAGCCAAGGAGCTACAAAAGAATGAGTCTGTACTATATCTACCTCCCAAAGATTGAAAAGAAGGACGTCTATAAATCAGCCCGAGGACCTACCAGGAGATGGGAAAGCACAGCAGCAGAAATTTACCCATTAACTCAGCCCCTTTATCTCTGGGCGCTCGTTCTATTTAATTAATTGCTATTACTGTTTCATTCGTTGCTATCTTTAACCTTATCTTATCATTTGTCTGAATCACTTCCTGTACACCTAATTGGTTACTATGTATATTCTTAGCACATGATTGGTTAATGACAATGCTAGCTTCCTGTGCTCGAGTCTATATAAGGCTGGAGCTTGCCTATGCTCTTTGCACTTGTATGTTGTATCTACTCTTGCCACTCCACTCTAGAGGACTACCTCCCTAGAGCTGCAGCAACACAATAAATGTATTCATGCCACAACAATCTGACTAGTTGGTCTGAGCCGTGGGCTCCCTTTATTACTTGCTAGAGTAGTTTGGAACAAGTGGCACCGGCCTTTCTGGCGGTGCCCCCTCTGGAGAGAGGAAGAATACTTGAGCTTAGTGAGGTTTGGTGGCACTGCGCCAGAATCCACTACACATTGTCCTACAGTCATTGAATGGTATTAAATTACCCATAAGAATGTGCAGTTTTAGTCACTGAACTTTTTCAGCTGTCATGATAATAATGCGGTGCAGCATATTTGTAGAAATAACAGTGAACAAGTGCAGAATACAACTAGGCGACGAAAAGGTGGGGGAAGGAAGGGGGGGGGGGTGGTGCAGGGATGATATGGTTTGCCTTCTAATAACTATACAGCATTGACATATCTCCTCACCCTTCACTCACCTACCCGGCCTTTCTTCCTTCAAAGACTAAATGCTTAGATTTTGGCCCCTTCATTTTTACACTCATACTACTGCTGCCTGCTGTTTGACGCTTTTCTTTTGTCTCCAAATTACCCCCCCCTTCTATTTCTCTTTTATCCGTAACCCATGAAGCATCGGTAGTTAAGTAACTTATTACGATATGAAATAAAACAATTAAATTAACAATGAACCGACAACCGGTGCATAGCTGTTTACTCGGTCTACATACGTAATAAAAAACATAAATGGTGGTGAGTTCCAAACAACTAGTTGTTGATGGAATGTCTTACCATTTTTTGTAGTTAGCAACAAAAATGCGTCATTGGGTTTTCCATTTCCCGCCTCGTTGTCCACCATTTGATTATTGTCAATTGAAAGTTACAGAGAAACAGATTTCTTTAGACATACTGTTAAACAGTACAAAGTGTTTGGCTTGAGTACAAGCTCAAGACATTTCTGTGCTATAAGGTGCCAGTATCTCACAATTTCATAGGAAGTAGCATCAACTGAGTTTGGTTTTGACAGCTCAATTATTGCATAACGAGTAAAAGGTATTTCGTTCATACAAATATCAGATCTATGAATGAAGTTTGTTTTTCTACATGATCAACAGTAAAATGTTGTTTGCTATTGAATAATTGTGGTTTTACAGCATACAATGATTCACACAAATTCGAGATTATAACACCACTGATGTTTTTCTATGATGATATGAGAAATACAATAAACTTGGTTATGAAAAAGCACCAATAAGACTTGTTTTTTTTATTAACAATATGTATTGCTTGCTATGGCATTAACAGGTAGGTAACACCTACAATTCATATACAATAGATTAGATGAAGCTCCCATCCACACCCAATAAAAGTATGAGCATTATGATGTCAATAGAACATCAAACAATGATAGTTTTGGGTTTTTGTAATTGCAGATTCACTTATATCAGATGAGTAAAATGTTTTGCAAGGTGAAAGTTCAAGCATAGTTTGGAGTGACTTTGTAACTTTAAGATTCTTTGGCTTATCTTGATCACATTGATATTGAACTGTACCCAGGCTTAACAGTTACCGGCAGACACCTATATGGACCATGCTCTCACCAAAGTGGGTTATTCAAGCACCTGCACTGCTGAGTGGAAAAATTATTGTGTACTGCCAAATCATCATTGAAGTATTTACGATTGCATGTGTAAAGAAATTTACACAGATCTTTTATGAGTTGCTATTGAACTCGTCACAGTAATCAATGAGATGATGAGGTGCAAATGGGGGCTACCATGCAAGCTCAATAAAGTCATCAATACAATTTATTTTGAACTAAGGCAATTCTAGTGTAGTAATCATAACCAAAATCCTTTTATGATGCTGAGTAAGGTCTTCTCAGACTCATACTGTTGACATCTTGTGGCATGATTGTGTGGTATAGTTGTAGGACAGAGCTGGCTTTCACCCACTTCCTGCATTCACCCCTTGTACTCTCCACCCCCTCCCTAACTCTATACAAGCCTCCTCACCCTCCCTCAAGAGATACAACCCTTTATGGACTCTTCCGGTCTCTCTGTAGTAGATGTACTAACCCATGGAAGGTGATGGCCACATAACATTGTTGGGCGACCACCCCCCCCCCCTCTCTCCGCCCCCCCCTTCCTCACCACCACCAATGCCTCACGCTAGCTCCTAAGAGACCCTCTGCCCCCATCTGCAAATTGGTGCTTCCTATTTTATGTGAGACAGATCCACTTATATGTAAATTCAATATAGAAATTTTAAGCCCACAAGGCAGAAGTTGCCTTTTCTTCTGACAGCTGAAGAAGACAACTCCCCAATAATGATGGTAGTGACAAGAGATGGTTCTAGAAGGTAAAGAGAACAATACTAAATGGGCAGAAAAATTAAAGCCATTGTCAATAAGCTGGATGGCAAAAAGTTAGATCGATTGGCAACAAAACAAATCCCATTGGTAACAGCATTGACCACATGATTCAACGATTGTCTACAAACACTTTGTTGACATAAAGGTAACCTAATCGGCCAACTGGTCGAAGTGTTAGACAATCATTGGTTCATGTGGCAACAACTTCTGTCTTTAAAACTTGACAGTAGACCAAAACTCACACTAGTCAGCTTTGTTTCAAAAAGTTTGCTTTTTACTCACTACTTTTAATTTCTTTTAATAAACTGAGTAAATGGACACCATCACCTCTACTAAAAATACTCATAAATGCTGCGTGAGCATATAGCATGTGCACCACAGTATTATAAAGAAATTGTGTTTTATGCAAAGTAAAATTTGGTATGGCTGTCGAATGCATGGCCACTAATCTAATAAATAAAATGAAAATGTAAAAGACCAAAATTGGTAATTATCCTCTTTTAATGGTGCAGACAACTCAGATTTTTATATCCTAAGGCAATAATAAATAAGATAAAAATAGTATTCAATGCTTATGAAAAGCAATGAAAATATTATAAAATACTTTAGAAGGGTGGCTACACTGGCCAATGCTTGCCATCAGGTCTTAAAGGTGGGCTTGGCTGATACATCTGCACATCGTAGAGCTTCTTTGTATGTCTAATGGTTGGTTTATGCCCAATGTGGAAAGCACATCGGCACCCTCTGGTTGGTTAACTTCAAAATATATTCACAAGCTCCTCAAGTTTAACCATTTACAACACATTTCCGCTAGATTCTTTGTACGAGCAACGATTATATATTTTTTATTCAACTTAAAATTTCAAAGGAATTTGATCTTATAGAAAGAATTCGATCTTGTAGAACCTGTATGTCCACGCTTTGAACCAAAATTATTTTGATTTAATGCAGTTGTTGACAAAAAATTCTGTTTAGTACTTTTATTTCACATGGCTCATAACATCATTGATAATTTTAAATTTTTTTTTGAAGTATAAAACGATAATTAATTATTGAGAGCAACAATAATATAAATGATGAGTAATCAAAATATTATGAATTAATAACAAATAACACAGAAGTAATTATTAAAATTAATGCTTTTTATGATGAAAAACTAGCATACATCGCTATGAATGTGACTTACAATTATTGCTGTCATTAATTATTATTATGTCAGAGAAACAAATAATTCGTTGTTGAAAATAAAACCGGCAAAAACCCGCAATTTTTGCGGCATGATTGGCTAGTTCAACATGAGCTAACCAATGTGTTCTAGTACATCGGCATGCTACATCAACTTGTGTGGCCACAAGCATATTGTTGCAATCCATCATATGGGCTCATTAGCACTCCCCCCCCCCCCCCCCACCCAGACCACGTACCTTACGCCATGTTGTGCGGCACCTGTGGGTGCTTGGCCGCTATGATTGTTGTGATGAGTCACTTATTCGACACTATACTGTACCGTATTAGCCTGTGATATAAGTGTGTAGTGACTTGCGCGACATGCATAAATGAGATATAATTTCTACTATACATCCTTATATCTCACTATAACCTTTAGATTAGAGCTTCTGTTGCAATATTATTTTTGTTGTTAGTGGCCTTAATAATCTTGATAATATCATTGTTTACTCTTTACACAGGCCTATTATTCAATTGGCAACAAAAACAGTCTCATAATGCTTGAGCAAAAACGGAGCAAGCTTCTGAGAAGTTATCCACCTTTATTGAAGCCCAAGAATATAAATATGGCCTTGAGAGTTCCAGCCAGTCACTCCAGAAACCTGTTGCCTTTGTTATCATACCATGAAAAAATTGCCCAACTCTTCAATTACATGACTAAAGCACATTCCAAGTCAACAACTACTGATGCATAAAAGTTTCCAAACAAACAATCAAAATATTTACAATCCAATTGTGATGTACTTTTTCCGTAGCCAGGCTATCATTTCTTCAGTTGAGGTAATCTGTCAGGGTTATTTTGTTCAAGTGCAGCTACTGTACTTACAAAGCACACAGCCACAACACAGAAATGGTGGGTGTAAATACAGGAGTACGAAGAAAGTACAGTTCGGGGAGACAATATTGTATGTATTTGAGACTAAAACAGGAAAACAAAGAAAAATGTATAAACTATGTAATAGGATTAGAGACGCTATATGATCCTATATAAAAATACTATGCTATATATATGTCTATGATGATCTCGAGGGACATGTTAATAGAATGTCTGTACAGTAGGGCAATAACCGCCCTCATCTCCCATGAGCTCGAGCAACACAACCCCTAGCAACGCGAGCAAAAGTATAACAGTGTCCCACCTGGATACCCCAACACGTAGCGCGCACTATCTACTGCCTGAAAGATTACAAGAACAAGTGAGACATCATACAAAAGGAAATGGCAGCGAGGAAGTATTCAGAAAACGGTCACATGAAAGTCAACTGAAATAGCCTGATATTTTGGGTAAAGACAAATAAAAATCTAAAAGAAGAAAACCAACCTATAGGTGTGTAACTTGTCCAACTGCAAGGACTTGCAATTAACAGTGTGGGACTAAAAATGATCTAGTTTGTACATCCTGACAGTTCCATAGATTTCTATGTATCTGTTATTTTATTTTGACCTCTGAACCCTAGGTTAAGATGACCCAAAGTTGTTTCAAATATCAGCTCTTGCAGTTGACTCCTATACAGCAGCCTCTCCATGGTGTACTGAGAAGCTGTCCCAGCTCCTGAAATATACATATATCTCCCTCACTGCATCCATATTGCTGGTGGTTTTGATACATTGCTGTAGACTTGGTAATTTTTTACTCCTAATGTACCGCAAATCATCAGTTATTGTTGCTGTTTTACTGCAGACTTTTGTGATACTAAATATTGAACAATGTTTATAGATTTCAGTGGGCCTCTTTCTGGTAAATCTTTTATTTTACTTAAGCTCAACTGTATACAAGTTGAAGCGTTATAGATTGTGGCAGAATAGTGTTGTGAGAGAGCCTTGATTTATTTGTATTTAAACACATCTGATAAGAGTTTAGGGGGAAAACCTTGTTAGCTGTATTTCTGTCAATTGGTAGGTTTGTTAACACAAAGTTAGGTTGCTCAACTGTTTTGACTCGGAGCTTTTAGGCTTGATTAGCACTTTAGACTTTTGATTACAAGCATGGATTACCAAGGTGCAGAGAGGAATAATATTACAAATTGATATCAGATGTGCCCAGCTTATTGAAATGATAGCAAAATCTAGCACCAGATGATAAACATTGAAGTCTGCTTGTCTAGTGGTAAAAGTCACCCTTATCAAACGATTCCCATCTGGAGCAAACATTGAACAATGCTTTAGCTAAGAGCTTAGGGCTGGTAGAGCCATGCTATGTTGATCTCCTCATCAAAAGTTATCTAAAGTGGCAGATATGAATTTTACTCAGGTCAAACTTTGAGCTCATAGCATAGCATTTATCACAAACAGGTTTTTAATCTTGAACTTGTCATAGCAAGATTAAAGTTATTGCAGCATTGAGTAGGTGTGCTTGGGGGGCATAGTGTAAGTGCATATGAATGCATTTAACATATGTGAATCTGTCCTCGTTCAAATAAGCCTGTAGGTAGATACTTTGTGGATACAGGCTTCTGGAGAAACTTGTGCTATCTCTGGTCCTCAGGTTATAGCAGCCATTTTGTTGCTGGCCAGGTATAGCTGGCTGCAGGGCCGTTATAGCTAGCTGCAAGGCTGGAATAGCTAGCTGCAGGGCTGGTATAGCTGGCTGCAGGGCCGTTATAGCTAGCTGCAGGGCCGTTATAGCTAGCTGCAGGGCTGGTATAGCTAGCTGCAGGGCCGTTATAGCTAGCTGCAGGGCCGTTATAGCTAGCTGCAGGGCCGTTATAGCTAGCTGCAGGGCCGTTATAGCTAGCTGCAGGGCTGGTATAGCTAGCTGCAGGGCCGGTAGCGATGGCTAAGGGCTGGTAAAGTGACTGCAGGGTCTCGGGGTTAGTTTCCGACTACTGGCGTGTTTCTAGTAGTATCAAACCTGTGCAGGCATGTTTGACATTCCACAGTTACCAGAGGGATGCTTTAGGATGATGTGTCGGCAACTTTGCTAATGTGCATCAAAAAAATTCACTATGCTTTAACAGTGAGCTGATCAACGCTTCTCTCTTTTCTTTGCCATGCATTTTCCTCTGGTTTCTACCCAGGACAGTGCTGATTGTATCTCTAAGAATTGTCTTCCTAACAAGAATACAACTCCCTATAAATCTTTTGAGTTTAACTTTGAAACTTTTGATCATATCAAGTCTGTTCAACATCCAATTTAACTTTAGGTGATTTTTTGAGCATTGTTGAAACCAATTACTTCATTAACAACCAAAGACTGTTTTTGTTCTCAATGAAGTTTGACTTAAAAGCAGGCAAAACCTTTATGAAAATAAATCTCATTGTGCTCTACACGGGCTTCCTTCCATACGAGTTGATTTAAACTATTTCTTTAAACAGGAGACTCACTCATTCTTGATGTGAAAAACCAAACAAGTTCTCAATTGTTTTTATTTTTATAAGAAATTATAACCAAATACTATAATGAAATCTTCAACACTGAGATGCTATTACATGACTACAGGAATTAATTTAGGTTTCTTATACGCTTACATATTTTGATTCTCTCTAAAACTCACAACCTTGTGGTTCTATGTATTACAGGAAATGGAAGAATCTAAGCAACAACGAGTGCAATGGAATATGCATGTAGTGTATAAGTTGAACTATAAATTTGACATCGCAAAAGACACATTCATATTTTTTCTCTAAAGACAGTAATTCTAAAAACAATCGATAGCAAATCATGTTTGATTTAAAAAACTGCTTATAACATGCCAAGACAAGAACTCACTAGCTAAACAAATCATAAAACTAGTGTAGTGAACAAGTGTTTACAAAACTCAACTTGGCATGTTATTTTGTTAGGGTTTTTGTCACCCATTGCAATTAACATCTACAACAACTCTCATACTGTCTAACGGGCCAGACCTGGTGGTGCCCAACGACCTTATCAGAGCCAGCGATGGAGCAGTCTTTTTCAGGAAAAAATGGGGTTGGATGGAGGGGTTGAAAACTAGAGAGTAGAAAACTACGTCTCTCAAGTTCTGAGCTGTATGGACTGATGTAATGACATGTGCTACAAGCTGTAGCACTGGTGGAGGTGTATGTAGCTCCTTGGTGGAGTTGGGTGTAAGAAATTGAAGGGGTGTAAGCTATATGTAGGTAAATCCTGTTACTAACGGCTCATAAGTTATCAAAGTTTTTAAGATTATACAGTGTCACGAAGTGTCAGCTGGCATCATAAATGAGTTAATCCAAACAAAAGTTGGATAACAAAATCATATAAGTAGTTTGTAAATACCTTTATCAGAATTGATACCAAAATAAGTTAACATTGGCAAACTTTAAATTGCACCTCACTAGATAAACTGGTGCCCACTTTCATGCCCACTTAATCAATATGGTAAAGTGGTGCACAGGCTAAGGAATTTCTATGGCTTAGCAAAGCTGTGCATCAAAATCAAACAAGCAAGATAAATGGTACACAATGAAAAACTTCAGTAATGAAAAAGCTGAGCTGTTTACTTTTTGTGAAAAGCAAAGTTTGTTGTTGGAATGAGCAAACGAGTTAGAACTATCTATATAAAAAAATGACAGATACCTGCACATCAGTGAGCTGTTCACAAGTGGGAAAAGAAAAAACATGAAGTAGAGCGAATCTCATAAAAAAAATCACCAATTTGAAGGCGGCAAGCGCACACACTACCCTGTTTGTAGGCAGCAAGCGCACACACTATCCGGTTTGTAGGCAGCAAGCGCACACACTATCCTGTTTGTGGGCAGCAAGAGCACACACTACCCTGTTTCTAGGCAGCAAGAGCACACACTACTCTGTTTGTAGGCAGCAAGCGCACATACTATCCGGTTTGTAGGCAGCAAGCGCACACACTATCCTGTTTGTGGGCAGCAAGAGCACACACTACCCTGTTTCTAGGCAGCAAGAGCACACACTACCCAGTTTGTAGGCAGCAAGCACACACACTAACCTGTTTGTGGGCAGCAAGCACACACATTACCCTGTTTGTAGGCAGCAAGCGCACATACTACCCTATTTGTGGGCAGCAAAAGCACACGCTACTGTTTGTAGGCAGCAAGCGCACACACTATCCTGTTTGTGGGCAGCAAGCGCACACACTAACCTGTTTGTAGGCAGCAAGCACACACACTACCCAGTTTGTAGGCAGCAAGCGCACACACTACCCTGTTTGTAGGCAGCAAGCACACACACTACCCTGTTTGAAGGCGGCAAGCGCACACACTACCCAGTTTGTAGGCAGCAAGCACACACACTACCCAGTTTGTAGGCAGCAAGCGCACACACTACCCTGTTTGTAGGCAGCAAGCACACACACTACCCAGTTTGTAGGCAGCAAGCGCACACACTATCCTGTTTGTGGGCAGCAAGAGCACACACTACCCTGTTTCTAGGCAGCAAGAGCACACACTACCCAGTTTGTAGGCAGCAAGCACACACACTAACCTGTTTGTGGGCAGCAAGCACACACACTACCCTGTTTGTAGGCAGCAAGCGCACATACTACCCTATTTGTGGGCAGCAAAAGCACACGCTACTGTTTGTAGGCAGCAAGCGCACACACTATCCTGTTTGTGGGCAGCAAGCGCACACACTAACCTGTTTGTAGGCAGCAAGCACACACACTACCCAGTTTGTAGGCAGCAAGCGCACACACTACCCTGTTTGTAGGCAGCAAGCACACACACTACCCTGTTTGAAGGCGGCAAGCGCACACACTACCCAGTTTGTAGGCAGCAAGCACACACACTACCCAGTTTGTAGGCAGCAAGCGCACACACTACCCTGTTTGTAGGCAGCAAGCACACACACTACCCAGTTTGTAGGCAGCAAGCGCACACACTACCCTGTTTGTAGGCAGCAAGCACACACACTACCCAGTTTGTAGGAAGCAAGTGCACACACTACCCTGTTTGTAGGCAGCAAGCGCACACACTAACCTGTTTGTAGGCAGCAAGCACACACACTAACCTCTGCACTGCACCTTCCTCTCTACCCATCGTTGTCCAACCCTTTCAGCAAAAACTTGGCAAACCTTTTAAAGCGTTGAAACATGTAATGCTGTTCACCTCTGTTAAGAGAAATAGTTCAGTTTACGCCAATGTGAGTAAGTGGTTTAATTATTATTGCAACCTTGTATCTAGAAATCTATTCAGCTGTGGAACCTCAAAGAGTGTAAATAATTTAATATTAGGCACTATAGATTAACCAAGTTTACATAACCTCCCATTTGTACAAAAACATTGATTAATTTTCTTTATCGCTAAAGGATTAGGACGTAACTAAAGAACCCAGTTATCGTAAATGTCAAGGCTAGAAAAATTGTACGTCTGTAGCAATATTTACAGAGAGATTGCATCATTTGTTTCCAGCTTCTGATAGCCTGCATCGGCCATGTTCGTAAATAATTAATGATAGGTCCAGTTTCAATAATTGTGCCAACCACTATAAGTTTTTGCTTTTCTTCTTCCATAACATGTTGTATGTTTAGATTAGGTTTGATTAATTAGTGGCTGCTAAAAATCAATTTTTGAAACGTTTTCTGTTTTCTAAGCAACCTTATTATAAATATATTTTATCATTTGTCTTCTTTGGCATTAACCGGTGAACTTTTATAACTACCTGTACCACGAGGGCTGTTGAACCTAGGTGATTGTGGAATTTAATATTGGGCACTATAGATTAACCAAGTTTACATAACCTCCCATTTGTACTAAAAATTGATTAATTTTATTTATGGGTGCTAAGGATGTCACTAAAGTACTTAGTTCTCGTAAATGTCAGAGATAAGTCAAGGCTCACATAGTTGTACACTTGTAACGATCTATATAGAGAGATTGCTATCATTTGTTTTCAGCTTTTGATAGCCTGCATGGGCCACGTCTATAAATAGTTAATGATAGGTCCAGTTTTGAAAATTGTGCGAACCAATAAGAGTTTTTGCTTTTCTTCTTCCGTAACATGTTGTATGTTTAGATTAGAATTGATTAATTAGTGGTTGCTACAAATCAATTTTTGAAACGTTTTCTGTTTGCTAAGCAACCTTATTATAAACATATTTTATCACTTGTTTTCTCTGGAATTAACCAGCAAACTTTCAAAACTACCTGTACCACGGTGGGCTGTTAGAACCTAGGTGATAGTGGAAATTTCCAAAAGCTGAAACCAAAGTTAAATCTTAGAGCAGTCTATGGCTAATTGTATCTGTGGCTAAGCAATTTATTCAAAAATGATAACATTTATGATACCTAGCCTGGATTTGTTTGTACCATTAAAAAAATTAGGCTCAACTCTTGTTAACTCTTTTCAGATGGTCTGAGTATGTATGTAAGGCAGTTTCGTGTTGCTTACACTGCAATTGACTTTTTGATTTCAAATTCATTTTTTACTTGAAAAGCATACAAAAAACTTATTGAATTCTGAAAACTTCAAGTGGTGGTACACAACCCAGCCAATTGTTGGTTGTTCAAGACACAGCAGGTTTATGTAACAGGATCTCTAAATTGCTGAAAAAACTATTGTGATAAAAACATGCTAAAACCCTACAAAAAAATAACTTTTCGTCAATTTTTGCTGTTTGTTGAGGGAAAACTTCTCTATATATTCTAACACAGCATAAAAATTTTATGTAAGTAAATGCGATCAAGTTTCACTAAAATCTGAATAAATCATGTTTTAAATGAAAGCGTAAGCACTTGGTGGTAATTACTTGTATGGACTAATTACGTATTGTTGATAACTCCAGCTTCTAACTGCTACTTTTGATAGAAATCTAGGCTGGATCCGCTAATCATGGCTTGATAAGTTTTTTATGTCGTATATTCATATCAACTTAGTGATGCATGTGGTTTATAAAAATGACAATTCAATGACATCAAAAACATAGCAACCATGTAGTTTTCACGCTTCAGGAAGATAATATTACTATAAGAAAATACATGTACAGAATACGCTGTATGCTCTTTTGTAAATAAGAAATGATCAGTGAGACTTTGTCATTGACTACTAAAATTGACAGCTAGACTAGCAATAACTAAACAATAAAAGTCCATACTCAAAGTATTTTGCAGTTTTTTATACCCCTTATGCTAATGTTGGTTTGATAGAAGACACTATTTTTCGGGCAATGTTTTTGTTAAAGTTTCTCAACAGCGCTGGCTCTAATTATATTAAATCGCTCTCAGGAAGAATTATTATTACTTACATGTAAGTTATTTTGAGTATTTTTAAAAACTTCATGCCAAAAGCCAAGTTATAATAAAGATGCCAACAGCTGCAATATGCAATAAATCAGAGACCTCCGTTTCTGAGATAACAAAAAACATTCCTTGTAAAAAAAAAAAGTTCTGACAAAGTTAAAAAGTTGAATAAACTTGAATTGTAAAAAATTATTTTAGCAACAGTCTTTGCAGAAACTGGAAATACTTTAGAAGACATGCCAAATAAAGTACCCAGACAACTTATAAATAACACAAAACAAAAAAACAAAAACAGAGCAATAAGATAAGCAAAAAGTCAATAAGGATTATATTCATGATACAGCTGCTGTTGACTAAATCAATATATCTATGATCTAAACTTTTATTAAACGACACTCATCGACGAGGCCCAAACCACTGTCAACAACCACCCCACGCTTAGGGTTTCCGAAAGAATTCTTCATTTCGTCCATCTACTGGATAAGCTGGCAACTTTGATTTTTAAAATGAGCTAGCCTTCCAACAGTTTAATGTCATCCACATGATGTCTGTAGTCAATAGCAATATCTCTCAAGGCTGGTTGCAGAAGAATTGCTTGATAGTGATCTGGAACTTTTTCAAGTTTGCCAACAACCATAGCAAAAGCATACTTTTTGGCATTTCTTTTAAGGTACACAACAGATCCACTACTGCCTTCATAGAGAAATTGTGAGCTGCAATTATCATTGCATTTATTGATATGTTCAGGCAACACTTATCTGGATGCTGGCTGTTGTCTCCAAATAGTTGTGGCTCAAATATGCCACAAAAAAGTTCAAAGACAGCTTACCTCGAAAGCTAAAGCAAAATAAAAAACTGTTTTATGCCATTGCAGCAAAAGTGGTACACAACAATTGAACATTTTTATCTCACCTTCTGTTTATGTTTGGAATGAATGTTAGGTGGTCTGCATAAGCCTGCCCATAGGAACCCCCAACAGATTCAAAAGAAGGTACCACTTCACATTCTGTCTCGTCAACATAAACTTTTGCTCTTGATTGAACCATCATTTTCACCATATCTATTTCAGCTGAGGCAATTCCGTCAAATTGAAACTTTCTGCTGAGCCTTAATCTCCACAATAGCCTTTGCAACTCACCTTTAGCTATAGGCAGCAGTGCCAGATCGTTCATGTACATGTGTGGGCAGCAACCCAGTGGCAGCGCTGTGCACTTTCTCGCAGAGCACAAGTAGTTCGGATTGGCCGTATCAGTATTGTCTATTTGATAATAGTGCCTGAAAGCGAGCATAGCGGGCGATGCTACATTTATTGATTGTTCGATTGTTCCATTACGATTGGTTATTTCAAGGATATAATCAGTTTTAGAAAATTGGCTGTCCACATTCTCTCGTATTTGATTAATTACTTCGCAATCTGAGCTGTGAGTAATTTCCTCACATTGAGCGCCACTCAAGATTAGGTGAGCTACTGTGACTATGAAAAAATTTCTCTGGCCCGAGTTACAGCTACGTTTGTCTTCAGCGGATACAATAAGCTGACAACTTGCTCTAGCAGCCGCATTCCATTGAGGGTGACTGCTATCTGCAGTTCTCTGTACAACAGAGAGCTCATGAAGCTGTCTGGTGTGCAGAGGGCCACTTTCAATTGTGACAAATTTGAACTCGAATTGGTGAGTTTTAGCTTCTTCTTCTAGTTGAGTCTGGATTTTGGTGGCTCCTTGACCAAGAATTCTGATCTCTCTCCAGTCTGTTGGTGATTGGGCCCAAACTGGACACACAACGTGGTGCTGTCTACAGAGTCTACATAATAAGAGTGTTGTGAACTTATGGATTTATACATGTGGCATACACAGACAAATGTAGTATTTAAGCCAATGAAGCTTTATAAGCAATTTTTTTATATCTAAAACAGTTATGAAGTGCTTACCGTTCAATCAGCTGACGAACTTCTTTCGGCGTTTGTCTGTAAACTGCTTTCGTTTCAAAGCTGTCCACTGAGTTTAATATCGAACCCAAATCAACAAAATTTTGATTCTGACTATTTGAGCCAAAATAAGTTGTTGGTGGAAGGTTTTGTGATCGCTTTGTTCTTGTTTGTAGCTCTGCATTTGGTGTAGAAGCTGATCTTTTAAACTCCGGACGACGGGAATCTAGTTTTTTTAAATGGGTAGCTGCAATGTCTGCTTGTGCAAAAGCCATATCAAAAGTGTATCAAAATATATGCTTCATCACTAAAGCTCCATAATCGCAGCAAGCAAGTTCAACTGTCATCTGATTGAAAAAAAGAATTTATTAATGAAGCTCGAATATTTCAAATGATCAATTTCAACTAAAAGCTCTGCTCACTTGGAGCACTAGCAGGTTGATGATCAAGAGCGTAACAACCTGTTTTCTTTTAAATAAAACATATAATGCTTGCCACTTTTATACATTCCTAGTTGACCAATCATTGCTTGTTGAAATTAATCAGATTGTCAAGCCACACCCACCACCAATAACACAGCCAATTATATGAGTTGCCTCTGACAAGCTTATCATGATCAATTAAGGATCTTTCTTTCGTAGGGCTTAACAATGGGATTAAACGAGACCATTCGGAAATCCCATCGTTGAGGGCAAAAAAACATGGCAGCAATGGGTAATTTGGGCTCAACGATGAAAGTGACAAGCGAGGTAGGTAGCATCGTTGAGGGCATAGACTTGTCTCCACCTAACCAACAATTTTAACGAGTCAACTTATTAATCAATGCTTCTGCCCGTTTTAAGTCGTGACAATCCATTATAACGTATATAAAAAAATACATCTGACAATAACATCATCGTAATTATTTTCTGTTTGTAAAGAAACTAAAGTGGGCTCGCTTTAGCTATGCAGTTTTCATAGATGTAGATGGAAATAAAATTTTCTATGGTTTAAGCTCAAACAACTTCCGTTAAACGGCAGTCATCGTTGAGCCCTCAACGAGTGTTCAGCGAGTGCCCTATGCATAGGGTATCCGAAAGCACCCTAAATTACTGAAATGCCTATGCAGATGATAGTTTACAATCGCCTAATTGGAATTTATCTCTCTTGCCTGTGCATTGGACACTCATCGAAACATGAGAAGAAAATTCCAGACATTCAACTGGACAATAATAGTAGTTGGATATTGGTTGCTATTACAATGATTAAAGTGTGGTGGACTTGAACATCTGAGTATTCCATCTGGCTAGTCGCCATACCAGAGTTTTATCTTGACGAGTAGCTTTGTGTTTGGTGGATTCGTATGACTCTGGCTTTGATTGCATGATTGTGTAAAGAAAAAAAAGTGTTTGCGGTGTACTGTCTAATAATTTGCTGTTGCATAGCCTGTATTAGCTAGTGAATGAGTCGTTACCAATGGTAGATTAACACAATATCTTGTAACCACACTACCTGCCCTGTATAGTGTACCCCCTCTCTCTGTACAAGTTGTAATTAGCTAAAGGAAGGACAGAAAATCTTGCCAAATGTGTTTTGTACTTTTAAAGCTATGGGTAGATAACTCCATATATCATTTACTAAACCTACCTCAAAGCCTTTACCCCACAACCTTGCAACTTGACTGTGGTGTTTGTTCAAGTGGTATGAAGGATTGTCCTCTCCTGAACATTGCATACATTGTATAACTACAGTGAGCCAAGTACGATTGCTAATAAATTGGCTTTGTAATAAATAATGAACATTATTTTTTACAATATATGTAGTACTGAAAATGTGTGGACACTGTATTTGCATTATCTGCCCAAAGCTTTCTGAATAAATACTAAAAATAGCTAAAAAAAACAATCTGAATCACTCAGTTTGAGCCAGTTTAGTATAAAAAGTGAGCACTCACTCTAAGGTCACTTTATGCCACTACATCTAGGGGACCCATCCTCATCTTTTATTGTATGTTATGCTACTTTTTGTAGTATTGTGATTGATGAAATAAAAAACACTCACCCAACACTTCTGGTGTATCATACTCTGCACCTTGGCTGATTTTGATTAGCAATTTTTGATAAACTTCATATTTTATGGCAAAATTTTTGGCTCACTGCCATCCTGTACAGCAGGATATAATGCAATCCTCAAATACTCAACAGCTACTGGCCAAATTGAAGTTTTTGACACTAATATTAGCTTGAAAAATAACTTTATTATTCAATGCCAAGAATCTGAAAAAGTATTAAGACAAGGCATTTTTACCTATAAATAGCATATATAATTTTTTTCTCTTTGCTTCATCATAATATTATACAAATAGCACAACATGTATAAAAAATGATGATGTGACTCATGGATGCAGTAGCGTAAAGCGAGTTTAAAGTCTCATTTTCGTGAAGCTCGCTCAAATTGAGAAACTCATAATGTTCTTTTAGATGGTTTGGGTATTCATTGAGAGCATCTAACTAAAATGCCAATAAAGCTTCCACACTATATTATTATTTTGAAAAAACTTTTTCATTACATTTTTACTACGCCAGTTTTTCGCTAACCATACATTAGTTATTGTGGGAATAGCTCAAGCTAACCATACATTAGTTTTTGTGGGAATAGCTCAAGCTAACCATACATTAGTTTTTGTGGGGATAGCTTCTTCTTAATCCTTAGCATGGATAACATTAAAACTATGTTTGGCTGTCGCTCTAACAAATTGAAATTTTATAGCGTTCGCTTCAAGGTGCAGAATAATTGTCACTTAGATGAATTAAAAACAGCGACTGCAGCACGGCTGAAAAGTCTTAAAAAATCTTTCATTGTATAAAAATGCTTTTAAATAGCTATTTAGTATTTACTACTCCAATGTATTCAGCTATGTAGTTTTTAATCACGGTTCTTTATATATAATGCCTTGAGACCTTTTCACCAAATATATAAGATGCTCAACAAATGAAACTAAATTTTTGCTAAAAACAAAAAAAATTAACCATTTTGACTTTGACTTACATATTCAAGGGCTTCCAGCATCGTGTCGATCAGACTGTCTCAACAGAAAATGTAAAAGGTATGTATATATGTGGGGGTTTTGGAAGTCCAACAATTTGTATATGACTTTCTTCTGCTCCCCCCCCCCCCCATGTGTCTATTATTTCACAATGTCCAAATACTCTAGTGGATTTTGGGGGCCTAAAACCACTGGCTGAGTGTCTCTGGTCCTATGAGCTCTTAGTTCGCCGGCACAGGAAAGTCGGTAGCAATCGGACGGTATGCTGCCACCAGTTGCCTTTCTCATTGAAATAAGTAACAACAGGTCGATATACACTGAATCAGACGTGAAGGGTACACTCAACTCCACAACTGATACAGAGCCCTCGGCTCAGACGCATAACTCTGTGCTTTCGAGTTATATGCCTTTATTCTTCTCCAAAGAATACGAGTAGGTAAAAGTCACAATACAAGACTACATTACAGACGGATTAGATTTGGTATAGGCTCTGCCTTCTATAGGCAGAGAACAGGAAGCAAAATGAATAACGAACAGCACAAAAGTAGAACAGAATATAACGAATAGATGACCATATATAAATAGTCAACAAATGAGGTAAGGTATATGGGTTTAAAGGTAAGTGGCGCCCAGAAGTTGTAGGAGGAGCTATGGACTCCTTAGCCAGTCACAAGCATTTCTATTTTCTGTCTCAAGTGTCTCAGGCTTTGTAGCCTTGGTTTCTTGACTTTCCTCATAAGTATGGGTAAGTATCTGGTAGATATGTCCTTCTACCCCCTCTAAGGCTATCTTCAGGTCTCAGGCTATGGTGACTCACTTCCTGCTGGCCAGGTATGGCACCCACAGAGTCGGTAATGAGTCATGCAGGGTCGGTATGGCTCCAATGCAGGGTAGATGACTGATCTATGCAGTGCCTTTCAGTTCGGTGTAGTTAATTATTATCGTTCTGGCCATCCAATGGCTATATAGTGATGTCAGAACGAGTACTAACACATCTGCACACATGTATGTGACATGAAAATCTACCATAACACTATGGCAAAGTAATTGGGAGTAATCTACTCTCTACCCTTTCTACACGCATGTGACTAACAATATGACAATGTTCATTGGAGTTTTTCAATCTAATACACAATAAAATAAGTCATCTCATGTCAAATGTGGAAACAACACAACATGTTACACAGCTGTGTGCTTGTGATTAGCCTGGACAAGTACATAGCTTTCTATCTCATCAGTTAATCCTTTAGCTATCTAGTTCTGCTTCATTTAAACTTTTACTCGACTGGTGTGGTTGATCCCTGAGGTAATATACTTCCTTCAAGTAAGAGGCGATGGAAGGTTAGTAGGTTACATAATATCACAGTGAAGACTGAGCAGAAATAACACAAAATGTTCGCTTATTATTGCCACAATGTGGGTACAGAAAAATCATCAGAAAACATCGAAACGGAATATACCCAAAAATATTGTTTTTCATTTTTTTTTCTGATCAACACAGCTGATAATTTCACACACGGTAGTTTAATATTGTAAAAACTTGGGTAAAGTAAACTCAGAGTACAGTCTCCAAAATTAGTCTAATAGTGGATACTTTGATGTTCCATGAGGTGTTCTTATATCAAGCAGTACCTATACATCTGATTATGCTTATATATTCAATATTTTTTCAAGGAGTTCATTGAATTGGCAATTTCGCAAAGCTTTTCTCTTTTGATTGCATAAAGTTATTGTTTTGTTTTTTTGAAGTAGAATCAACCAGAATAACTTTTCCAAAGAGTATTTGTCGATTGTCGTTGCAATTGCTAATAGTTCCATTGACATTTGAACTGCTGCAAACAATTCTTAATTTGTCATTAGCAAAATCGTTTTTGTTTTCTCGTAGTAGAATATAATGACATTCATTTAATAGCGAAGTATGAATAAGCACCAGAGCTTTTGATTACTTGAATTTTCCATTGCCATCTGGGTTGGTGGCAGAGAAAGCATGATTGGTCACAAACGTCAACAAATTTTCATCACCTGCTTTGAGTTCAACTTCTCGAATTACATGAAGCAAGAAATGTATTTATAGATACAAACTTTACATAGTTGTATTAGTCACTAAGACTATATGTCTATGTTATTTAGAACAGGAGGCTATGAATATGACTTTTACGAACTCTATTACACAATACAGTAAGCTTACAATCCAAACAACTGTACTCACACACAAAAGAGCTATACACAACTAGATCCCATGCGGAATGTTGATTTAGGGAGTAATTACTGCGCTATAATCACTGCCAGTTCATGATGCATGCGTATACTGACAGCCTTGCCTGCTGACGTAAATTCTATTTTTGCGCAACAATTGTAGCGTTATATTGATCTACTTATGACTAGGGAACTGATACTTGCTCAAGGATTGTGGGAAATTTCATTTGATCACTTCACTGGCTGTACTTACTGTATTTCTGTACTTACTTTACTTACTATATTATTTGTAAAGTCCAAAATAAGTGAGTATGTATGTAGCTACTTACAACATGTACAACTAACAGCTAACAACTAACAACTTGTACTGTGTTGTTTGTTATGTATGCATTTAGTAATTATAAATCATTTGCTGTCCCACATACGCTATGCTATAGAAATTGACACCCGGTTGCATGGTTAACGAGCGAAAATAGCAGCAAAGCTTATAACAAACCCGTTAGTTGTATTCCTTTTGTCTTGAGTGAAGTTGTGTTGTTAAAAACGATTTATAATTATCGTTTTCTTTAAAACAAACTAACTGCCTATAAGTCAGCAAACAGACTAGTCTAGCTGTTTTTGATTTCATTTTGAAAATAAATTTATATTTGTATGCTGTATTTATGCTCTTTAAAATATTGTAACTGCAAGCCAGCCGATTTTTGATCAACGCAATCTGTTCACTTTTATTTTAGTCCATTATTAGTCTCCCAAACTTGGCAGTGACCAGTTCAGGGTAATTAATTATTACGTTTTTAGTGATCATTTAGCCGCTGCATTACTTACAGCTGCCTGCAGTTAACTATCAGCTTATTTGCTGGCTATCTATGCAACTCTATTAACGAAGATGTCATGATATCAGTTTTTTTATTCGTCTTACCACATTTATGCATTTTAGCATAACTTAACTTGCGATTCTGTTTCTTGTACAGTTTTCTAAGATTACGTATTTGGTGTTGCAGGAATAGCAGAAGTGGCGGAGTTGTGTGCCGCAGCTGACAGCTGTTTCCAGCAAGCACTCTATAGATCAGACTGCTGCTATAATTATGCTTCATCATGGCTAAATTGTGGAGTTACTGAGTGCATGCCTGGTGAGGTACGTCTGGGAGTGCAGAGAACAACAACGCGCGTGCCGTAAGTTCATGAATTGATTTCTACAAAAAGTAGTTAAAAAGCTTGCAGTTTCAACAAGTGACCAAACTTTTTAATCAAACTGTCAACTTTCCGTGAGAGATATTTTTTAAGAGATAAAACAATACGGTAGCTCACACCAATATAGCGGTATGCTGAATGTGCACAATCAGATAAGTTAAATATTTTTGAGAGCTTTGCTCCTGTATCATGTGCGGGCGTCTAACCATTAAGCTGCGTTTACACTATGCGTCTCCGACTCCGATTCCTTTGTAGTTTGCCGCCTGCGACTTGGTGCATCTTCCTGTGGACAGCTTCCTGTGAAATTGCAGGGTTGTCGGAGTCGGAGACGCAGCAACCCAGCAGTGTTGGGTTTGAGCGACAAGTCGCAGCTTTTTCATAGCCACGTGACACAGCTTAACCAATTGAGTTGCTCTATATAGCGGCTCCAATATTTGGTTTATTTTGGCCTAGATATAATGTAAACAATGATTGTTGTAAGATCGTAAGGTTGTTATTAAATAATTAATTATTATCAGCATTGTTGACATGTGTGTTTATTATTTTTCTTATCAAAAGAATCAAACTATATATGTTCAACAATAATAGAAAATTCATATTTGGAGTAGCTATCATTATTATTTTGGATGCAAACATAAAAATAACGTTAGATTTTGTTCAAATTATCATTTAATTTTGGCAAGTAGTATTATTATTTATATAGAAGTAAAAATCTCATTTTATAGGTAAATAAAAAATTCACAAGATGCATAGAGAACTACTGTCTGGTCGAAAACTGATAATAATTAAATTACAACTCATCAATCCAACTACTTGAGCGCAGGAACGCAATAAATTATTTAAGCTAAGATGGTTGGGCAACTCCGAAGTCCCGGAAATCAAAAAATCAGGGTGTCGCAGTAGTGTAAATGCAACATGCGTCTGCGCCTCCGACAATCTAGTAAATTCACTGGTGTCGGAGTCGGAAGTAGTGTTATATGAGCAGTTCAAGCCACCTGGGTCCCCCGGGGATTTAATTGGGTGTGTGAGTTGTGGGTGTGAGTTGTGGATGTGAGTTGTGGTTTTAATCATGAGATGTATTCATAGGTGTGAGCCAGTGTTTTTTTGTGGTGTTAATGTCTGTTTTTATGCAATGTGTTATGGTATTGATTAGAGCAGTGGTTTTATGGCATTTAATTTTTGATTTTTGTTTTACATAATTTTGTTCTGTTATGGCATCTTGAGTGTAAATAATTTTGTTTAGTTTGCTCATATTCATGTATATATGTACAATTATGTATTTATTTATGCTTACATTTATCTCCATTTTTATTCTATAAATATTACTTTTACTAATGAATATAATAATGAGCTAAATATGTATACAGTAAAAATGTAAAAAGAATTGTTTAAGATATACAATTGGTTTCTATTTTACTAAGCACTAGTAGGTTCTGTTGACACTCCATCTGAACATACTCGTCTTTTAGCATAAAAATATGTGAGTCCTCGTTTGATTTGTCTGTAGGTTAACATTTTTCCATCTTTCATTATGAAACCTCGATTGGTTCCTTTGAAAGACTTTCTTGTCCTCAATACATTCAGATAACTGTGTTTGTTTAAATCATTACTTCGCTTGTTTAAACCTTTGGAACTAAACTTGTTTCCTTTTTCTCCCCAACAGTAGTAGGATTTAGAGTTGAGCGCAACAATTCCATCTCCAGTAAACTCCTCTTTGAACAACCCAGGTGTTCTTTTTCCATGTTTTAGCACTTTTTCACAACACTCACGTATGTTCCATTCAGCACCCATTATTTTAACTTTCAAAAACTCATCCATATGTGTATCGCAGTACGGACGTGGAAACCAGTTGGCATAATCGACATAAAACTCTTTTTTCATGTCTGCTTTCACCAATGTTTCTAACGATCCGCTCAAAGCCATGTACGCGCTATCTGTATCCATTTCTACATACTGGAAATCATGTCTATCGATGTATCTATAATTAAAAAATAGGTGATTGTTTTATTTAGGGTTATGACTATTGTTTAATTTAACTATTAGGTTAATAGAGGAAAACTATGAGTGACTTACTTGTCCATAAAGTCATAGTAAAACTGCAACATTCTCAGCTTGGCATATTGTAGTATGGAGAAACCCAAGTGTACAGGAACATTCATATTCAGCTGAAATGAATATCATAATGATTAATGTGATGAACTTGAAGAATGCAACAGTTTTTTTTTTGTATTGGCTTTAATTAAAGTTTAAAACGTACCATTTTTTTAGCACTTATTATTTCGTAAAAATCCTCTGATATCTCCTCCATAGCAACAAATTTGTTTCCTCTGATATGGAATGAAGCTTTTCTGGAACCATCAATGTACTTGACCTTTGAATGTTTTTCCTTGTCCGTGATTGTTTTTCCATAGGCAGCATTTCCCACCAATTTACTGGTGTTGGCAAGCAACTCTTGACTAGGATCCCTATCTCCCATTCTCCTAGCATCCGAAACCGATGTTCCAAAAGCCTCAAAAGCATTTCTAGGGATGTATTCTATGAGCTGATAGACTTTGGTGATTTTTAATCCCTGTTTCAAGTACCACTTTAACAACGGACTCATTAACAATATCTTTTCTCCAAATAAGCTTCCAACTAGCGAACGTTGTGGGGTATTGAGGAATCCTTCGGTTTCTGCAAAGTTTCTCATCTCATTACTCAAGTGGTCTCTGCTCAACATTGTGTTTTTAAAAATTGGAGACATTTCGGAAAATTTATCTTTTAGATCCTCAGGGACTTCAATGTCGCATTCAACAAATCCAAAAAATTCCTCTGATTGAACTCTCTCCAACACTTCTTCTTGATTCAGCTTTCTTTCAAGTATTTTAGGATAGAAAGAGTCGTAAAAAGTGTCGACAAATTTTTGTAAATTTGTATGAGTTTTTACACGTTTCATCCACTCACACTCCCAAATCGAGATGACTGTATAACCAAGAGTTCGGAGATACTCTTCATTTTTCATTGTGTCTCTATACAATTGAGCCGTTGACTTTTGCCTAGTAGGATGAAGCTCCTGATGTCTAGTGTTGTTGAAAGTGCAGTTGTGACCGTGCCAAAAACAACCATGGAATTGAAAGACATCTCGAGTTTCAATGCAAAATCCATCGACGCGGAGACTCCGTTGTCCGAGAGCGACTTCTCCTCCGTTGAGCTGATGTCTGATATTGATTTTTTTTGAAAACATTTGGAACTGTAACCAGCTATGAGCTACCTTGCTAAATTTTACTGGTTCAGCAACAAAGGAATTTTCGATTTTTCTTCTTCGAGGATAACCAGTAGGCATTGATTGCATCATACACCATAAATAGAGCGCATTTGCATCAACTCCATAGATTCTATCACAAATTTTTGATTTTTTTCCAAGCCAATGTTCTCTAATTCTCGTCAGTCCCTTTTCGTGATATCTGTGCATCACCAGACTGGGACCTCCAACGATGTTTTTCTTTATCAAGTAATACAGATCCGTATTGCATTTGTCAATCAGGCAGATTGGGAGAGTCTGTCGAAATGAATTACCAAGTTCTCGAAAATCTAAATAAGAAGAAAGTTGCGGAGGAGATGGTTGGGGAGCTTTGTTAAACATCCACCGAAGTGCCAATCCTGGTAAAGATATACCGTCTTTCAACATGTCGATCCCGTGTTCTCTGTAGATAGCTCTTTGTCTTTCCAAAGCTTGAACGAATGGGGTTACATCCAAGTTGTTGTACCACTTTAAAAAATCTCTCATGGTGCTCATGTTATTATCTTTCCATGCTTTCTGACAAATAGCGTACTCTTCTTCACTGATGCTTTTCTGCTTCAACGAGCTGTAAAAAGCTTTTCTCGGAGGTAGATATTTTTGTTGCAGTTGACTCAAGTCTTTCATCCATTCGTAAGGAAAAAATCCTTTTGCAACTTCGCATTTGTATGCTTTGAGATACATTTCGTAACTGTATCCAGGAGCGATAAAGTTTGTGCAATCCAGAAACAAAAACGATCCTATGCTGATTACAGGCATCTTGGTTCCTTTTTTGACAACAAAATCAAAATCTTTACCTGAGATGTCTTTCAATTGTTCTAGCAAAATTCCTTTCATCACGTTGATGTCATAGCTCTGCGAATTGAATCCTAGAACAGGAAGCTTTTCCATGTACTTTTCCAGTTCAACCAGAACTCTGGAGACTCCTAGTTTTCGTCTAAACGGTTTTTGTTCAAGCAGTGATTGATCAAGGAATTTTTGTTCAGCTTTTTCCAATCGTTGTATCTCATCTGTTACTCGTTCTATAATTCGGGAAAAGTTTTTTCTCACTCGGATGTACGATTCTTCCGCGATATTTTCCAAATGTAGGATAAATTTTTCAACACACTTCCTCTTATCACCGTTGTTGATAATACATCGAGGCATCTCAAAACCAGGTACGTTTGAACAAATGGAAATGCTCAAGAGTTTATGTTCGCTAGTGTAGAAAGTGGTGTCCGTATCTTTATTCTCATCGCATTCAGGAAGCATACATTCAATATCATATGTGGCAAAATATGGATAATATCTCAAAGGATCATCCGTGCTGATGTTTATTCCAAATTGTTCTCTCAACTTGTTGAAAATTGTGGCGGGCGGTTTATATTCTCCCCCAGAAAAAACCATGTCTGTTGCATCTGAGGTTGAGCATCTGTGTCTTTTCAGATTACCAAATCTGTCAAAGCAAGTGGAACATGTTGGACACTTGTATGCTCTGGCATATCCTTCCAAGTTTGTGATGAGACTAAAATGTCTGTCTTGCAGATCGAGATACAATTTATTTTCATGTTTTGAGTTCGAACACCAAATAACCGTAGATGTTTTGTTTTCATGTAGTGTGAACACCGTTATCTTTACATCAAATTCGTCTTCCAAATCCAACAAATTCATTTCATCCACTCCTTCTTCCAAACCTGTTCTCACCGAATCCTCCATTAAAAATCCATCGCAGTCTTTACTCTGTAGATTTAAATAGCGCTTGTAAAGCTTCTGTACAACTTTTGCATCTGGTCGAGTTGATCGAGTATTGTTATCCTTTTCAAGCATCATTTGCATTGTTAAGCATCTGAAGAAACACAAATTATCATTATATGGCACACCATGACTATTACATACCATGGTACGAATATGTCGATTGAGGTAAACATAAGGAGGAACCGTGTTCGAAGTATCAGTCTTTTTACGTCCTCCAACTTTTCCCATTCCGAGTAGTTTGTAGAAATAAAACGAGATGTTTGTAATCAACATCAATCTCCAAGCCGTATTTGGCCTCTGTCTCAAGCTATTAGTACGATGATCAGTCTCCATAACATCAACAAAAAAGTCATCAAGCTGTTCTTCAGTTTCAATCAATTTAGCTTTCGGATATACAGTAGCATTGTTTGATGATGAGTGAAAGTATCGAAGTTCACCATCATTTTTATTTTCTAGTATACAACCTATGCTACAGTTGACTTTTGCTCTCGAGCTCAATTGTCTCCAAACCTTTTTCAGCAATTCCAACACTCCTGAATCATGATAGTTATTTTGGTAGGTATCAGCTTGATCTCTTGGAATCCCATCCCAAAGTCTTACATTTAAAAGTTCGATCACTTTTCCAACTCTGTGTTTGGTTTTCATAGCACCTCAATATCTGGCAATCAGTTTGTCCCATTCTTCATCATGAAAAGATGGAGATACACTATTGTCAATAATACCTAGAGTGGATGCTGTAGTAGATTTTTCAAAATCTGAATCATTCGTTTCTTGTTCTTCTTCTTGCACTACTTCTTCAGCATCATTACCTTCTCCTTCTTCATTTTCCACCATTGATTCATTTTCATTTTCTTCAACTACAACTTCCGCAATTGGTTCCATATCTTTGACTATCATGCTAGCATTGGGTGCGCGATCTTCTACACCGAAACCTAACTGATTAGCTGTTTCATCAGGTAAACGAAAACAAATGAGATTTTCTTCGAGCCATTTCCAATTAGGACAAATTCCTGGAGTTTCTTCTACATTTGTCTCCTGATAATTTGAATCTTGTCTACAATAGAGATGTTAATACATATTACTTCTGCTATAGCACATGTATTCTGTACAAAATGTATAAAAAAAACGACTCAAAGAATATTATTAATTAGTTTTTTTTGAAAACTTACTGTGTGTTATGAGTTCGATTCCCCACTCTCTCTTTTACATTTATCTCCTGACATTCTGACTCTTGACTACAATAGAGATGTATTCGTAATATTTCTACTTTGAATCATGGAATGTATATAGAAAATAAGCAAAAAAAATTACTCTACTACTATTATTAATTTATGATTCAAAAACTTACTGATTACTGAGAGTTATAGTATTTTCAGTAGATGATAAATCTTGAAAAGATGAGGAATTTTCTTGACAAGAATTTTCAAGTTCAATCTCCATTTCATCTTTGTATTTACCGATGTATTCATCATCTATGTATTCATCATCAGCATCTGGAAGTCTGATAACATGATGATTTTTCATGAGCCATTCCCAATCTTCCTGTATTTTTACATCACTTCCCTCCTCCAGCTCCATACTTCCTGCTAAAATAACAACATTATTTTTTGTAGAAGTAACAAATGACTATATATATATATATATATATATATATATATATATATATATATATATATATATATATATATATATATATATATATATATATATATATATATATATATATATATATATATATATATATATATATATATATATATATATAAAGGTACTTGAAACACAAATTATTTATTTTAAAAATAAAAATAATTAGAGTCTTTTACTAGTGTTAAATAATTATTTATTACCTTATCTCCACTTAGAATCCTCATAGTAGCTGTAGTAATACATTTTGTTTCTTTAGGATATCACTTAGAATCCTCTCTCCTAGTAGTTCAGTAGTAGTTGTTTTTTATCCTATTGCTGAGACTCCTAGTATTTGTAGTAGATGATGTTCGTTCAACCTCTCTTGTTGGAATGGATGCTTTTTGCTTGAAAACAGTGGGTCTTATATAGCTAAATCTGCAGTTGTTTTTTAGTCCTATTCGCGTGAAAAATTGGTTTATTTTTCATGTTTTATTCGCGTGAACAAATTTATTTTATTCCCGCGTAGAAAACCATTGCTTTCGCGGGAATAAAAATTTTATTTTCACGCGAATAAAAACCAATGCTTTCGCGGGAATAAATAACTTATTTTCACGCGAATGGAAACCGTTGCTTTCGCGGGAATAAATAACTTATTTTCACGCGAATGGAAACCGTTGCTTTCGCGGGAATAAATAACTTATTTTCACGCGAATGGAAACCGTTGCTTTCGCGGGAATAAAAATTTTATTTTCACGCGAATAAAAACCAATGCTTTCGCGGGAATAAATAACTTATTTTCACGCGAATAGAAACAGTTGCTTTCGCGGGAATAAATAACTTATTTTCACGCGAATGGAAACCGTTGCTTTCGCGGGAATTGCTTTCGCGTGAAAATAAGTTATTTATTCCCGCGAAAGCAATGGTTTTTATTCGCGTGAAAATAAGTTATTTATTCCCGCGAAAGCAACTGTTTCTATTCGCGTGAAAATAAGTTATTTATTCCCGCGAAAGCATTGGTTTTTATTCGCGTGAAAATAAAATTTTTATTCCCGCGAAAGCAACGGTTTCCATTCGCGTGAAAATAAGTTATTTATTCCCGCGAAAGCAACGGTTTCCATTCGCGTGAAAATAAGTTATTTATTCCCGCGAAAGCAACGGTTTCCATTCGCGTGAAAATAAGTTATTTATTCCCGCGAAAGCATTGGTTTTCATTCGCGTGAAAATAAAATTTTTATTCCCGCGAAAGCAATGGTTTTCTACGCGGGAATAAAATAAATTTGTTCACGCGAATAAAACATGAAAAATAAACCAATTTTTCACGCGAATAGGACTACAAAACCACTGCAGATTTAGCTATATAAGACCCACTGTTTTCAAGCAAAAAGCATCCATTCCAACAAGAGAGGTTGAACGAACATCATCTACTACAAATACTAGAAGTCTCAGCAATAGGATAAAAAACAACTACTACTGAACTACTAGGAGAGAGGATTCTAAGTGATATCCTAAAGAAACAAAAAGTATTACTACAACTACTATGAGGACTCTAAGTGGAGATAAGGTAATAAATAATTATTCAACACTAGTAAAAGACTCTAATTATTTATTTTTTTTAATTTTTATTAAAACTTACCCTTCACTGAAGATTCAGTAGCTCTGGTAGATGTTGGTCTTTAAAATGATGGTCTTTGAGAGGATGGTTTCAGTCTGAAAAAGTTGCTGCTTTTATAGTTCTCTGTTATCCGTGGAATGCTAATTATTTTTGTTGTGGTTAGTTGTTTTTCAGACATTAACTTTCTTTGGGATTCCAGTTTTGCTTGGGAAATCCATAACAACGCAATAGAGACAATGAGACACTATTGACCAATCTAGGGATTCCAAAATGCACTTGGGAAAATTCATAACAACGCAATAAGACGCGAGCGGTCAATCTAGGAATATCCAAATCTGTTGGAATTCCGTAACAACGCAATAAGACACTATCGACCAAAGTCCAAATTTTTCTGACAATGAAACAGTATGTAACGATCGCCAATCTAGGGATTCCAAAAAAATGTATTGGAATTCCGTAACAACGCAATAAGTCACGATCGGCCAAAGTCCAAATTTTTCTGACAATGAAACAGTATGTAACGATCGCCAATCTAGGGATTCCAAAAAAATGTATTGGAATTCCGTAACAACGCAATAAGACACGATCGACCAAAGTCCAAATTTTTTCTGACAATCTGTAAGTAACGATCGCAAGATCCGGCGTCCTAAGATCCTTGGTCAAAAACTGATAATTTTCCTACTATTTTCCAACACTGTTTAATAAAATAAAAATATTATTCCAAGTCATAAAAGGTTACTTCAGCATTTTATAATCACAAGAGCTATGAATGATTGCTTTTATTCCAAGTTTTAATTATTTTTGATATCATTTTGTGAGGTAGGTGCAGAGCCGCCTACTTTGCGGCGATGCCCATGTTATTTTCCCATCTAACTAACAAAAATCATCTACCTTTTGTCCCCAAGAGTATTATCGCAATAAATCTCGCCTGTTCTGCACCTAAATGCATTTTGTTATAAGAAATAATATAATTTTTTCCAATTTTTTAGAAATAAATAATTAATACAGATTTTTTGTCCAATTTGAAAATAAATCAACAAGTTATTGTTATGAACTTCATGGACTTTATACAAATTTTAATGCAAGGATTTGGCGATCGTTACTTACAGATTGTCAGAAAAAATTTGGACTTTGGTCGATCGTGTCTTATTGCGTTGTTACGGAATTCCAATACATTTTTTTGGAATCCCTAGATTGGCGATCGCTACATACTGTTTCATTGTCAGAAAAATTTGGACTTTGGCCGATCGTGACTTATTGCGTTGTTACGGTATTCCAATACATTTTTTTGGAATCCCTAGATTGGCGATCGTTACATACTGTTTCATTGTCAGAAAAATTTGGACTTTGGTCGATAGTGTCTTATTGCGTTGTTACGGAATTCCAACAGATTTGGGTATTCCTAGGTTGACCGCTCGCGTCTTATTGCGTTGTTATGAATTTTCCCAAGTGCATTTTGGATTCCCTAGATTGGTCAATAGTGTCTCATTGTCTCTATTGCGTTGTTATGGATTTCCCAAGCAAAACTGGAATCCCAAAGAAAGTTAATGTCTGAAAAACAACTAACCACAACAAAAATTATTAGCATTCCACGGATAACAGAGAACTATAAAAGCAGCAACTTTTTCAGACTGAAACCATCCTCTCAAAGACCATCATTTTAAAGACCAACATCTACCAGAGCTACTGAATCTTCAGTGAAGGGTAAGTTTTAATAAAAATTATGATCACAAAACAATAGTGATGAGCTCAACTGCTAGCACTGGAGATGGGAAATTTCCTAGAATCTATGGTGAAGCGCTTTCAAGACTTTACAGTTGACACTGATAAATATGGATTTTGTCAGATGCAACTAGATTCTATTATTATTATTATTATTATTTAAGATATATGTGGCTCTCAAGACTTTACAGTCTGCGCTGACAAATGTTATTATTACTTACCATATATAAGTTGGGTTATATTTGTGCTTGAGTAATTAGGTAAATAACATCATATCATACCTATCTATTGATTTTATAAATAGATGAACTTATCTGTGGTTAAATAATATAGGAATGAGAGTAAACCACTATTATTAAGGTGCTATTTCTTCTTTTTAGCGCAACTAGTTGAGTATTTCAAATGGAATTAAATAATTCTTTTACTTTTAGGAGGTGAGATGGAAATGGAACAGGATAGTGTTATGGGAATACAGGCGAACTGGGATTGACTCGTGAGAAATTGCATTGGATAAAAAAAATTCCAGACTGTGAATACAATGATGAAACAGCTTGAACTTGAAAAGACTTGTAAAGAGAAATTAGTTACTCAAGCTTCACCATCCAGTAAGGTAAACATTAATAAATAATTATTTTACTCTCTTTAATTTACAACAACTAGATTTTAGTTATTTATATTTGAAATGAATAACACAGAAATCTCCTTCTGAAGTAACAATAGATTTTTGTATTTTGTAGTCATGATGTCTCCTCTGATCTCACATTTGGATCAAAACCCAATGGTGGTAAAGATTTTAAAGATTCTAGACAAGATCATATTGAAGTAATTGCTGATGATTAAAGGAACAACAACTATAACAGCAGCAACTAACAGTCTTGGAAATCATAAGTTAGACCTTGATAAATAATTATTTTTACTCTCTTTCATTTACAACAAGTGAATCATTTTTATTCAATGTAGACACAAATATAACCATAAATAAATACATAGTTGTACATATATACATGAATATGAGCAAACTAAAAAAAATTATTTACACTCAAGATGCCATAACAGAACAAAATTATGTAAAACAAAAATCAAAAATTAAATGCCATAAAACCACTGCTCTAATCAATACCATAACACATTGCATAAAAACAGACATTAACACCACAAAAAAACACTGGCTCACACCTATGAATACATCTCATGATTAAAACCACAACTCACATCCACAACTCACACCCACAACTCACACACCCAATTAAATCCCCGGGGGACCCAGGTGGCTTGAACTGCTCATATAACACTACTGTCGGAGACGCATAGTGTAAACGCAGCTTTATAAGTTCAGGGTTTTTTAAAAAATGAAAAGAGAGAGAACATATAGTTTATTACAATCCTTAATGTCCTAGTTCAAACCTGCACCAGTTTAAGACAAGGTATTTCAAGGTGATTCTATGAACCAATAAATGTTAGAAGTAATTATCTCCCTCTGCCATGTACAAAAAATGTGTGTTTGTTCATTTACCAAAAAGTGTATAAACGATCCCAACATTTTTTGTTTCCTCTTTGCATGCTTCAACTTGCAACGGATTTGATTTAGCTGGATGTTTTAAGTTGACACATTGTACAATACAAAGTAACGCACTGTGGGTGGAGTAAAGCATTCTTAACTCATCAAATTTTTATTTCATCAACTATCTTCAATTTCAGTTACAGTCAAGTCAGTTGTGATTTGTGACTAGAAGGAGACAATAATATTCTCTACAACACTAAATGTATATATATCTATGTTGTAGAGAGGGGTGGCGGGGCTACATACAGGTGTTTATACCTCTGGCAGTTGTTATATTGACGGTGCTGGTTGGTGTCGGTGTAGCTCTCATCTGCTACAGGAAACATAGTATAAAGAGACCAGCTAACAGAGCTATTGCCAGGGCACAATCTGCAGGTATTTGTTTGCTATGTTTTGATGCTATACAGCTATAGCATAGCATGCTTTTTAACTGGATCCGCTGTTATAGAGAGAAGACGATCGCTGGTTGTCAGGAGAGACACAGATAACCATGTGGAAAGGGGTGAATACCCACCAGAACAGTTTATTTTGCTATCCAACATCGGTGGAAGTGGTTGCAATGCTGAACCACCTTCTTACCTCCAGGTATGTGAATTTCAACTTTGTTAATAGCTAATAAAAACATTTAATAGCTTTGGTTTGGGGTTTGCTTGTTGGACTGGTTTCTGCTGTTTTTCGAAAAGTTTTGGAGTTGCCACAACTTGATTATAAAATCGGACAACTCCGTGTTATGTGAGCTTGATACATTTTCTCGGGCCAGACCGTTGGAGCTGGTACAACATCCCTTCTTGTGATTCTTTCACTATACTAGATACGCCTACACCTCTAAATCATGTAGCGAGAGCAAGTGCTTGATTGGATAATGAAACGCCCGATAACTTACATAAGACATGCTACAAAAAGCTGCTTTTATCGTTTTTAATAACTCACTGAGGTGAGATCCCGTACTACCACTCATCATATCAAAATAATACTATCTAAACGTGTTTTATTTAAAGTTTATTTTACTCTTGAACAGTGAAGATGTAGTCACATTATGTCTTGACTTTCTAAAGGGCTTATAGTTGTTAGGCTAAAATAATATTTCAAACCGATCAAGGAAAACAACCATCTTTGTTTTCGTTATCCACTGCCGCTCAAAAGCTACTGTAATTTTAAAAAGCGTTTAGAAAGTACATGTAAACATATAAATGAAAACGTATCAAAATATATTTTGATGGCTTATTAACAAAATAGGATTTGTTGGGCTAAACTACTTGCTTTATTTTGTGTAGGTTATGGAAACCGATTGCAGGCTTTCACCGTCAATAAATAAAAGTTCTCAACAATCAGTGACTGTGGAACAGCCTCCCTTCTATAACATAGCTGTCAGTCAACTTGATACATAAGTATTTACTAGTTAGTTGGTACCAAGTCTATTTTTATATTGTGTTCTGCAAGCTATGTTGAGTATTCCAGTTTTTATTTCTACGAGTTTCATTATCATTAGTCTTTAATAACTATTTATATCTATTTTTAAACTGCTTTAAGCAAATGAACAGATAAAGACAAATGTGCAACTGTAAGCTTTCCTGCAAGATATACTTGGTTTGCTAAGGTGGTTGTCTCAATGCACAGAGCTCTTAGATTTATCAATTCTCTTATACTGTCGAAAGGTTTTTAAAGCATATCAATAAAGTTTTATCTCACGCAATGTTTGTACACTTTATTCAGTGAGACATTCCACCTGTTATACTAGCACAGGGTGGAAGACAAATTTTTGTTTGATGGATTATCAAGTAAAAACTTTACAAAATTTTTCAGTTTTTTTGTCAGAATATGACATGGCTATTTCACTGGTGCCGCAAATACATTTTTACTACCAGCAAATACCAAACTTTTGCATATCACTACACTATGCATTTGTCTTCCAAATTGTAAGAGAACTTAACTCCAAGTTTATTGATAGGCAAACAAGTTTTTGCATTCAAGCGAGAGAGAATATTTCCAACCATGGATTGGTGTTTGTAGTGACTTTGGCATATATTGAAGTGTTTAGTATTTAACAGAATAACTAAACGGCAGTATTTGGCTTTCACTGAGCTTACTTTGTGCAAAGGCTGGTTTCTGTTGATAATTTTTTTAAACTAGTTGAGCATTTTGATAAAATGTGAAAGTACATGTATTTAACATTTTATAATGTCAAACTGAAAGAACCGTGAAACAGTTAAAGTGTTATGTTTTATTTGTGTTTTACAAGAAATAATTGTCCGAAACACAGAAATAAGAAAATGAAAAAGCTTTTAATGATCACTGGTGATAGGACAAACTAAAAATGAATGAATGAATAGCAAAAATGAAGATCTGATTTTAAAAATGCTTCAGGAAACAAAAGTTACTAAAGCACAAATAAAATAAAAAATACAAATCTCGACAAAATCAATTGGCAATGAATTTGGTTACGATTACTGCATTGAAACTTTCTCATGAAACTTGAATCATCCAAATGATCAAACGCTTTAAACAAAGAGGATTTTGGTTGTACCAATCATTGAGTGGAAATACGAATAAAACTACGTGTATAAATGAGTGTTTTAGTAAAATGAGATTTTGTATTATGAAAGTTCACTGAGGTAAGGTAGGTACGTTGTGAGTGCAACAACAAAAAGTAAAACATCACATTGAGGTTATGCAGGTCCCTTCAAGAGAAGGTGGGTCGGAGCAACTAGAAATTATCCAGTGTGTCTGGCTCACAGCTCTGCTTGTCATCAGTGGATAAAATGAGGCCATGTCTGGCTCTCTCTATCAATCTATCCACAAGTTTGTTTGTCTGCTCTTCTTTGTACCACACAAAGCTCTCCAAACTGGTGAGTGTGAAGAGGTCCACTTTCTTCTGTGACGAACTTGAACACTGGATACAGAGCTTTGGCTTCTTTCTCAAGCGGTTCTTTGATTTTTGTTACATCTCGACCAAGAATTATTATCTCTCTCCGATCCTTAGTTGATTGAGCCCAAACTGGGAACTAGACCTGATGTTCTTGACATTGCCTAAAGCATAATACAAATTTTCAAAACACCTACTAATATTTTTGGGAAAAACTGGTTTTGACCAGACTATTGCAATACTGAGCACAATGCTTAAATAAGAGAGCGAAAACGTCTGCTATTAAATTCTCCAGATCTCCATACAAACATTTTATCCAGTAGATATTTGACTGTTTCCAATAACAAGATGTTAGGTACAGTTGTAACTAACATCACAAGTTATATCACACCACAGTTGTGAATGAACAAATATGTTATTACTGTCTAACAGATAACAAACCTGCTGATCAGATCAACGACCCCCTCAGGAACTGGCTGTTTCTCCTCATTTGAATCAAACCTCTCCATGGAGTCTATGATAGTTCTCAGGTATCTATGTATCCACTTGAGTCATCGCACTCTCTTGCTTTGGATTCTTTCTCATTACAGGAGGTGGACAGACGTTTTTGATTTGGTGCAGAGTTGGTTCGGTAGTAGTGGGTAGGTGGGTGAATTACTTTGGTGAAATTTGGAGTAACCTGGTTGAGTGCGAAGGTGACTAAATTTACCAGCTGGACCAGCACTTTTTGATTTGCTGGGGCCATGAAGCTGAACAGCTACAAGTATCGCTACATCTGAGTATGACATGTTAGGATTGTTGGGATTGTTACGGTTGGCCAGGGATGCTTTAACTGGCGCAAGGCCGCAAAGCATCACAATGTAAAAACACCTGAAAAGAAAAACAATGTTACTTGGTTACATAATTGAACCAGGAGACGAAACTTGAGTTACTATGAGCAGCTTGTTTATAAAACCGATACTTGCCTCTCCATATAAAGTTCAGTGTTGTTAATTAATGCAGAGATTCTGTAATAGCTGTTAAACAAAAATGATATTTGTGTTTCGTTTTTATTAATTGAGAAAACTAACATTTAATTAATTAAGTGCAATCGTAAATGATTGGTGGAACTCTGTTTTGATTATTAACCTCAGTTTTTTAATCTCCACTTGGGGTAATTCCAACTCAATGAATAACATTCTGAAGGTAAAGTTAGAACTTGTTAGAATACATGAGTAGGATTTAAGAGTTTGGTTTCATTTTTTTTTTAAAAATGAAGACTGTGTCACTTGCTCTATAGCCATATGTTATGTCTGACTTCATTAGCCATAAATGATATACACAACATGTTTGTCATAAACATGGGTCATACCTTAAATTAAACATTAAACATTAAAATACTTTGTGAAAAAAACGATTGAAATAACAATTATCAAACCTTTTGTTCATCAATTTACCTGCACACACTGACTAGCCAATGAATCACAATTACAAGTAAAATGTACAATGAGAAATACATAGGAAACATATTGTATGTTTATTGCTTTGCGATAAAAAAAAATTCTTGAATTTAATTAGCTAATTAACTAACATTCAGTTGATGAGCGAGTATTAATATGATAACTCAGCGCATGAATACGTATTTTGGTATCCTGGTGTGAATCACTGTGTGAAGTAACAGACCCTATTTCGCCAATACCAAACTAATACAATGCTATAGAAATGTCAAGAGCACAAACTATTCTGAAAAGTTCATCAACGTCACCATAGTAACACAGTTAAAGTTACTGAACACCAAAAAATGGTTAAAAACGGGTTAAAATGTCGTGTTTTCAGCAAAAAAATTCAACAATTTTATCAAATTCAACTGGAAGCAGACTACCCAACAAGCAAGTGAATGTTGTACAAGCGTTGTCTGGATGTCGGTGAAGGTCCCCTGAACGTTTTGCGCAGCACGTTTACTACACTACTTTCTGTAGACACCCTTGAACGTTATTTAAACGTTATTCCCAATGTTGTGGACGAACATTTATACAATGTTTATTTAATGATTTTTCAAAATGTTGTATTAATGTTTCCTGGATGTCCATTAACATTCCCTAAACATTGTGCGCAGCACGTTTACTTCACTACTTTCTGTAGACACCCTTGAACGTTATTTAAACGTTTTTCCCAATGTTGTGGACAAACATTTATACAATGTTTATGTAATGGTAATTCAAAATGTTGTATTCGTGTTGCCTGGATGTCCATCAACATTCCCTAAACATTGTGCGCAGAGCATTTATTTCACAAATTTCTGCAGACACCCTCAAACATTAATCCAATGTTATTCCCAATGTTATCCACAAACATTCGCACAATGCTGAGGCGATGATATATCATAATGTTGCATCAACGTTGCCTGGATGTCAATTAATGTCCTCTGGACGTTGTATGCAAATGTTTATTTCATGAATTTTCGTACGCGCCTTTCAATGTTGTTGCAATGTTACACCCATTGTCCTCGCAAAACATCCTATTAATGTTTTTTGAATGTTTTCACTATTCGTCATCTCAAAATGTCCACAAAACATTTATTGAACATGTTACGTCAATGTCGTGATAAAATGTTTACAAAACATTCGCTGAAAATGTTACATTAATGTCGGTATAAAACGTTTACAAAATGTTCATTAAACATGTTACACCATTGTCGTTATAAAATGTTTACAAAACATCCTTTAGACATGTCACAACAACATTGTTATAGATTGTTTACAAAACGTTCATTAAAGAGGTTACACCAATGTCATTATAAAATGTGTACACAAAGTTCATTAAAAATATTACACCGATGTCGCTACAAAACGTTTACAAAACGTTCAATAGACATGTCACAGCAATGTTGTAATAGACTTTTTACAAAACATTTGTTAAAGAGGTTACACCAATGTCGTGATAAAATGCTTAGAAAACATTTGCTGAAAATTTTACATTAATGTAGGTATAAAAAGTTTACACAACGTTCATAAAACATGCTACACCAATATCACTAAGAGATTTATCAAAAATATTCCTGAAACAGATTCCACCAACTTTGTTTTAAAATAATTAACAGCCATTCACATAAACATGTTGCGCCAATTCAGTCATAAAATCTCTACAATACATCATAGCGCACGTTATTTTTTATCAAACATAAGAATAATACTCATAAAGCAACCTAAGAGAAAGTGGAACTCAAATGTCGTCAGCTGGCATGAATTGGAAGCAGCACCAATGAAGCAACCAGAGTTTGAACCTGCAATAGACAAATGTACAATATGAGTAAAATTAAATACAAAACATTTCATTAGTTAACTGTGTCCTTTTTTGAAAACTTATATTGCGCTTCAGGAGCGTTAACACAAACAAAAAACTCATCATCATTGGTTCGCAAAGTTAATTCATCATAAACAGGGGAGATATTAGCTAATTTTATAGTTGGAAACAAAAAAATTTAAAAATTTTGTGTGAGTGAATAATACACATGTTCGAATATACTTGAAGCCATTGCAAAATCAGCGCTGAAAGTCATCCCTAGTTCTTTGTTTTCATAAAATTGAGAGTTTTCTCCCAAACTGAAAAAATACAGGGGTAAGCAACTTCTAATCTCAAGTCAAGAAATCAGTTGATCATGTTCAAACTGATTCGTAGGAGGTGATTGAAGTCTAACAAGCAGGGTTGAAAAAACTCACGACTCTTCCAACTTATAAAAAAAAATTCAAATTATTCAAGTTACTTCTGTGTAATAATTTTGATTTCAGCTCCGATAAAAAAATTACTCTTTTATTTTCTCAAAATATTTTTAATTGTTTTAGGTTGAATATTTTCACATTTGCGATCTTTATTATCAATATCATTTTGTAATGATCCAAATGTGGTTCTAAAAATCCAGGTAACTATCATTAATTGATATATTCTATCTATAAATAGTAATTTTACAGCTCTTGCAACTAAATAATTAGTCAAAAGCAATTGTCTCATCGCGTAAGGAAGCTGATCATGGAAAAGACTATTTAACACAGGAAGACACAATTCCCAGTAATTTCAAACATCAAGATTATCACTTTTGGCACAATCAGTGCTGACCCAGGTGTAAAGTTTTCCCAAATGACCTATCAAAATGTATAAACCTTTAAAATGAGTGTTTGAAGATTCGGCTAAATTACATAGAACTTGGGCTTCCATATATCAGCATTGTGGGATGATTAGTGTAATGGCGAAAAAGAGATTGCAGTGTGCTTCAATCTTTTTGAAGCTCATTTTCTAAATCAGCACTTCTCTCATTTTGCGCAGAGTAGTTAATGTGTACACTGGCGGTAACCTGAGCAATTTTTTTGGTTGAAAGTGCAACAATCCAAGCATATTCATCATTACAGTAATAACTTTCAACTTGGAAATTGATTAATCAAACAATAAGGTCAGTATAATTTTTTTATAATACTAAGAGATTGGAAAGAAATGTTACCTCAGTCCTAATTGTGACGGTGTTTTTTTGACAAGAACATTTCTTAATTAAATCTCGAGTACCATATATTTCCTTGAGAATGAGTGAAAATCACTGAATGATCAACAATTTTTTTTAGATAATAGTTTGGAACTGGTAACTTAATAAAAAAACTCAGTAATTTCGTTATAATAGTACTGAGATAAAGCTACTGACAGCACAGCATTATTCATGGTCCTTGAAAAGTTATTGTGTTTCATCTGCTCGAGTGTGAAAAAAGTTAGATGTCTATCATCAAAAATCACTTTTTTGTGTCATAGACGGAGAAATCTTCATTTGACGGTGATATAAATGCAAAAGGTTTAACCAGTTTTGGTCATTGTTAGCCAAGAAATGTTTGTAATATTCAACTTCTGAAAACAAAATATTTGAAATGATGTTTAAGCGCTGCTTTTTAAAATCAAACTAGTTTTTACTCATGCAAAACTTGCAAACTGTAAAAATCATCTTTTTTGAATCAGTGTGGTTAGTGTTAAAAATCAACATGAATTGAAGTCAATTACCAGCATATGTAGACAGTTTGATCACTTCAAAAGTTTGTGCACATGTTTAAAACAGCGGATAGTCCGAAACATAAACAAATTGCCTTCCCAAACTCTTTTGACATAAAAAAGTTTAAAAATATCTAGGATTTCCAAAAAAATTATGAAACTAAAGCAAAAACTGAAGTGAATAAATTTTTCTTTAAAAGCCTCGCAATAAACACAAAAAATTAGTAAAAACTATTACTAGACAGACTCTTTGATAGTTGTCAAGTTATTCAATCATGAAGCAATCCCATGATAAAAAAAACTTCCTCCAAACAATGACTTTTCTAATAACGGTGAAAGCAAATATTTGGATGAATAAATACAGTGCAACTTGCATAATTCGACGTTGAAGAGCCACGAATAAACCATCTAATTAGGGATGATTTTGAACTGCTCAAATACACTTTCAGAGGCTATAGATATAGATATAATAGTAAGTTATATTGCAACTAACAATGTAATGGTCTTATGAATTCCATAGAGTTTTTCACATTGTGAATCAATTTTAATAATAATGAGCACTTCATATTTGCTCATTAATTAAGATAATTGTTAGTAAATTGGTAATCTATTATTATTTGGATGCTAACCAAATAATAAATGACTAATAAAAAGTAATAAGTCTGCTTGGTTTAATTTTTAAAATCATTATCATTAGTTTAATGTTTCATCAGTGAATGACAACGATCATTCAAAATAATGTAATGGAATTTGGCATAGGTGGCCTCTCTCTCATTGATGCTAAGCTAGCCAGCAGGCAGTGCGTAAACATTCCTTAGCATACTAGACTCAGCTCCGCCTGACTGCCCTCAGTACAGAGATGTATGCGTTGCCTACCGCAAAGATGGATGAGTCAAGAATTCAGCAGGGGATTTCCCGCCTTACTGAGAAGCTGGACTGGCGCTTTATTGTTGTTACCTATTGCTAAGTATATGTTTTCATTGCGCCTGCTTGTTCTTGTTATTGTGTTGACCTATATTATTGTTATGCACCAATCATATTATGTTATTTTTCAACTGCTTGATTAGCATATCTACTGCATAACTTTGTTGACATGTGGCCCAGTGGGCAGATTGGATTGTGCGCTTACAAAGAGAGGTACTCTGAGTAAGCTTTTGTCTCTTGAAGCAATAAAGTGTTAGCTATTGTAACCCGGTGTGTTCAGTTGGCAGTTGGCCAAATAGTATTAGGATACTTGCACACGGCACAGCAACACGGTGTGTTCAGTTGGCAGATAGCCAAATAGTATTAGTATACTTGCACACGGCACAACACGGAGCTTATTGACTCATAGCTCATCTACAAATAGAGCCACTACTAGTAAACAAGTAGCTCTCATTAGCAATTACTGTTACATTGCTAAACAAGTACACTTCTCTAGTAGCTGTTTGGTAAAGGTGCGACAAAATCCTTTACATTGGTGGCAGCGGTGGGATACTAGTGAACGTTAGACACTACTAGAGAAGCTGTACACTGCCAAACACCACCCCTACTCATTCCCCGAGTATTGGTGTTTGCTATACCGTAATAGTTGCCTGGTAGCAGCCAAACTACCACCCAGGGACACTGTTACACCCCTTGCTCTGACCCGGTGGTACCCCCCACCCGGCAGAACACCCCCCTCCCCTTGTTGTGTTTGATAAGAGAACTACAGTCACCCTGCTCGGTGAACTCGGTAGTCACTGTACTGCTCACGCGAGATCGTACAGGCATCTCTTTCGAACCCTGGGTACCCCTCTCAGCTCTGCAGGGTACCCCTCTGAGCTATGCAGTGTACCCTGCGTACGCTGTACCGAGTGATATAGAAACTGTCCTGCCTATATTAGGCCAGAGTTTCTCACCCAGTGTTGACACGGCATTGACGCGGTGTGCTGTCAGTCTTCCACTGTTCATCTGGTACACGAAGTTGTCTCCTCCCGTGATGACAGACCCTGCTGATTGTGAAGACTATACTCCACGTTGATGACCACACAGAGAGCCAGGAGCACTGGGCGGTCGCCAGTGGGCACAGCTGAAGCTGAGGCTTTAGACAGACTCACACAGACCCTGCGAGGAGTGTTGCAACACCCTGCACCACCCCCTGCTCCTACACGGAACTTCAAACCTCCCAAGTTCAATGGACAAGGTGATGTAGAGTACTTCATCACACGGTTTCTAGAAGTCGCTGAAGCAAATGAGTGGACTGCTCGCCAAACCCTGCTCCATGTGAGAGAGGCACTTCGTGATGAAGCACTGGATTGTGGTAGACCCAACACCCTGCAAGCAGTGTTCACAGCGCTCCGTGCTCGCTTTGGCCTTACACGCAGAGAGGCACTACAGAGTGTAGCACACTTGAAGAAGGCATCGAAGACTTCCCTCCAAGAACATGCTAGCGAGGTGGAAAGACTAGTTCGAATAGCCTATGAAGATTTGCCAGACAGACACGTGGAACGCATGATACTAGAGACGTTTTCCTCCACCTTGGGTAACCCATTTCTGCAACGCCATTTGTTAGCAGTGGACCCACAGAGCCTGGAAGACGCAGTTCGTGCTGGAAGCGAGTTCCTTCACATCAAGGCAGTTCCTGACTCGAAACCATACAGGGTACGAGCTGTAGAAAGTGATGAAGAAGAAGAAGAACCCAGTAAGCCTTCCATGAAACCATTCCATCATTATCAGACTTCTGCCATGGTGTCGCAGGCTCCAGGAGGGATGGCTCACCCAGGTCGGGTTACTAACAACCACCCCACAGTGAGCTACTCCCCTCCACCCCAGCAGCCAGCGCCCGTGTCGGAAAGTGTGATGACTCATCTACTCCAGACAGTGCAGAACATGGCTATGGAGTTGCAACAAATGAGGCAGTGGCCACAGCCGGGTATGCATACACCCCCTGTTGGCGTATACCCTGCTCCTGCAGCGATGCAAGCTCCTGCCCGTGTTCCCCACTACACTCCTAATGTGGTGCCAAACCTTTCACCGGCTACACCTGCCATCCCTGTCATGGAACAGATCTCTCCACACACGGTGTCACAGCCTGCTACGGCGCAGTTGGTTCCCCCTCAGTGTTGGGGCTGTGGACAGACAGGCCACTACAGTAGAGGCTGTCCGTCTAAACCTAAGACAACCACCGTAAGCAGAGCAAAACCCGTGTCGAGGAACAACCAGCCTGCCCCCGCTCAGAGACACCAACCAGTAGTTGCACCAGTCAGCCCGTCAGTGGAGTGCCCTTCACGCCCTAGAAATAGAGCGTCGCCTCCCCCCTCCCGAGCTGCAAAGGTTCAACCTAACTGCTTGTCTAACACTGAGATAGAACGACCATATTGGGCAAGCTACTTCCTCCCAGGGAAGCTTGAAGGCAAGTCAGTTACCCTTCTAGTCGATACCGGCTGCACCACAAACCTCCTATCCAAGCACGTCTTTAACCAGTTACCTGAGTCAGTAAGACAGTCAGTACAGGAGAGTGAGCCACATGGTATCCTAGCCAACGGTACCCAGATCCCCTTCTATGGCACGGTGAGAGCTACCCTCCGTCTCCGTGGTGTGAAAACTGAAGCCACATTTGTTGTCAGTCACATAAACGAAGACGCTATCTTGGGGATGCCCTTCCTCACCGACCATGATTGCCGAATGAGGTTCAATGAGTGTGCCATTGTCGTAGCAGGAAAGGAGATGCGCTGTACTGACAAGGACGGTACACTGCTGATGAACAATGTTCAGGTCCTACGTACCACGCAGCTCCAACGCAGAGGCCCTCCAATTGCTGCTAGTCTGAACGAACCAGATAGCAAAGGACCTGTAGTAGTGAGGTGTATGAACCCGACTGCTCAGCCAGTAGAACTGAAGGCGGGAAGCACAAGAGACCACTACAGAGGAGCGAGCCCTGGAGAGGTTGAGCCGACCGAGGCGGTTGCCATGCCCCTTCCACCAGAAAGGAGAGTGTCAAATTTGGAGCGGCCAGTTGCAAGAAGGCCTGCCACTCCCCCAGTTGTTGACAGCAAATCTGGTGAAGATCGGACAAGCGGTTCCGCTAGAAATGGCCAAGACGTGCAGGAGTTGTCTCCCCCAATAGCTGAGACACCCTCACCCCCTGCAGAGACTGAGAACCAACCACCACTTGGGTCATCACAACGGCCAAGAAGGAACGTCGGCCCACCCAGGCACTATGGACAGCCACTATGCCATCTGATTGCAACTGCAAAAGAAGTGGATAGAATGTCTGAAAATGCCAAAATGCCTGAGATTCAAACGGCTCTCCTGGGTGGAGTTCTCACGGAAACCCCCACAAACTGGGTATCTACAGAAAGGCCAGGTGCTAGCGCTGCTGCCTGCCAAGGTTTAGATTGCTGGCAGCAAAACCCATCAAGCGCTGAGGACCCAAAGTTGACCCGTTTTCCACCTAGGGGTAATGATTTCCAAAAACGGTTAGTGCCGCCCGGAAAGAAGAATAGCTCCGGACGGGATGTAGCCACACCCCCATACTTGGTGTCGTTGGAAAGAGGACACGCTAGCGAAGGTGCCAGAAAAAATCCAGGAGAATATTCCTCTCCGTCAAAGAACTACGGCCGGTCAAAATCTGAGTTGAACCACCAGTCAGCTTTTGCGGATCCACCCCTGCCTGTTGTTTGCACTGCTTCTAGTCAAGATCAAACAGACCTGCCGCGCGCGGGAACAGGCATTTGTGAACAAGTACCCAAAGTGACTGGACGTGCCAACCACTACATGGATTTCTCTGCCAGTGTTTTGCCTCAGGAAGGAGATGAATGCCTTCAACTGCAAGTCGAAGAAGAGTTCGAGGACGAGATTACCTCTGTTGCTGCACAGCTGCCTCCCTCCCCTTCTTCACGGGACTGTCCCACTTCTCAGTCCACCCCTTCTGCACAGAAGATTGCTGTTACCCACCGGGTACCCTGCGCAGAGGGAATGAAGAAAGAGATAGAGAGAGAGAACGAGCTCTTAGGAGTCACTAGTCAGAGTGAGCTGATGGACAATTGGGTTCGCCGCCATAGCTCCTCCCGTGACCCCTTGGCACTCAAGCAGATACCTCCTCCTCAGTGGCAGTCCACGGAGTCTCCACCACTCCCAGCTGCCCCTACACTCCCCAGTGTGCCCACGGTGCCGGCAGCGAACACTCTCCCCTGTAGCCAGAGTGTTGCGAAGCTTTCTGCCAGTTCTTCTGCCTCCCGTGGGCCCCCCACCCCCTACCGGGTGTTGAGCACTTCACCCCCGACCCGGGGCCCCCCTCCCCCGACCCGGTATGACCCGGAGTTGAGTCTGAGTACAGTAGTGGTACAGGAAAAGCCACCCATAGGTACTAGACTGCCTCACGCGGTCACCAGGGAGCGTATGCAGGCGCTGGGGAAGATCGTCCCTAGTAAGAGGAGAGGAGCAGAGCTCTTGGCTGGACCTTCTAAGCGGGGTAACTCCCCCCTTACAGCCACCCCCTCCTCTACACTAGGTTCTCCTCCACTGACTGTGCGAGCCATTGTCACCTTGCCTGGCTGCACGGAGTCCAGTGGACAGATCCCGCTCCTCGACCTGATTCCTACACGGAGGAAGGCGAGGACTCCTGCTGTGCCCCCAGCACCTGTACCCACCTCCCCTTTGCCAGTAGACGAACCACCTCTGTCGGTGTCTACGCCTGTAGTCAAGTTAGTTGACATTGCTGCCTCCCGCCCTTCCTCACCAACCGTAGAGGAAGAGGTGGTAGCTCCTCACCTGGTAGGCCGGAAACCTCCTATTGCCCGGCGGCTCTTGCAGTGGGTTGCCCCCAAGACGGAGAAAGCCATCCAGAGAGATTTGAAGAGGGCACGGCGCAGTACCTGCCCCAGTTGTAAGTTCTCAGCAAAGAACATGAGACAACTGTCGGTGCATGTCCACCAGCACCACGTACGCTACTTTTGCCGCTGTAGATACTCGAGTAGCAGCAGAGACAGCATATACTGTCACCAGAGGGCGCGTGGAGGTCCAGAAGATACTGATCACCACCAACGCCTTGGTTATATTTATGCTGTAGACCGAGAGAGTTACTCGGCTTTCTGCAGGTACCAGAAATGGACTAATCCAGCGCCTTTCGGTACCTGCCAACCCACCCAGACTGGAAAGATCCCGTCTCCTCCCCCAGCACCTTCGAGGTGTGATGCAGTCACGGCTCCCCTCCCAGGAACCTCCGCTACACCACCTGGCATTGTGCCTCTGATGGCTTTACCCCTAACCGGGTACAAGATACCAAAGAAGTCGCACACTGTGGTTGTACCGAGTCCTGAGGCCATGATTGTCTCCCCCGTGTCCCCTCCTTCTCCACCCCCTGCTCCTCTTGCAGTATGCGGGACCTCAGCACCTAGTGTTCCCTCCGTGCTCTTGCCAGTAGAACCTCCAGTTGGTGAGGTAGAGCTGCCAGTACGGTTTATGCAGAACAGGGCGCGATGGGCTGCTGCGATAGAGCAGGGCGCTGCTGAACTGGACGCTCAGTTGCAGGGCCTTCGGATGAAGGTGGTCACGGGCACCCTCTCAGGGGTGGAAGTCGCCAGGCTCAAGGCGCAAGCGGAACTCCTGAAGGGAGAGATAATTGAACTGAAGCAAGCCGCACAGACAGTGCGAGGCCAGCTGTTCTAGGAACGGTGTTCCTCCGCTCCCTCAGTCGGTCATGCTGGTTGTGTGTACCTTCTACCTTATTAACCACCGGGTGATGTGTTATCCTTCTCACCCCTTTTTATTAGCCCACTGGTTGTGGGCCCCCTTCACTCCCTCTGCCAACCAAGCAGGGCGTGATTTCCCCAACTTTAAACGCACATGGACTTGTGCAAAGGGTTGCGCTGTAAGCGTAGACCTCTCTCCTCTCTTGGAGCGGCCACCTCATGACTGGTTAACTATGAGTACGGTGATACTAATAGTTGAAGCGGCCTATGTAATGGAATTTGGCATAGGTGGCCTCTCTCTCATTGATGCTAAGCTAGCCAGCAGGCAGTGCGTAAACATTCCTTAGCATACTAGACTCAGCTCCGCCTGACTGCCCTCAGTACAGAGATGTATGCGTTGCCTACCGCAAAGATGGATGAGTCAAGAATTCAGCAGGGGATTTCCCGCCTTACTGAGAAGCTGGACTGGCGCTTTATTGTTGTTACCTATTGCTAAGTATATGTTTTCATTGCGCCTGCTTGTTCTTGTTATTGTGTTGACCTATATTATTGTTATGCACCAATCATATTATGTTATTTTTCAACTGCTTGATTAGCATATCTACTGCATAACTTTGTTGACATGTGGCCCAGTGGGCAGATTGGATTGTGCGCTTACAAAGAGAGGTACTCTGAGTAAGCTTTTGTCTCTTGAAGCAATAAAGTGTTAGCTATTGTAACCCGGTGTGTTCAGTTGGCAGTTGGCCAAATAGTATTAGGATACTTGCACACGGCACAGCAACACGGTGTGTTCAGTTGGCAGATAGCCAAATAGTATTAGTATACTTGCACACGGCACAACACGGAGCTTATTGACTCATAGCTCATCTACAAATAGAGCCACTACTAGTAAACAAGTAGCTCTCATTAGCAATTACTGTTACATTGCTAAACAAGTACACTTCTCTAGTAGCTGTTTGGTAAAGGTGCGACAAAATCCTTTACAATAATTTCCAATAATAAATACTAACTCATTGATCAACTGTTTTCCCATCTATCTGAACAAATACGTTTGGACAGCTTTAATTTTTTTATCAACCATGGGAGAGATATTGCATATGGTCTTTGTTAAATTCCAAATTGAAGAAAGTTCAGGAATAAAAAACTCACGAGATGAAGTTGCTCAGGCACGGTAGGAAATGCATTTAAAAAATTTCTGTCATTCACAAGGGGAGATAACTCTCTGATTATATAATTTTGATAACATGCCATCTAGATTTATGATTAACGAAATTTCTGCTTGTCAATTGAACAGAACTAATTTCGATTCCAAACAACATGCTTTATTTAAGGCTTTTCACAAAGCTCCCGTGAAAAGCTGGTCATGAAATCAAACTCGTCATGAAATTAAAAAAATTATTGGTCAACTTAGAGATGACAGTATGACAGTTTCTTGATTTCCCCGGTATCGATTTACGCAGGTTTCACTGTAAACTCCCCCGCAACCATTTTTACAACAGTGATCACTAGGAACATAAATTGATGCTTTCACAATTTTTCAACACTTATCTGATTGTAGCAAATGGAAGCGAGTTCTACTCAATTAAATAATTCCAAAATGTAAGATCTTATAATTTTCTAACCCGATATTACATTTAGGAGAAGATAGATACATTTTCGTATATGGAACCTGAGTTCTTGCAAATGCTGTTGTATTTATTTATTTGATTGCACCGGCTCACTGCTTGCTGGATGATGATTGTTACTTCAATATTTTACAAAGCTAAAAATCCTTCAACAATTTGAACTTGAAATTTCAAAGTCTTGTCTCGCAATATTTTGGAGTTGTCTACCTAACATCTAAACAGTAATAAATTGGCCAAATTTGATTCGTATTGTTTATAAGAGTTTTGAAAATAAATGAAAATATAAGAACCATAGTGCCATCCATTTAAAGTAGATCAATTTACCCTAGACTGAACGTACCTCTTAAACCTTGTCCAGATGTTTTGGATGCAATGCCACATGCTGACCTACATCTAATATTATGGGTGATGCAGATTTCTTTGAGTTTGAGCCAGAGCAGCTGCAGAACAAGTGCAAGCAGTTGTAATATTCATTAACACCAAAAACAATAAAAGTTTTGTTTAAAACAAAAAAAAAGTTTATCCCTATTGTTGAAGACAAATCCTCCAATTATAATCATTGCAGAGTGTATTATCCAATTGTAAGAAAGACAACCTGAAAATATCTGTTCATGGAACAAGATATAGGGTTTTTGCTAAAGTACAAAACATCAAAAGAAAAGAATTATCATTTTCAATAAAGGGTTTGTCACTATATCAAAAGAAACAGACTAGAATAGCGGAATTGCATTATCTTGCTCTATATTAATTTGAACAGACCAAGTTGTGCTGTTGTGGTTCCAACTGAACTGGAAAATGTGACAATGGTTATCGGTAAAATAGAGAGGTATAATCAAACTTATCTATGGGTACCTTCTTATAAGAGGTGAAACGAATGTATTCATGAAGCTGTAACCAAATAAGTGCACCACGCACACACTACCCTATTCTTTGTAGCAACACAAAGGAAAAACACTTACCAGAGTGCCTGCCTTTCTGCTGAGTATAATTGACATCAGAAAAAACATCTTATTGCTGTTCTTCTCTTCATAACACCAGAAGGACTATCTCCTGAAACAGGGGAATATGTGGAAATTAAGTAATATTCGTGAAAAAAAACAAAAGAAAAACTCCCTCAGAAGTGACAAGCAAATGCTTTCCTTTACGTTCTATTATTATCTTATTGTCTATAGCAACAGAATAGACTTGGAATATTTCAATATCAATTTCTTTTGGACATTAATATGTGAATATTAAGATCACAATGGGCTACACATAACACCTTAGCTATCAGGCACATGCCTTTCAAAGTTCTAAATAACCAATAACCCATAATTTCCAAGTTATTGCCTGATAACTGGTGATCAAGTTATATTAAAAATTACAATTTTGAGAAAAATAAAACTTTACTTGAGTCGATAGACATTCAGGTTGGTAGCCATCAAAAAGATTGAAAAAGTGTGTTATGCAGAATATCACCATGAAAATTACCAGAGCTGTGTTTTTAATACACTATATGTTCTGAGCTACAGACTTTCTACTGAAAGGTTTTTCAACGAAAATAAGAGTATTCGCGACCTATTTGTCGAACCAAAAAAAAAAAAATAATAGGTGTTCATAATTCACTATGTCGCTTATGCAACGGAACATTAGTTTTAGAACAACATAATATTCAATGAAATGTAATAGTTTACCGAATAAATCATAAAGAAGATAACTCCCAATTTTCATAATAATCGAAAAAGTAATAAAATTTTGAGTGCTATAAACTGGATTAGTTTGTCAAGCTGCCCCTTGTTCTAGTAAATTTGCAAAGTTTGCCATTATTTGGAATTTTTTTCAAGGATATAAAACAAGTTTATGAAAATCAAAAAAAATCAATTTGCTCATTTTAATTTATTTAGTGTTCAGTTTCATTCGTGACCTACGAAAAATATAAAAAAATACTTGCTGGTTTTTTTTTAATTCAGTTTGCTACTTTTTGTGGACCCTCGAGTTACGAACAAAATGAAAATTTTTTGATTAAATTTATTACTCAAAAGTTATCGATTGGCATGAATTGGAAGCAACATCAAGAAAGCCACCCGAGTTCGAACCTGCAATAGACAAATGCACAATTTGAGTAAAAATAAACACAAAGCGTGTCATTAATTAACAGTTTACTTCATAAAATCTTTTATTGAGCTTCATGAATGTTCACACTAACCAAGGATTTCATCGTCATTGGTTGTAAAATTTAATTCATCATCAACAGGTAAGAAAATGTTGCAACGGATGTTAGCTAATTCTATTGGCAGAGACCAAAATATTTAAACATTTTGTGTGAGTGAATAATACACAAGTTCTCATATACTTGAAGCTATTGTAAAATCAGGGCTGAAAGTCATTCCTAGAACTTTATTTTCATAAAAACTGAGAGTTTTCTCCTCATCTGAGAATAATACAGGGGCAAACAACTTCTAATTTCAAATCAAGAAATCGGCTGATCAGTTTTGAATTGATTCTCTGGAGGTGATTCTAACAGGCAGGGTTGAAAAAACTCATGACATTCCAAACCTATAAAAAAAATTTGAATTCTTCAAATTAATCGAGAGTTTTTTTATTTGTTCAGAATAATTTTAATTGTTAGGGTGTTGAAGATGTTAACATCTGCGACCTTTATTTATGAATATCCATTTGTAATGATACAAATGTAGCTCTAAAATTCCAAGTAATTATCAGTAATAGATATATTCTATCTATAAATAGTACTTTTACAGCTCTGGCAACTAAATAATGGGTCAAAAGCAATTGTCTCGTTGCGTAAGGAAGCTGATCACGGAAAAGACTATTTAACACAGAAAGACAAAAACTCCAGTAATGTGAAAGTTGTCATAAACCATCACTCAACATCAAAATTTTCACTTTTGGCACAATCAATGCTGAACAAGGTGCAATTTTTTCTCCAGATGACTCATCAAGTTGTATAAAGCTTTAAATGAGTTTTAAAAGATTCGGCTAGCTTACATAGAACTTGGGTTTTCCACATACCAGCAATATGGGATGATATGCGTATTTGAAAAAAGGAGATTGCAACGAGTTTCAATCTTTTTGGAGTTTATTTTCTGAATAGGCACTTCCTCTCATTTTGTGCAAAGTAGTTATTGTGTACACGGGCCGTAACAGGACCAACTTTTTGGTTAAAAGCGTAACAACCCAAGCATATTTATCATTATAGTATTAAAGTATATAGTATAGTATAGTATATAGTATTAAATAGGCTTTGAAATTGATTAAGCAATAAGATCAGTTTAACTTTCATAACACCATGATATTGGAAAGAAATGTTGTTAGAGTCATAATTGTTACGGTGTTTTTTCTCAAGGACATTTTTAATTAAATCTTGAATACTATACATTTCCTTGAGAATAAGTGAAAATTACTAAATGATCGACAAAGTTTTTCGATTTTAGTTTGGAAGTGGAAGCTTCATAAAAAATTCAGTCTTTTTGTTATATAGTATACAGAATTGAAGTCACTGGCTACAGAGCATCTGTCATGGTCCTTGAAAAAATTATTGTATTTCAATTGCTCTAGTGTGTAACAAATTAACATGCCTATCATTGAGAATGAAGTTTCTCATGCCATAGACGAAGAAATATCCATTTGACAGAGATATAAATGCAAAAGGTTTAACCAGTTTTTGTCATCGGTAGCCAAGAAACGTTTGTAATATTCTACTCCTGAAAAACAAATTTTCGCATGATTTTTAAGGGTTGCTTTCTAAAATCAAACTAATTTTCACTGATGCAAAACTTGCAAACTGTAAAAATTAGCTTTTTTTGAAGCAGTGTGGTTAGTATCAAAATTCATCATGAATCTACGTCAATTACAAGCATATGTAGATAGTTCGAAAACTTCAAAAATTTGTGCATACTTCTAAAACAGCGGAAAGTTTGAAACATGTAAAAACTTATCTTCGCAAACTATTTTGACATAAAAAAGTTTAAAATTATCCAAGATATCCAGAAAAATAATAAAATTACAACAAAAGTTGAAATGAATCAAATTTTTTTAACAAAATCTCTCAACAATTATAGAAAGTTATTAAAACTATTACTAGACAGGTATATTATAGTTGTTGCGTTTTCAATCATGGAGCATTCCCATGATAACAAAAACTTCCTCCAAACCATGACTTTTTTATCAAAGGTAAAATCACATAATTGGATGAATAAATACAGTGAAATCTGTATGAATTGATGTTGAAGAGCCAAGAGTACACCATCTAATTAAGGATGGTATTGAACTGCTCGAATTTGCTTTTGGAGGCTATAAATATAAATACAATAGTAATAATGAGTTATTTCCCAACTAACAATATAATAATACGATGGATTTCATACATTTTTTTCATCGACTCACATTGTGAATAAATTTTAATAACAATGACAACTTCAAGTGTTCTCAATAATCAAGAATAATTATTAATAAAGTGGTAATTTGTTGTTATTGTGATGCTAACCAAAATAATAACTCGCTGTTATAAAAATAACTAAGTTGGCTTGGTTTAAATTTTAAAATCATTATCATTGGTTTAATGTTTCATCAGTAAATGACAATGATCATTAAAATAGCTATCCAATAATAAACACTAACTCAATCAACTGGTTTTTTTTTTATCTAGCTGAACAAACATGTTTAAAAACCGTTCAATTTTTATCAACAGTGGTTGAAATATTACATTCGGTTTTTGGTTAAATTCCAAAAAAATGAAAAAAATTTATTAATAAAAAACGCATGAGTGGAAGTTGCTCATGCGCTGTTGTAAATGCATTTAAAAAAACTCTGTCATTCACAAGAGGAGATAACTGCTTGATAATATATTTTTGATAGAGTGCAATCTAGGTTTACGATTGACAAAATTTCTGTTAATCAATCCAACAGAACAAATTTCGATTCCAAACAACATGCTTTCTTTAAGAATTTTCACGGAGCTTTCATGAAAAGCTAGTCATGGAGTTGTGGAGTCAATCTAGTCAAGAAGTTGAAACAAAATTATTGGTCCACCTAGAAATGACAGTATCGACTTTTTTGAAGCAATTTTCAAAATGTGAATGCCGGGACTTTAAACTGGGGTATGAATAAAATAAGTTTATTGATTTTTCCATTGTCCACTTATGCGGGTTTCACTGTAAACTCACCCGCCACCATTTTTACAATGGTGATCACTGTGAACATAAATTGATGCTCTCACAATTTTCAACAGTTGACTAATCGTAGCAAAGCAATTCCAAAATGTGAGATCTTATAATTTTTCAACTCGACATTACATTTAAGAAAAGACAGATAAAGTTTCATATTGGGAACATGAGTTCTTGCAAATTTTGTTCTATCTATCTATTTGATTGCACCCACTCACTGCTTGCCGGAAAGAAGGAAAATGAATTTACTTATAGCTAACTTCACTTTCGTAGGATGATTGTTACTTCAATATTAAACAAAGCTAAAAATCCTTTAACAATTTGAATTTGCAAATCCAAAGTTTTGACTTACAATATTTTGGAGTTGTCTACTCAAAATCTAAACAGTGAAAAGTATGCGAACTTTGTTTTTTTTTTGTTTGTGAGAGTTTAAAAAATAAATAAAAATGTAAAAACCATAGTGACATCCGTTTAAAGCCGATCAATTTACCCTAGACTGAATGTACCTCTTAAAGCTTGTCCAGAAGTTTTGGACGCAATGCCACATGCTGACTAGAGCCTGTAAATGAGCTACACCTAATATTAACGGAGAAGCAGGTTTCTTTTAACTTGAGCGAGAGCAGCTACAAAATAAGAGCAAAGAATTGTAATATCCATTAATACCGAAAAGAAATTTGAAAAGTTTGCTTAACACCAAAAAACAGTTATGGCTAGTGTTGAAGACAAACAAGTAGATTATCAGAAAACTGTTCTAATAATTACCATTACAAAGTGCATAATCTTATTGTATAAGAGACAACCTAAATATAACTGTCCATGGAACAAAATATATGGTTTTTGTTGAAGTATAAAACAACAAAATAAAAGAATTGTCATCTTCAACGAAGGTTTTGTCACAATTTCAAAAGAAACATACTAGAAAAACGGAATTGCATGCTCATGCGTTATATTAATTTGAGCAGACCAAGTCGTGTTGTTGTGGTTCCAACTGAGCTGGAAAATGTGACAACAATTAATCAGTAAACTAGAGGTACAATCAAAATAATCGATGGATAACCTTCTTATAAGAGTTGAAACGAATGTGATCATGAAGCTGTAACCAAATAAGTGCACCCTGCACGCACTACCCTATTCTTGGTAGTTATACAGAAAAAAAACACTTACTATAGTGCCTGCCTTTCTGCTGGATATAATACACATTGGAAAAAACATTTCTCTTGGTCAAAGGACTTCCTCTAGTTGCAGTTCTTCTCTGCATAATGCCAGAATCACTATCTCCTGAAACAGGACAATATTTAGAGATCAAGTAATAATCTTGGAGAAACAAAAGAAAAATTTCCCTCAGAAGTGACAAGCAAATGCTTTCTTCTCCGTTCTATTACTGTCTTACTGTCTATAGCAACTGAATAGACTTGGAATATTTTATTACCAATTTCTTTTTGACATCAATATGTAAATATCAAATATCACAATAAGCTACACATAACACCTTAGTTATCAGGCACATGCCCATCATATTTCCAAATAATCAAAAACCCAAAATTTTCAAATTCTTGCCTAATAACTGGTGATCAAGTAATATTAAAAATGATCATTTTAAGAAGAATAAAACGCCGCTTGAAATCAATAGCCAGTCAGGTAGGTAACCATCTAAAAGACTGAATAAGTGTGTTTATGCAGATTATTACCATGAAAATTGCCATAGCTGCAGTTGTAACACACCATATGTTCTAAGCTACAGATTTTTGACGAAAACCTTTTTTTAACAACAATGATTTGACTTCAATTTATAACATTTGTGAGTTTTTCTTAAAGGAGATGGGTCAAAAATAAGGTAAACTCTGTCTGATGTGAAAACTTGACTGCTACACACAATTATCTTTGATTCACTTTTTTTACCAATTAAACCAAACTCAAAGTGATATTATTTGGCACTAGATGCGCAAAATACCGTCAATAGATGAGAACTCCAGAGTTAAAGCAGCCAGAATTCTTAGAAGCTCCTATTATGAAAGAAAATCAGCTTCTTCTAACTTGCAAACAATTCACGGATTTGCAACCAATAAACCATATGCACTTGAGATCAAACTGAGACAATGAAAAAAATGCTAATGACTAAAATCAAACAAACTTACAATTTTCATCGGGTTGGTGATCAGAAATAGCCACCGTCACTCACAATCCAGCATCCCATTCAGTCAACAAGAAATTGATGGTAGCTGCAACACTTGCATACGTGTCAGCATGAAATAACTCCATTTGCTGATACTTATCTATGCATCAATTACATTGCATGGTCAGGTTTATCTCATGCTTATATATAATGTATGGTAGTGCTTTTTACGTGTTTATGGATGAGCATGTGAGACGCTATGCTAACAAATGACACTGAGCAAGCAACTCACAATTTGACTTCAAAAAATGCAGGAGATATTGCCGTGTTATTGCTCCAGTAAGTCACGTCTGTTCTGATATGCACACATCCTGGCATAGTGTGCTTTGTAATCACTCATAAATCTTTTCACTGCTCTCTGCAAGACAAGTAGTATAAATACACAAAATTACAACAACAAAAAGAGTAAAAATGGCGTGAATTGCACAGAGCAAAAATTTAAGTTGGTTAGATTATGGAAAAAATTGTATTCAGTTTGCCGTATAGAGGGGGTAAACTGATTATCAAAACCATGCTCTGTGGAACAACTAGCTGTGGATATTATTTGCAATTTACGTAGTTGTGTGATTTTAGGCAGCAGCTGTTGCACACACCACTTTTAACATGAGACAATAATAGTAAAATACTTTCCATAAAACAGAAGTAAGAGTTTGGCTGTGCACCAAGAACTCAAAGAGTTAGCTCCCTCTTGCTGTTTTAGCTGTTTTCGTAGTAACTGTTATAAAGTGAGTCAGATAAACTTTTGTCAATTTTTTTAACATAATGGTCAAGATTGTGAACACTTGTTATTTGGAGTAGTCTTATCAGTAATTCAAAGTTATCAGCTGACACTGAAACCAGTTTCTGTATGAAAATTAAAACAACTAATCCCATTTGACGCATTTGATTTACGTAAACTTGCCAAACACTTAATTATCATTTCATAATTCGTTACCAATTTGATTGAAGATACAGAACTTACAAATTATTTACAGTCGCACTTTTCTCAAGTTTATTCCTGGAGCCTTGAACTAACCAAAAACAGCCCATTGTTTGCTGTATGAAAACTGAAGTGCCTAACTTTTTACGCCGTATCTGGTTGACTTTTCCACCATTAGTCATCTCTGGAGTTAGTTGACACAAAGCACAATGAACATCTCCTAAAATGCAAAGTGTGTATAAATATTTTCAGATCGATACAGCAGATAAAACAATATTTTTTTACACATTGGATGGCATTATGTGGTGTTGGGGCCTTTATTCAACAGTTAATACTTGCTGTAGCAGTTACAATGCTACAACTCTAAACAAAAACTACTGTCACATTCTATGTAACCTAAATAATTCAATTTAAACCGACCGAAAAACGTTATATTGCAACTAACAATGTAATAGTCTTATGAATTTCATAGATTTTTTCACATTGTGAATCACTTTTAATAACAATGAGAGCTTCATATTTGCTCATTATTTAGGATAGTTATTAGTAAATTAGGAATTTAATATTATTTTGATGCGAACTAAATAATAAATGACTAATGAAAATGAATAAATTTGTATGGTTTAATTTTTAAAATCAATATCATTGGTTAATGTTTCAACAGTAAATGACAACAATCATTCAAAAAAATTTCCAATAACAAATACTAACTCATTGATCAACTGTCTTTTCATCTATCTGAATGAACATGTTTAGACTGCTCTGACTTTTTATCAGCCATGGGTGATAGTTGAGATATTGCATATGGTCTTTGTGACTGTCCAAATTGAAGAAAGTTCAGGAATAAAAAACCCACGAGTTGAAGTTGCTCAGGCATGGTTGGAAAGGCAATTAAAAAAATTCTGTCATTAACAAAAGGAGATAACTCTCTGATTATATAATTTTGCTACCGTGCCATATAGAAACATGCCATTAGCATGCCATTAACGAAATTTCTGCTTGTTAATTCAACAGAACTAATTTCGATTCCAAACATCATGCTTTATTTAACTGTTTTCACAGAGCTCCGGTGAAAAGCTGGTCATGGAGTCAAACTAGTCATGAAGTTGAAAAAAAATTATTGGTCAACCTAGAGATGACAGTATTGACTTGCTAAATGTCGGGACTTCAAACTGGGGCTTGAATAAAATAAGTTTATTGATTTCCCCAGTATCGATTTATGCGGGTTTCACTGTAAACTACCCCGCCACCATTTTTACAACGGTGATCACTATGAAGTAAATTGATGCTTTCACAATTTTTCAACAGTTGACCAATTATAGCAAATGGAACCGAGTTCTACTCAATTAAATAATTCGAAAATGTAAGATCTTATAATTTTTCAACTCGACATTACATTTAAGAAAAGATAGATACAGTTTCGTATTGGGAACCTGAGTTCTTGCAAATGCTGTTGCATTTATCTATTTGGTTGCACCTGCTCACTGCTTGCCGGAAAGAAGACAAGTTAAGTTATTTCTAATTAATTTGAATTCCATATGATGATCGTTAATTTAATATTATACGAAGCTAAAAATCCTTCAACAATTTGAACTTGAAAATCCAAAATTTTGGCTCACAATATTTTGGAGTTGTCTACTTAAAATCTAAACAGTAATAAATTGACAAAATTTGATTCGTATTGTTTGTGAGAGTTTTGAAAATAAATGAAGATATAAGAACCATAGTGCCATCCATTTAAAGTAAATCAATTTACCCTATAATGAACGTACCTCTTAAACTTGGTCCAGAAGTTTTGGATGCAATGCCACATGCTGACCTACATTAACGGAGGTGCAGATTTCTAAGAGTTTGAGCCAGAGGAGCTACAAAGTAAGTGCAAGCAGTTGTCATATTCATTAGCACCAAAAACATTAAAAGTTTTGTTCAATACTAAAACAATTTATCACTATTGTTGACAAATGCTCAAATTATTACCATTAAAGAGTGTATTATCCTATTGTAAGAAAGACAACCTAAAAATAACTGTTCATGGAACAAAATCTATAGTTTTTTTGAAGTAAAAGACATCAAAATAAAGGAATTATCATTTTCAATAAAGGGTTTGTCACCATATCAAAAGAAACAGACTAGAATAGCGGAACTGCCTTCTCTTGTTCTATATTAATTTGAACAGACCAAGTCGCGTTGTTGTGGTTTCAAGTGAACTGGAAAATGTGACCAATGGTTCATTAGTAAACTAGAGAGGAATAATCAAAATTATCTATGGGTACCTTATTATAAGAGGCGGAATGAATGTATTCATGAAGCTGTAACCAAGTCAAATAAGTGCACCACGCACACGCTTCCCTATTCCTTGTAGCAACACACAGGAACAAACACTTACCAGAGTGCTTGCCTTTCTGTTGGGTATAATTGACACTGGACAAATCGTCTAGTTGCTGTTCTTCTTTTCTGAAACATGGGAATACGTAGAGATCAAGTAATGTTTGTGGAGACACAAGAGAAAAAATCCCTCAGAAATGACAAGCAAACACTGTCCTGTACGTTCTATTACTAACTTACTGTCTATAGCAACTGAATAGACTTGGAATATTTCATTATCAATTTCTTTTGGACATCAATATGTAAATATCAGATAGTATAAAAGGCTACACATAACATGTTAGCTATCAAGCACAGGCCTATCAAATTCCTAAATAACCAAAAACCCAAAATTTCAAATTATTGCCCAATAACTGGTGATCCAGTGATATTAAAAATGATCATTTTAAGAAGAATAAAACTTTGATTGAGTCAATAGAAATTCAGGTTGGTAGCCATCAAAAAGAAAGAATAAGTGTGTTAGGCAGATTATCACCATGAACATTGCCATAACTGTGTTTGTAATACAGTATATGTTGAGCTACAGAATTTCGACTGGAAGGGTTTCTAACAACAATTGGAGTATTCGCGACCTGTTCATCGAACAAAAGACAAAAAATAATAGGTGTTCGTAATTCACTATGTTGCATATGCAACTGACCATTAGTTTTAGAACAACATAATATTCAATGAAATTTTATAGTTTACCGAACATTCATAAGGAAGATAACTCCCAATTTTCAAAATAATCGAGAAAGTAATACAATTTGAACTGCTATAAAATGTATTAGTTTGTTAAGCTGCCTTTTGCTTTAGTAAATTTGCATAGCTTGCAATTATTTGGAATTAATTTTCAAGGATATAATAATGGTATATGAAACTGAAAAAAATCAACTTGCTCATTATTATTTATCTAGTGTTCAGTTTCATTCGCGCCCTACGAACAATATAAATAAATAGTTGCTGATTTTTTCTTTGTTCAATGAGCCAATTTTTGTTGACCCACGAGTTCCGAACAAAATTATTATTTTTTGGTTAAATTTATTGACGGTCTGATTATTTTTATTGAAATGTGCTCGGCGAACAAAGGTCGCGAATACGCTTATTGATTTGCTTTCAATTAATAATATTTGCTATTTTTTCTTAAAGGAGATAGGTTGCAAATAAGGTAAAATTTGTCTGCTGTGAAAACTTGACTGCTACACACAATTATCGATTATTCAATTTTTTAACCAAATAAACCAAACTCAAAGTGATACTATTCTGCACCAGATCTGCAAAATACTGTCAATAGATGACAACTCCGAGTTAAAGCAGCCAGATGCCTTAGGAGCAGCTATTGTATAAAAAATCAGCTTCTTTTACCTAGCAAACAATTCAAGGACCTGCAATAAGTAAATCATGAGACAATAAAAAAATTGTAATGACTAAGATCAAGCAAGCTTACAGTTTTCTGAGGATTGGTGATCAGAAATAGCCACAGTCACTCGCAATCCACAGCTTCCCATTCGGTCATAAAGAAATATATAGTAGCTGCGACAATTGCATCATTACCCTGAAACAAGCAGCATACGTGTCAGAATGAAATAAATTTCCATTTGCTGATTGATATTTGTCTATGCATCACTTACATTGCATGGTCAGGTTTATCTCAAGCTTATGCATAATGTATGCTAGTGTTTGTAACATGTTTATGGATGGGCATGTGTGACGGTATGCTAACAAAAAACACTGGGTGAGCAACTCACAATTTAACTTCAGAAAATGCAGGAGATATTGCCATGATATTGCATTAGTAAGTCATGTCTGTTCTGATATGCACACATCCTGGCATAGTATGCTTTGTAATCACTCATAAATCCTTTCACTCCTCTCTGCAAGACAAGTAGTAAAAATGTACTAAATTAAAAAAAAGTAGTTACAATGGCTTGAGTTGCACAGAGAAAAAATTAAAGTTGGTCAGAGTATGAAAATATTTTTTTTCAGTTTGCCGTTTAAAGGGGGTAAAACTATCATCAAACCATGCTCTGCGGAACAACTAGCTGTAGATATTATTTGCAATTTACGTCATTGTGTGATTTATGCATCAGCTTTTGCACACACCACTTTTAGCGTAAGAAAATAATGGTAAAATACTCTCCATAAAACGGCAATGAAAGTTTGGCTGGGCGCCAACAAAGAAATCAAAGGATTAACTCACTCTTGCTACTCTTGCAGTTTTCGTAGTAACTGTTATAAAGTGAGTTTGAGAAACTTTGTTACTTGAAGCAGTCTTAGCAACACTTCAACATTATCAGCTGACAATGAAATCAGTCAGTGTATGATAATTAGAACAACTGATCAAATTTGCCGTATTTTCTTTACACAAACTTGTCAAACACTAATTATTATTTCATATTCCATCACCAGTTTGATTGAGGATGCAGAACTTACAAAATAATTAGTTGCACATTTCTCAAGTTTATTCCTAGAGGGTTGAACTTACGAAAAACAGCCCATCGTTTGCTGTATAAAAACTTAGATGCTAAAGTTTTTACACCAAATTCGGTTGCCTCTACCACCATTAGTCATCTCTGGAGCTAGTTGACACAAAGCACAATGAACACGTCCTGAAATACAGAGTGTGCATTAGCTGTTTTAGATTGGTAAAGGTGATCAAACAATATTTTTTTACATAATGATGGTATTATGTGGCTTTGTGGCCTTTATTCACCAGTTGATACTTGCTGTAGCAGTTATATGGTGCAACTCAAATAAAAATAAATTAAAATTACAGTCTACATAACCTAAATAATTCAATAAAAATCAACCGGAAAGCGTGCATGAATTGTAAAAACAAGCACAGAAAGTTGTGGTACCAAGAAAATAATCAACTTGTTTTTGCTGCAAGATTTAATGCTCACTTTTCTTCAGCAACGGTGTCCTAAAACTTTTATAAGACCACAAAAACTTGCCCATCACTTTTCTAGGAGTTTCTTATGCATTTGTAATGTCTTACACATTTGGAGCCAGCATCTGCTCTGGGGAGTTGTAAATACTCAAATAAGGGGGGGGGTAACTTTGCAACAAAAACCCCAGTTTCGCCATAGTTTACGTACAAAACGCAATTCACTATATTAATGATAATGCATGTTCTCATAGCACTTCATAAACCTATCAAGAATAAAAAAACAAGCTTTCACTCTAAGTGATAAAACTTTGCAAAAGTTTTAATTTAGAAAAATAGTTATGAATTTCTTGACAACCGGCTCGTAGCACACTATTCAGTTTTGTTTCGCCTCATTTTTACATCATTTTTACCCTTCGTCTTCAGAGTTTACTGGGAAATTTATTTATAAGAATTTCAATAAATTTAAGAAGAGCCTCTGCAATTAGTTGACAGCACAAATTTTGCACACAAAGAGTAAGTGGTCCCTGAATTCTGCCATCCTAAAATGAAGAGATCGTCTTACAAGAAAATACAAAGCAGAGTGACGTAATTTTAAATTTTCAAGTAATAAAAGCTCTTGAGATGGTGCAGAAACAGCGATGTAGACAATGGAGTACAAATTAGGCCTACATGTAAATTCTGATTTACTGGACATTAAATGAAAGACCAAGTGTGTCAAGTTTAATCCTGCAGTCAAAAATAACCATTTGTGTCACTTCTCGTACTGGAATTATCTTCTTCTTAAAAATACCACTTATTACAGCTACTGCTAAAGCCGTGGCTACACACACCTACATTTTTGTAGGAATATGACGGAAATACGTTTGGTAGCGTTGCTTTGGTTGCTACACACACATATGATTGATCACCGAAACGCTGCAGAGTGTCCAGTGAGGCAAAGAAGACATTATGAAAACTATCATAAATATAAGTTATAATTAATAAATAATTATGATATTTCTTCATAATAATAAATAAATTATTTGCTATCTGTAATAAATAGATAACGCCTAGAAATAATAATTAGTTGTTTATAAATAAAATATACCCTCTTTGATAGAAGTAACAAATGGTCTGTTGGTGAAGCAGTAATGACCAAGTCAATGTTGAATTATAAAAAAAAATTCATTGGAGTCGTCAAATTTCGTCTCTACATTTTATTCAACCGAAAATGGTTTTTCAATAACAATTGTCCAGTCACCGAAGCCTCAGGCAAAAATATTTTCGTAGTACAACATGTTGGTCTGCAAAATTGAGCGTCTCTTTGAAAAAGAAAAACGTCGTTTGCAGGGAAAAAACACGTTTTCAACGCATACTGACAAAACATATGTGTATGTAGCCACCGATTTAGGTATAGCCTTTTATTGAAATTTAATTTTACCAAATTTCCTGTTAGAACTCGGAGCTTAGCATTACTTGGATTCATGAAAAAAGGAAGTAAAAAAAAGCACGCTAATACCCTTAATCATTATAGCTAAAAAAAACAAAGTGAGTGAAGGCTAAAATTGAGTGAATACTTTTTTATTCATTGTAAGATCAAAAAGTAACATACCTTCTCTTTCATGTCATCATAGGAATGATGCCATCCATAGTGTTTGTTGCTTTACTTGCGGTAGTGGTCCCCGCACTCATATTTACTATAAAAAAATGGGAAAAAAAGTTGCATTTTATATTTCAAGCTCGTATGTAAAAACCATGAAGTGAACTTCCGCGCAACTGAAGCCCAAAACATTATAGAATAAAAATAAAACTTTATTACTTGATTTTTTCTAACTACGAAAATGAAAGCCTAGTTGATGTACATTCAAGTATGATTAACACAAAAAGTGAGATGTAGGGTTCGCTTCGATTTTTAAAAGCCAACACATTTAAATTGAGAATCAAAATCCAAGAAATTGAACTTTGTAAGTTGATAAATGTTCTTCAGTTGGTCAAACTATGGTCTAGAATATGATTCACTTCAATTCACAGAATATAAACTACAAAAAAACGTCCAAAACAAATCCATAACGTTAACCAAAACAAATGCATCAGTTTTAGCTAATGAAAAATGTAAAGATAGTATTGGTTTTATTGCTTTTAACAAAAAATTTGAAGTTTTTGAAATTAAAATCTTTTGTCCCTGTTATAAATACGCCATTCCATTTTTTTGCATCTTGTGCATATAAATGCTTAAAAAATCATGATGACAACACAAAAGTATTTTCATTTCTTTTTCCAAATGCCAATTTCAACATAAATTTGTAAAACGCTTGTGACACTAGCGAGCATTGATAAGATTACCTTTGTCCATGAGTGCTTCAATGTTTGAATCAGCAGGCTTCCATACAGGCTGACTGCAAACAAAAGCAGAGTGAAACACTGCAACACTTTTTATCCAAAGCTCGCAGAGTAAACAATAATAAACGACATTTTATTCAGCTAGTACAACAAAACTCATAAGCAATAGTGACTGTTTGTGAATAACTATCTGCTAGAAAATTGATAACTAACAATTTGAAACTGGAGTGGCCAAACAATCAGAGTTTATAACATATATATGATAATATTTTGGTACAGGAGATGATAGTTTGACACACCTATTGCAGTGATACTCAACTTTCATTCCCTCAAACATAAATTTATTGACAATTTGGTTTTCCAGAATGAAAATTGAACTCAGCAAAAACTTTATATCTTCCACTTTTCCATAGAAAAACGCTTAGGTCTTTTGAACAATGTTCTAAAAAACTTAGTCAGCAACAGACCAAATGCATCCAAAAGTTCTTCTTTACAATAATTTAGTTTTTTGACTGCATGAGCACATATCTCTTCCATGTCTGGTTTTATTAAAAAAGACTGAAAGTATTGGAAGTTGTCTTGCATTGGTCATTTCCATTATACAAAAGAAGCTGGGACCAAAGTGATGCTTTGTGTTTGTTCATAAGCTGTTAGCCTCAGTAGTTTACCTTTTCCAAGTATGTGTTGTTTTCCTCACAGGTTGTCTTTTGTCACTTGGCAAGTATCGTTGCTTTTAGAATGTCTATAAAAAGGAGAGTTTTGGACAGCAAGACAACATAGGCCGAGTGTGTTTCAAATATAATATGTAATTCACAGTGTTGCAGACGATTCACAAAAACGTCATGAGACAAATTTTATACATGAAAAGTTGCTAGATATTTTCAAGTTTTCAGGATGTAAACAAACGGACTACAAAATAGACAACATGATTGCAAACCATAGCAGGAAAATTTGTTTCAGATACATTTCTCGGAGGCAACCAATCTACAGCAGAATTTTGTCAAAAAAAACATATGACCACTATTTCAGCTCTAACCACTAGTTTATATGAGAATTTGTGAGCAAAACTGATTACATACAAAGAAAAGTACTGCTCTTACAATTGTTAAAAAAGCATTGCACAATAAAGTGAAACTATCTGCAGTGCTATAAGTGACCAAAACTGGACAATTTTTCTTCTGATTTCTCTAGCAATGTTTAGTTGTGACTTTTAACATGCAACTGCCGCAAGATGATTTTTCAATATTTGCAACTAACCTGTCTTTAGTTGACTCTACACCTTCTGTTTACCTGAAGATAGCTTTATAGTCCCTTCAAACTCAGCTTTATTTATGATCAAGTGAAATATCATGTAAATGGTTACTTTTCCACATTCTAGCAATATGGTTGAGCCAGTCCACTTAACACAAATCGCAGCAAGCTGTGGCAGTCAAGTTTACTGCAATGCCACTAACAACTAACTAAAACTCTCAGCCACAACTACTTCATTGTTTAGTAGCTGTGGCTAGTAAGCGCTATAAATGTTTTGTTCTCTGCTCCAGGCTTAGGGCTTGTTATGTAATTCCCTAGCTTTAAGTGTGAGTCATTATATCCCAATACAGTCAACAGAATGAAAACTCATATATTTTATCCTTATCAACACATTTGGAAATTTTCCGGCTGAGGTGGCTAGTTAGCTGTGTTTAATTAAGTGATTTTGAAATTTTTCAATGTGATTAGTAACTAAAACCACCTTATAGAAGCTAAACAAATGACTCATTTCTTTCGTGCTCCATGGAAGAGAAAACTTGTCATTATAGGACTTCATGGCTTGAAAAACAAAAACTCAACGGATGGAATATATCATTTTTCTGTTGTTGTAAAAAAATTAAATGTAAGCCCGGTAACCAATATATCTAATGAGTCGGTAAAGTGTTCAACACAAAGAATGTTGTGGAATATTACATAACCATTTTGTACCCTTGCTACGCTGTAGGGAGTGGAGTAAGCAAATAACCCATCCATCAATGCCATGGATGCAATAGTCACATTTTGCTACACTGTTGAAATAGTTTTGCCACTTTTATGTTTATGTGAATTATTTTGTTACATTTTCAAAAACTAAAGCTGCGTACACACTAGAACGATTTTTGATCAAAAAATCGTTCATGTTGGAGTTGTTTCCTTTGTCGGCCGATGGTTGCGTACACACTAGTAAATAATTCAGCCGAAAAACATTTGCTCTTTGGTGAGAGAGATAGATAAATTTTGTTTTTCAGCATAACCATAGATAGAACTACTGTTGATATTGCTGTCTGTTATTTCACAATTATTCACCATGTCTATGGTTGTTATTAGTAAATGCACTAGCTGTGGCTGCGGCATTATTAATTATTTATGTTGTTCTGAACAGAATTTTTCATTTTTTTTAGCTTTACCAAATACTTATTTTAATTAATTAAAATTATTTCTAAATTATTCATTAAACTTATGCTTATCAATGATTGATCAACCATGTTAAAATAAAAATGGTAATACATAAATAATAAATTTTCTTGGTGAGTTTTAAGATAGTAATAATAATTATTATTATTATTATTATTTGGTTATTGCTGTGTGAATTGATGATTTTTTATTGTTCTATCATCATTGTTTGTGACCACAAGCTACTTCTGAACTGATTTTGTGTTGTGGTTTCCTTGATAATCTGCTAAAAATTGTCGGAGATTTTGAGCATTGCTCAAATGGAATTTTCACCGGCCGATGGACCTAATCATCGGCCGATATTGCATTCACACTAGGCCGTTTTGTAAGTGCGCCGATTTCGGCCACCAAATCGTCCTAGTGTGTACGCAGCTTAAGAGTTACATATTGCCGTAACCAGTATCTACACTCAAAATTGTGCTTTTTAAACATTAAAATCAGAATACATGTCAATAATGACTTGGTTTATGGGAAACAACGTAATTAAGCGGAAAACATGAATAATACAGTAGTGACTTCAGCGATCTTTTGTTGCTATGTGAACGAGGGAACCAAAGTAAATATGGTTTGAACCGGGTTGCTATGCACTACTTTCCCACTGCGCGCAGGCAAGAGTTACATAATGCTTTACAATAAGCTAACCACAAAGCAGTTTAATATGTGGCAAAGGTTGACAAAGGATGCCAAGCAAGCTTCTGAACTGATGAGTTGTTAGCTATTCAACTCATTTTCTTCTCTAACTGCTGTCTGGCTTGCAAGTAGATGAAATCTCCATTGCACATTAGCAAAAAATATTTTATGTACGAATATCTTCTGTTGCCCACTGCAAAACAGAAAAAAGTTTTTCAATGTTATTAGCTTGATTTTAAATAATCTAGTTTGAAACCAGCTTCATGCAAAGTATATGAACAGAGCAGAGAGTTAGTAGAGATGAAGTACCACAATATTGTGGTGCTTCTTCTCTACTAACTTTGTGCTATGCCCATGTACTTTACATCAAAATAATCTCGCTTTACAGTCAAGCAAATATGCTTGACTATAATACAAAATTCTTTAATTACATTTCATGCTTGTTTGCTATTTCCAATATGGCAAGAACAAAAAATAACAAAAACCACACACAACAAAGCTAAACTTTTTTCACATTATGCGAACACCATCTATGTTTGTTATACCTCAGAAACCCAACAGTTGTGATTCCACTAGTTTCCTATTGAGGCAATAGCTTACATTCATAATCTGCCTCCTTGATCACTGTTAACAGTTGTGCAAAGCTATTTAGATTTAAAGCCACTCGCCAAAAACTGAATTTAGCGGCAGGTTCTTTCTCAGATACCAGTAACAGAACAGTAAACGGAATAGACTGCAATAGTCTATATTAAAGTTAGCTTACCTAAGCTGTCAGTGAAATTAAAACTAAATTCCTTTCAAAAATACCATTTCCCAAAGCATTCAAAGATACAAATAAGATCCAAGATTTTAAGAAAAAAATAATGATTTTGGTTTGTTTTTGTCTCAAAGTCAACACAGCCTGTAACAAAAACTTTTGAAAGAAAGCAAATACAATGCCTGTTGCAATGTACATTATCAGTCTGAAGCTCTCATAACTTGTCAAAACACAGAATATGTCCTTGAAATGATGTTTCACACCTGCTAGAACCCATTGGTCAATTATCTATTTAGCACATAAAGGACTTATTGTCGATTATGTAATCCTGCGTCTGCTTGAATATACGACACTAAATGTGGTTAGTTAGGTGCATGTAGATGTTTTCTGAGAGTTTAATACTAAAGCAAGAGAACAGAAGTTACGCAGTAGCTGTGTCACCATTTTTTTCATCCAGAGTGTTTTGTCTGTTAAAAATTATTATTTAACAGCATTTACAGAAAGTCAGGAGATTATTAATACCTAATAAGCAGCTTCAATATTTGTACATAAAATAGCTGAGTCGCAAAAACAAACTGATCTGCAAACTAACTTTTTATATTATTCATTGCGATGTGGTGCTGATAAAAGTAATATCTTATTTTGTAACTATTTCAAGTTTTTATTCATAGCGTTTTAATTTTTTGTAATCAGTGTACAAGTAATTGCCTCAGATGAAACATGGTAGAACTTATCGAACTACATTGTCAGTTTGCAGAACACCTTAATCAACTCTCAAGTTACCTTACGCGCTTTGATTTTAATTGGGTTTCAATTTACCAGCATTCAATTTCGAAAAAAAGACCACAGGTAAAAATACGGCTGATAGTTCAGCGTTGAAAAAAAATTGAAGAAAAGTGTTTCATGAACAGTTGTTTTTTATAATTAAGAGAGTTTAAAGCCTTTTCCAACAAATTGCTTTATTTTAGTACGTGTTTCTGGATTGAATGTTCAAACAGTCTTACAGCACCATCAAATTGCCTCACTTCTGTTTAATCTCTCTCTTATAAACAAATTGAATATGCTCTTATTCCCACTGCTTTGATGTGGTTTAAAGTGAGATAGAGATAGATTAATCTTCTTGCTATTACACAACAGATGTTTGTAGTAACTCCTTTTATACTAGCTATGAGATGTGATAGAACTTACAGTACACTGTTCTTTGATTATATATGTTACAATGAAAGATTTTCTTTACTTTTGGATAGCACCAACTCGAGCACAAAAAGCTTGCAGAAATATTTACCGAAAGTGCAGAGACTCACTCCCAAAAATATTTTCTATTCTAACTACCATATGGTATTAACATGTGATTGGAAAAAAATTAATATTTAAAAATCAACAGCTCAAGCTAATTATGCAACAGTATTTGGAGGCTCATTAATTGACAGTTTTGAAACATCGAAGCTGGAAATAAGGAAAAAAATGGTGAAAACTTTATGTCCGTAGTGTCACTTTTGGCACACAAGACGGATGGAAATGCTTATTGAGCAACAAACTCCTGATCTGTTTTTGCTAGCTACTCATAACAGCCTGTTAAACCTAAAAACTTTCGTGGGTTAAAGCCAGGTAATTGTTGTAAGTAGAATAAAACTGAAAATTGACAGGTAATCAACGAAGTAATCAAAAGCACCAAAAACCGTCAATTCAACAACTCTGGGTTAATATCAATGAAATTTTTTTAGTTAAATACAAAGATCAAAATTATTATTCAAAACAAGAAAGCATGTGAGGGTTACCCATCAAGTTATAAAACAGGTTCATTAACCTAAAATGCTTATAATGCCACAAAACAGAGCACCACAGAGCTAAGAAATGCTTGTAGGCCTATACCTTGAGGCTTGTGATTTTTTCTAATTAATTGACGAACAAGACAAGTGCATGGTATCCACAAACAAAAAGAGAGCTTCTGAACTTTCTACCCAGAAAGCTACTCTCACCTCTCCCTTCTTGCAGTTTATAGATTTAGCGCATTCAAACTATTTTGATTCTTTACCTTGATTGTGACTGCGAAAAAATCTAACAGCTGTAAAACAAATGCTAACCACACTTGGAAAGGTCAATTACATCACCACATCACTTACAAATTGAAAACTATTAGAGAGTTTGCACCCATTTTTGTCAAGAGCCATTTGTGAAATAGGTTTTTTGTACCATAATCTAGTTCTAGGTCAAGCTCATCAACCTTACATTGGTTATGTAACTAGCTTAAACTACTGATCAAAAGAGTTTTATCTCTAGGCACCACTTTACAAAGGATTACTGCATTTACAAGATTCTAAAGCATCCAACAAAATAACAAGTTGCCAGGGTTAAACCAGTAGTTATCATATCAGTTAACTTTTCTTCAATGTAGCTGCAAAAAGTATTAAAAACAAAGTTTGTTAAATAAGGCGCTAGATAAAAAACTCCGATCAATAGCGCTGCATTGGTACGTACACTAAACTTTGCACTGTGATTTTCATACCTGTATTTGTGCAAATCCAAAAATCGGTAACTATTTTTTGAAACAGTTGTTTTCTTCATGTTTGTTTGAAAGCAAACAGAGCAAACTTGTTAACTGCACCATCGAAAGTGGGTAATTAGTAAAGTCGTGATAGAGAGGTGCTGCCCCAAATAATGCATTTGGAAACGGTTTATAAAAACTGAAATTGATCGATGTTGGAAAAGAGGGTAGCATAATTGACTTGAAATGTGAAACTTATTGGTTAAGGTTGTTTCTAACAATTTGTTGGCCTAGAAATTTTCCTTGTACAGTAATTCGCCCTGATATCTACGATAATTGCTTTATTTTGAAAGGCTTCGCCTAACAATGAAACACCTTCACGTCTGTTCAAAAAACTCATAACCAACGCTACTTTGCCATTGTTTCTGAATGCTCTACTAATGAGGTTTTATAGTGGGAGATCAGAAGGATTACATGATTATATAACACAGACTTTGCGCACACTTATCAGATATTTTCTGTGAGATCTTGATGGCAACGAATAAAAAAAAACCTAATTTTGTTTATGTAGCCCCATGCTAATATTTCACTTATTGCGCAATATGACTACAAACAAGTCAATATCAACAGGCTTCAATATACTGCAACCAAATAATTGTTATTCAAGGCTTCACATAAAAAAAAACTTGAATTAAAAATGAAAAAATAAATAACTGCCAGTTCAACTTGATTGTACCATTAAATTTGAAGACTCGTTGCTCAATAGTTATAAACACATTGGAAGTCACCAACATGTCAAATTAGTTGTATATTCAGACACTATACTTTTTATGAGATGGTTTTTACGCATAAAGCATAATGAAATACACAGTTTCAGTAACAAATCAATTGCTTTCCTTTCGAGACCATGATGGTGAACTCAAAAACTTAGAAGAATCAATCGTTTTGAGACTAAAGGTTTAATGCCTCTAAATTTTGATAAAGCTCAACATTATGAACTTTTGCTATGGGCCAACCATTTCCAAGAACGTTTGCCATAGAAACATATTTAACTAAAATGAGTATCAAAATTACCAATTGGACATGCAGAAGTCATTTTTTCTCTGTATCTGCAACTCCATGCTTAATTTCAACAACATTGTGTTTCTCAACATTTGAACCAAAGAAAAATCAAACAGCTTGTAAGCAATGCAGGAGTTATCTGCACTCCATCATTCTACCCTTTGGTTTGACAGTGAACTTTCAATGAATTTTAATGAAGATCAACCAGTTGCTTTCACATGGAGAGTAGTCAACGGTTTTTGCTTATAAAATACTGTTATTATCCACTGAATAAAAAGAGCTTTAAAATCAAGTTGATAGACTAAAGGCTTCGGCTAATTATGTTGCAATAACTAATTACTGAACATGCAATTGAGAACTACATGGGCTCAACAAAAAAAGTGATTTCTTTTAAAGTTAGTTATTCCACTTAAACAGATGTAGGTCTAGCCAATAGTTTTCATCTAGCTTTGCTTTGTTGACATAATGACTTTCTCGCCTCTAACAAAATAATAGGCCTAAAATAACTAAAATCTGATACACCGAAGAAAAAATTGTAACAATGCTTAATGTACAAACTTGAATCACATTGCAGAGTTTAACCACTTGGCTGAAGCTACTTACTGGTATAGTTTTTTTTACCATGTTGCAAATTAGAACTTGGTGAATATTTCACTCAGCACATGGTATAGCTCAGCAATTCAGAGAAGTTGTGTCCCCATTACTTTCTCTGTCAAAGTAGGAATTTTTGCTAGCAAATAGATTAGTAAATTTCAGCAATCAAGCTTTGGTGCATACAAACGCATTATGTGGTTCCCTGCAACTATCTGATTTTCTCTTGGCTACAACACTATTTAAATGATGGAAAATATGGTAAACAAAACTGTTCAAATCTCACACAAACTTTTTTTTGCAAAACAATAGCCTGATATAAAGTGATCATTGTCTAGTTTTAATGTAGACAAAAAGGTTTTTTTGTTCAGGAATTCATCAACGCTTGACCTTAGTCAAAAAGTTATTCAAGATTTGGAAAAAAAAACATTCACAAAAAATGTTCAGCAATAGGAGCATAAGCCCTTCGCTACCCTGAAACATAATCACAAGTTTGCCAGAAAATGCTTTTGAGGTAACTGACAAGTAACAACCTCTGTGTGTTCAGTACTTTTAGTATTGTGTCACAAAGTAGCATAAAAAGTTCATCAAAAAAACATGGTCAGAAACAACTATACTCCATAAAAATAAACATTTGCTGTATACTACAATTTTATCCAAAATTTTGTCCTACAAGGAGCCTCACAACCATTTTACAATGTTCTGGGGTACTATTAGGGCAAACATCATTTCAACTTTCCACAAGCGTTTGAAAATAATGTTGGATGCAAAACGTTCGCAGTACATTTTTAAAAGCATTATTGTAGTATTTTCGAACGATGTTAAATAATCATTGAAACAGGCGTTTGCTAAACATTACATAGTAACATAGCTACAATATTCTAAAATGGCATTTGAGCAAACATTACTTCAACATTCTATAAATGTTTGAAAACAACGTTGGCTGAAAACATTCCCAGAACATTTTTAAAAACATTATTGTAATGTTTTCCAATGATGTTGAATAAAGGTTTAAAACAAATGTTTGCTGAACATTACATCGTAACATAGTTACAATGTTCTGAAATAAAGTTCAAGCAAATGTTATTTGAACACTCTATAAATTTGTGAAAACAATATTGGCTGAAAACGATCCCAGAACATTTTTAAAAACATGATTTTAACGTTTTTAAACGATGTTAAATAGCAGTTGAAAACAAACGTTTGCTGAACATTACATCGTAACATAGTTACAATGTTTTGAAATGACGTTTGAGCAAATGTTATCTCAACATTGCATGATTGTTTGACAGCAATGTTGGCTGCAAAACCTTCCCGGCACATTAGTAAAAACATTGTTGTAATGTATTTTAAAAAATGTTAAATAAGCGTTGTAAACAAATGTTTGCTAAACATTGCCCAATAACATTGTGACAATGTGCTGAAGTAACATTTGGGAAAACATTATGTTAATGTTATAAAAAGGATTGAAAGCAATGTTGGCTGAAAACGATCACAGAATATTGGTGAAAACATTATTGTAATGTTTTTAAACAATGTTAAACAAATGTCAAAAACAAGGATTTGCTGAACATTACATAGTAACATAGTTACAATGTTTTGAAATGACGTTTGAGCAAATGTTATTTCAACATTGCATGATTGTTTGACCGTAATGTTGGCTGCAAAACGTTCCCAGCACATTAGTAGAAACATTGCTGTAATGTTTTTAAAAAATGTTAAACAAAGGTTGTAAACAAACGTTTGCTAAACATTAGTCAATAACATTGTCACAATGTGCTGAAGTAACATTTGGGAAAACATTATCTTAATGTTGTAAAAAGGTTTGAAGAAAAATGTCGGGTGATAACCTCCCGATAACATTTGCTAAAATGTTAGAACAATGTTCAAAAGCAACATTATTTGAATGTTACATCACGATGTTGAAATAACATCCAAGTGGAACATTCCTGTAACGTTACAAACTAACCTTTGCACAAATGTTGTCTGGACATTTTTTAAACGTTTTAAAAGAACATTAGCTTCATAACATTCTCTTAACATTGTTCCGAATGTTATATAAACATTTTGTCACAATGTTGTTGTAATGTCCGGGCAAACATTTTGAATAACATTTTCTAAACGTCTGAAAAACATTTTTGCCAAACATTTTCCTGAAACGTTATCTCAAAACGTTGCAACAATATTCGGAAAACATTTTGTGCCAATGTTTCATAAAGACAATGTTGTGAAATGTCCCCTGGATGTTATTTGCTTGTTGGGGACTACATACAGTGCGTGGAATTCAGTTGGTTACAAAACTCTCAACAGTTTATTAGTACAGTTATATTCATCTGATTTATTAAACTTGTATTCAAAGCAAATGGTTGACTCACCTGCTAGAGAAGCTGTGTAAAGCTACGTTCACACTATGCGATTCTCGGCCGAGTGGGAGGAGCAAAAAATCGGCTCGCAAGTGTGAACAGTAAAATCTTAACGATTTTACAATCGGTGGCAGATTTTTTTTCATCGGGCAGTGATGGTTCTCTGTACGATTATCGGCCTGTCTAGCCAATCAACATCCACATCACAGCGTTTCAATTTAATGCTTTTCAAGAAACTTGCAGCTGCTTGATAATTATTATTTTGACCAATTTTAGAATATTTTTTAATATTTCCCTGATCAACTGCAAGTCTTGTTTACTAGTAGAATATTAAGGTGGGTATACTAACTATTATCAATATAAATAGAAAACAAGAACCAGCGCCATGATTATAATAAATAATTGCATTGAAAAAAGTTATCATTTATTTATTATTCATTATTATAATTAATTGAGTATACTACTTACCATTATTTATTATTATTATTTGTAATTCATTTCTTATTATTGATGAGTGAAGAAATGGTATAATTTATTTAAATATCTGATAATATTAGCTATATTATTAATAATAATAATTAATAATAATAATCAATGTTCTGTTATTATCAATTAAATGCGGTATCTTGACAACATGTCAAGGCCATGCAATATCGGGCACAAAAAATCGCAAGTGTGAATTCTTCTAAATAATCGGGAGAGCAACTCCCGATTCCCCCAGATAATCGCATGGCCGAGAATCGTATAGTGTGAACGTAGCTTAAGAATGAGTTCCAGTGTGAGCTCATATTGATCTATAGTTAAAGACAAAACAACTGTATTGATTTATTCAAAATGTGTAACTGAGTGCAATGAAAAATCCATTTATCCTACTTGTATTGCTGAACAGAACAAGTATTGGCTGCTATTCATGAAGTGATTACCGCTATAGTGTTACTGCAGATTAATCGTTTGTTTGACTAGCCCGCTGGTCTGCTTCCATGGATGATGGCAGAGAAGTAATAACTTTCTCTCAAGTTCAACTAGTAGAATACCGACCTATATTGACTCTCTGAACATTCGTATGATAAATGGAGGGAGGTCTGGTAGGGAAGAATCGTATGATGGATAAATCAGCCCATTCAAATGTACCCCAATTAATCCTAGTTTTATGAAAAATCGGTTTAAATTTTACTAATGTCATTATAATAAAAATGTGTTTGTTGTTTTGTCAATAGGCTGTTGATCATTTCTACCGGTGGAGGATAAGCTATTGTTTGACAAGTTTCAATCATTCGTACAATCGCTTGTGTCTTCTCTGAACCAGTAGGGCCCGCAATCATTGCCATAAAAGGGGATTGCATCCTCGCGTCAAATCATTCAACGTTACTATACATCATGATGAATTAGATGTTTGTCATCCGCTAATAGTTTCATTTATGATTCGATCAGGAGAGGTTCTTGATTTTTGTATTTCTTTGACAGCGTTTTCATAAATACTGAACCCGGTAACACCTCCAAAAGTTGAAAACCTTATGACAAATACCAATATCATCATAACTATTAGCACTTTTCGCTTCAAACTTGGCAAAGCATTTAGAATTTCACTCATAGCACCATCAACAGTATCGTTTTCATTCATCACTCTCATCTCAACATCTTCCTCTGTCAACATCTTGACTATCAATAGCATTATTATAATACAACATTCAATTTTTATACAATAGTCAACCCCACAATCTAAATCACCATACAAACCGTAATGTATACAACCCCTGCACAATAAATACTTAGTTATCCATACAATTACATCACAATCAAAACAAAAGAAACTGGTGCACAAAAAGGTATCGTTCAGGTTCTCATGATACGCGGTGCTCAAAAAAGCACTTGAAACCGGGTGAACCTTTTTGTCCTTAAATACCATGACAGAGATCTGGTCATATGTCGCTCCTTGTATGTATGTGGTAGATTTTAGCAGCACACGTGCCTTGCTCATATAGGTTATTCTAGAGGTAATTCTCACTGAGGCATTCAGTCAGACAGACCTCCCAAAGTAATGGTAAAGAACTCCAGCACTACAGAAAAAGGCCAAGATACGATACCGGCCCTGCAAATACTATACCAGCCCTGCAGCTTTCCATACCAGCCCTGCAGTGACCCTTAACAACCCCGGAGTGATCTTTACCGGCCTTGCAGTGGCATACCGCGCCGGCAACAAGATGGCCACCACAGATAGATCTCCAGAAGTAGCTTAAGTTGCTTCAGAAGAACTGAACCAGGACCTATCTACCCTTACACCTTACCTATCGTGGACCTGAGGCTGTTGAAAAACTGAAAACTTTATTTGTAGTGTTATTCTTTGCCACTAGGCACCTTGTGTATTTAGTATTGTGCACCAGTGTACGCATTGTTTATGTTGATTGGTTGTTATCACTTCCTGTAATGCTTCTTGGTTAAGCATATGATTATGCCACCAGCCTATAAAAGCCTCGCTCTCTGTATGTTTTATATTACTTATCTACTACTGCTGTTTAATTCTCTAGGCGATTGCCTCCCCAGAGCACGGATATGTGGACAATAAATGTGTTTATTACTTAAACTATGCATAGCTTGTCTGAACCATGGGCTCCTTAGTTGTGAGCAACTTCTCTGCTGCATTTTGCAGGTACGACCGACCCCGCGTTACCTCTTGAAGTGAGGTGTTGTGGACAGTGGACAGTGGTGGGAGCAAAGAAGATCATACTTCCTGTTTAACAACTTTGGAAATTTCCAAACCAAATAGTCAGTTTGCAAATAATCCGGACTGTTTTAAAATTGTAGGGTCGATTTGGATGAGTACAAACCTTAAGAACTCTTTAGAGCTAGTTTGAGCCACTAGTCCTATTTCAAAGTTCAAACGATATCAATTATTGGTCTAGCTAAATCACTAAAGTGAAAGCTTATTTATCATACTAAAAAATACTGCTAAACTATTGGGTTTTCATAGAAACTTGTTTTTTCGATCTGTTCTTGAACAACGATGATGTAATCATGTCATGCCCTAAACTTATAAATTGCTTAATTCTTATTTTTTGTTTTCAGTTCAAACAAAAGTATTAAATACTTCAAGCAAAATAATTTTTTATTTTTTGTACAGCTACTACTACTCAAAAGTTAGCGTAAATTGAAAAAATGTTTGAGAAATACATATAAACATATAAATGGAGATATTTTAACTTTAGTTGGTTGCTCAATAAACAAAATTTTTGTTAGGCTAAACTACAGGCTTTATTTTGTGTAGGTTATGGAAACCGATGGCAGGCTTTCACCGTCAATAAATAAAAGTTCTCAACAATCAGTGACGGTGGAACAGCCTCCCTCCTATAATATAGCTGTTGGTCAGCTTGATACATAAGTATTGTAATGGATTTCGGTCTGTTACCACGGACATCCACTAGTCTCGAGTATTCTACCTCTCTCCAGAGGGGACACTGTGCTGACCGACAGTGACAACTGTGCAGGGTAACCGAATTACCCGGTAAGGCAAGAGCCCATGGCTCAAACAAACAGTACCGTGTAGTGCTTGTATTAATGGCTTTATTCTCTAAGACAGTCCTGAGGGTAATTATTCCTCTAGGGTTAGCAATATAAGAGTATATGCCATGGCAACATAGGAATGAATGCAAAGAGTAAGACGGTGTGCTCTCCTTTTATAGGAGAGCTGATAAGTACAAAACATATAACAATCATAGCACAGGAAACAGATTAGCCAATACAATTGATTATATAAATAAGCAGCCAATCAACAATGCAGTATGGTTAATTAAGGGCGGTGCCAAGTGGCTAAGGGCGGAGTCCTTTCTCCTTATTGTCCAATCAGTAGTCCTGCAAGGCTCCCAGGTTGTATATAGAGTTGGGTCCATGAAGTTGGCAATCTAAGGGTAGGTACTTCCTGTTCTCGACCTTGACTGAGCTCCTACATACTTTTGATGATCCTCATCTATGCCGGCCATCTTGTGCCGGCCCAGTACAGCTATACCGGGTCGGTAGGGGTCACTACCGGCCCTGCAGGGGTCACTACCGGCCCTGTTCACTATGCCACCGGCACAGTAGGACTTTCCACCCAAACAGCTGTTAACCGAACGCTGTGGGTAAAAGTCTAGCGCATTGTCTCGCAAGGTTCTAGAGTAAACGACCTGTTCACTACTAGTGTGCATCAAAATCTACCACAGTATTTACTAGTTAATTGGTACCAAGTCTATTTTTTATATTGTGTTCTGCAAGCTATGTTGAGTATTCCAGTTTTTATTTCTACGAATTTCATTATTAATAGTCTTTAATAACAATCTAATTCTATTTCTGAACTGCTTTAAACGAATGAACAGATCATAATGAATGTGATGCACTAGAACTTCCTAAAAGATATACTGGGTTTTTTTGAGGTGCTTTTCTCAGTCGACAAAACTTTTAGGTTTAAAGCTTACCTTTTACATTAAGGCAATTAAATTTCAAGGTTTTTAAGATAGTATAAATAAAGTTTTCTTACAACGAAAGTATGCGCTGCCCATTTGTTGAGGAGACATCACCTCTGTGAGATTGGTACATTGTCTGAGAAACCATCCAGCAGTAGCTTAAGAAACCTCTCCGTTTTTCAGTGGAAACATGCTGTAACCATACTACTGTTACTGAGAAAACATTGCATTTATTACAGAGATATACCAAACTTACCTATTACTGCACTATGGATTTGTCTTCTCAATTGCTAGAGAAAACAACTCAAAGTTTATTAAAAGACGAACAAAGGTTTTTTGAATTAAAAGTTGACAACTTTAAGAAGATCGTTCCAACCATAGAATGGCGTTTATAGAAGCTTTGTCATATATTGGAGTTTTCAGTAATTTACCAAATAAATAGACAGCCATGATCGGCATTTACATGAGCTTATTTTGTGCAAGGACTGACTTTTATTAATTTTTTTTACCTAATGGTAGTATTTTGATAAAATGTAAAGTTATTTATCAGTTTATAATATCAAAATAAAACAGTTGAGTAGAACTAAGATGCTTGAATTCAAATGTAACATTACAGAATTGTATGTGACTTGTTTTATTGCATTGGCATATTACAACTTTGAGCACAGCAATCAGTATTGAGTTAAATGCTTATAAAGCAAATTATGCTGATAATAATTTATATATTGGTTTGATGTTGTGCTTAAATAAATGTACCAGTGATGCACATTGAGGAAACTCTCAGCAACTCACTTCAGTATACGGCAATGGCGAGGATAAAAATAATTGCTTTATATTTCACACAAAGGTTTGGTGCAGACAACTGATTGTGAAACAGTCAAATGTTTATGTTTTCTCTGTTTCATGTGGAATGTCAGGAGCACAGAGATGAGCAACTCAGAAGTTTTAATAAGAAAGGTGAAGGGAAAAACAAAAATGAGTCTACGATTTTAAAAATGCTTCACAAAGAAAAATTATAACAAAAAGAAATCAAACACAAATGCAACATTAAAAAAGCGATTATTACTGAAGTGGCCATTCTTTTCCCATATGTTAATAACGATACCGTAATGACTTGGTTACAGTCACTAAATCAAAACCTTTCCATGAAGCATGAATCATTGGTTCAAATGGTTCCAACAAAGATAAGTTTTTAGTTGTGCCAATCATTTCGTGAGAATTGCAATAAAAACGTAAATGTTTATATTGTAAACTCTCATATCACTAAAAGTAGCAGACAAAAATGCAGCAAAGTAGTGAGTGCAACAGTTAGAAGTTGAAACATCCTCTTGTGGTTATGCAGAAATGACAAGAACAGCGGCAGCAGGAGGCCGGGCTCGTTGCAGATGCTGCATGTTATATGGTCTGAAGTTGGCCACAAGGTGTTTGTAATCCATCTCAATCTCCCTCAGAGCTGGTTGCAATAGGATTGCCTGGTAGAATATCTGAGCTACCTTACCAATTTTACCTATTACCATGCCAAAAGCAATCTGTCTGCCTTCATGTCTAGTGTAAAGAATGGACCCACTATCTCCCTCGCTCAACTCCAAGCTAAAAGATATCAATCAAACACTTGTTTTAAGTTTAGAATATTTTGATTCTGTAAAAAATAACTAAACTATTGTCCTAAAACAAATAAGTAATAATAGCATCAGCAATGTTTCTGTAAAAACAACGTGCAATACGTTGACGTACTTTTTGGAATCGGAAAAGTATGATTTTTTTTACTTTACTAATGCTGAACATACTTGTACACCTTCATAAAACTAGTAAAGTTACTGCTGAAAGGGTAAGTTATGGTAGCACAATCCTGCTACTCAGTGAAAATGACATCTTGCAAAATAATAAAGAGCAAAATTGTTAACTTGGAGAGTCTAACCTTTCCCTGGGCACAAAGGTTACATGATCTGCATAGATTATGTCATCACTTTCACCAGGAGACTCGAAATTATCAACTAGTTGACATGGAGAATTATTCACAAAAAACTTTATTTTCTGCTCAATTAGTTCCGCAATAAGAGCTGCATCAGTTTTAGCAATTTTATCAAAATGAAGACTCATATCGCCACGAAGTTCATGCAGCAGCTGCTGAAGTTTCTCGGAGCTAATTGGCAGAACTGAAATGTCATTCATGAAAGTGTGAGGGCAAGGTACATGCACCATCTGTTCTACGCTGCATTTTCCAGCAGCACATCGATTAGATGGGGTTGCGATCTTTTTACTGTAGTGTCGATAGGTAAACATTACTTGCGGTGCCAAGTTCAACCGTTTCGGTTCATTTTGGGCTGCAACCTCGAGGATATAGTCGGTGGTATGAGCTTGACTATTGACACTTTCACGCACGCGATTAATGCCTAGAGGATCTGTGTTCTGTATGAGTTCATCATGCTGGGATCCACTCAGGAATAGGTGTGCTGGAGCAATGACAAATTCCTTCTTTGTGTTTGGTTCACAGCTTTGCAGATCATCAGCAGATAGAATGAGGCCACATTTGGCTCTAGCAACATCGATCCATCCACCATTTTGTTGGTCTGCTCTTCTTTGTACCACACAAAGTTCCCCAAACTGGTGCGTGTGAAGAGGTCCACTTTCCTCTGTGAAAAACTTGAACACTGGATACAGAGCTTTGGCTTCTTTCTCAAGCGGTTCTTTGATTTTTGTCACACCTCGACCAAGAATTACTATCTCTCTCCAATCCTTAGTTGATTGAGCCCAAACTGGGAACTTGACCTGATGTTCTTGACATTGCCTAGAGCATAACACAAATTTATTAAAACTATCTACTAATATTTTGGGGAAAAACTGGTTTTGACCAATACTGAGCACAATGCTTAAATAAGTGAGCACAATGATCTGCTATTAAATTCTCCAAATTTCCATACAAGCATTTTATCCAGTAGGGATTTGACTTGTTTAAATAAGAGATGTGGGAAAATTGTAAGTAACATCACAAGTTATATCACACCACAGTAGTGAATGAACAAATATGTTATTACTGTCTCACAGATAACAAACCTGCTGATCAGATCAACGACCCCCTCAGGAACTGGCTGTTTCTCCTCATCTGAATCAAACCTCTCCATGGAGTCTATGATAGTTCTCAGGTCTATGTATCCACTTGAATCATCGCACTCTCTTACTTTGGATTCTTTCTCATTACTGGTGGAGGACAGACGTCTTTGAATTGGTGCAGAGTTGGTACGTTGGTAGTGGGTTTTTGTTGGAGAGCCTTTCAATGTTCCAATCAAATGAGGAAAGTCGTTAGAAGAACTTGTTCTTGGGAAAGAAGAGTTGCAGAATGTAGGAAAAGGCGGTTGTTTCTTGCGGCAGTAATTTTGTGCAGCTTCATTTTGAGCTAAGTCTGTAGATGACATGCTAGCAGGTAGTAGCTAGTGGTGGGTTATCAAAAGCTACCGGCATGAGGCCTCTTAGCTTGCAATATCACAACACCTAAAAAAGACCATGTTACAATATTTCACCATTGGGACAAACAATTAAATTTTGAGGGACGATCAATTGGCTTAAAAAAGAGTGAAAATGCTAACCATTTGGGTGTGTACACTTAGTACCTCCCAGCATGATAAGCCACTTAGTATGCTAGAAGGTGACATGTCTTCTGATGTTAACATGGTAGATAAAGTTATGTAGTTTATTTACGGTGGAAAACTTGTGATAGCCATGCAGAGATCATTTTTGTCATTTGGACCTTAGGCTTATAATTTAGATTTACCATTTTACATGTACAAGTAAATAGTGTTACATTTACACAGTGTAATAGCAAATGATTGGCAAGTTTGAATATTTTTGTGAACCAAAACTGCTTAGTTCAGCTTGGAGTATTTTGATGTAGTTAAGTAGCATCTCGAAGCCCCATCTATAGTTTATTAGTCTAGGGCCTACCTGCCTTCTGAGATTTTGTGGTACTCCACTATCACACACCAACAAGCCGACTAGGCTCCTAGACCAACAGTGTAAAGTCATTATTAATGGACCGTGGAAGTAAATTAGTTCAAAAATTTCATCAAGTTTTTTTCTAAAAGTGATTAACTGTAGCAGATGATTTGAGACAGAGTGGATTAATAACAGTACTCAATTGGGTCAAAAGATGATTCATGTTCACTACAAACCTTTGTCTGGTTCCAAATAAATCATTATCTTTTTAACACTTTTTCAGTTGCCGACTGAAAATTTAACCTTGGTCCAAACAGCTGGTTTTGTTGGCACAAAGCTGAATAAAAACAAAAAGGAGTATTTCCTTAAACAGCAGGCTAGCGAAGTGGCAGAACTTTGCGAATATTAAAAAAAAATGCTGTAAAACACTATGGGGATCTCTCCAGTGGGATATAATGGGTGAGTGGTATATAATGGGTGAGTGGTATATAATGGGTGAGTGGGATATAATGGGTGAGCGGGATATAATGGGTGAGTGGTATATAATGGGTGAGTGGTATATAATGGGTGAGTGGGATATAATGGGTGAGTGGGATATAATGGGTGAGTGGGATATAATGGGTGAATGGGATATAATGGGTGAGTGGGATATAATGGGTGGGTTTCATACAACGAGTGAGTGGGATATAATGGGTGAGTGGGATATAATGGGTGTGTGGGATATAATGGGTGAGTGGGATATAATGGGTGAGTGGGATATAATGGGTGAGTGGGATATAATGGGTGGGTTTCATACAACGAGTGAGTGGGATATAATAGGTGAATGGGATATAATGGGTGAGTGGGATATAATGGGTGAGTGGGATATAATGGGTGAGTGGGATTTAATGGGTGAGTGGGATATAATGGTTAAGTGGATACTCTAATGCTACCAGCTTGCAATGCCGTTGCACCACCCCGTTTGCCATATCAGGTTGATTTCTCATTTGTAGCAATAAAGGTCAGTGTACTCTTACATGAAAGTCTATCTCAGGGCAGTCCATTTTGTACTCATGTTTCACTCAAGGTGAAGGCTTTTGAATTGATTCACACACCCTCAGAACATGTAAACTTGGTAAATTCTTCAAGAACTCTCAAAACAACGATTACAAACAACAACAATGTAACAATTTTTTATGCGCTCACTAAAGCTTAGAGAATATGCTTAGCGTATTGTATTTATATTGCATATGCGATATGTCACATATACATGCCTGCGACAAAACCATGGTCTTTGTCCATTCCTCATACCCCCTGCTTAGGTATTGTAGTTACTTTATTGAAATTTGTTCATTGAAACTCATTGAACCTGCAAAGGATCACTCATTGCTAATGGTACCATTTTGTTGCAAGCTCAGTTAGCTTCTCTTAATAACTATTGTTATAGCGCTGCAGGTATCAGCGTTGTTTTTTTTGTAATGACTAACAGAGCTACGCTGCCAATATAAAATTTAGAAATCAAATCATAAATCAGCTCATATCAATTTGTTATTGATTTTCGAGATGATTATTTATTCCAGTTCTACGTTGACTCAGGTTTTCCGTCAAATAATTTTTAATTTCGATTGATAATTTTTGATATCGTTGATGACACTGAAAATTCAAACTTCTCGTTTTCTTTTTCTTTACAATTGAAATTTGAGTTATGATGATCTTAAACCTTTAACTACTGTCAATTCAAGAACAATTTTTTCGATCACAAGTTTGCTTTAGTGTTTGAAATATTGACCAAAACATAACATATGGATGCCAGTAGGCGCATAATTGCACATTCATCAACGATCAATTAAAATATTGACTCAACTAAAAAGCTTTCAAAAAATCTGAAATACTAGAAATTCTTGAAAGTCTGTGCACAATAAATATTCTTGAAAAGACATTCCTGTATGCTATTAAACCTGATTTTTTGTAATTTTCTGTATAGCTTCATATACATTGTTACGGGTAGCAACGGTTATATTACAGATGAAATTAATGAGAGGACGACTCCGCAACAAAGATTTTTGGCAAAATAAACGTAAAATTGATAGGACTATGCCATTTTGATTTTAATCCAAAATCTTTAACAATTACACAACTGCCTAATCACGAAATCTACAGTAGCTTTCAATATGTACAGTAAATATTGTATAATGGGAAAAATTAGTTTTAAGGAAAAAGTGGGTAAAAGTTAAATCTATTTTTTGACTTTCACCTGGAGCGAAGGGCTCTCCTTTTTTTCAATCAGCCTGCTTACAAAGGCAGTCTTATGATATTGCTGACAAAACTATCACATCTCAGTGGCTTGGCTCGGGGTATCTGAATTTAACTTCATCGCTCTCTGTGTCACCTTTCAAACCAACTTCAATCATGACGTACTACTCACCTGATTAGCCTTAGAAAGGAAACTTGATTACAATCATGTTTAAATCCAATTTTAACATCAAATTTATCGGAAAGAATCATCATTACAATAATTCCTAACCATATATCTTGTAATTATCGATTCATTTACCCATAAATTTGACTGTACTGACTAATACCTGCTAAATTGTACAAAATGAAAATATATGGAAGTTATAAGTTATTTACTCTTTTTTGTGACAACAAAAAGTAGTTTAATGAATCAATAACCAACTAGTGTAAGAGTATGGATATGAGAACCATGTGTTAAATAAATAATTCAGAGCAATAGAAATGTTTCATATCATGATATGATTCATTGTGGGAGACAGCAAACACTACAATGCCCCATAAGTAACAGATATGACACTTTACCTACACTGTTTACGTTCTAATGCTTACAACTTTTATGATCAGCAAAATAATTCGATGCTCCAATCAATTTCAATGAATGGCAAGATTCACCCAGTTTTGATGAATACAGCTGATAACAAACAATTTTTAGTTAGCAATTCTCTCTGATTCATATAGGATATCTTTAAGGCAGAATACCAAACTCACCTCTTAAAGAAGCTCTGTAAGAATGGCTTGACAATTCATTGAAAGCTGATGTTAAGCAATTATATTGCCATAATCAATAGTTGAATTGAAATCGGGACATTGTTCTTGTTCATTGCATTGGTGGCTATTATATCAGTGCACCAGTGCATTAATGCTGTGGACAAAAGAGTTGAGCTGTACCAAAAACGATCAATTATTCGTTTTGTAATAGCTGACTAGCTACTATAGTGTTACTTCAATACTTATACTTGACAAGCACTTCGGCTGATTAGTAAGCTGAGCCCTTACACTCTTGTTGTGGTGATGGTGGTGATAGAGGTCAAGTTACACTTTACTATGAGCATGAGTTAAAGTATTAGACTTTCCAACTTATCCTGACCTTCCGAGCACGTGTATGATAAGGCCATGAAGATCTGGTGTGAGGCTGTAGCAAAAGCAAGTCTTTTCATTTAAAACTAACAATACATTATCAACAATATCTGATTCTACAAATCCCAAGTTGAAATGCTATTTAGATTGTGCTACAAATAAAATGGCCGCTCTCTCACTTTCACTCCTGATAAAGACATCTAGTTTACCGTAAATCTGTACGCCCTCACAATAGCTCGAATGTTTTTTCATATAATATCAAAAAATTGTGATGCTTGGGTAAAGCAGAGCTTCAACTTAACATCTGACTCCAGCTCACACATACTATGGAACAGATTGCGCATGTCTTGAGATAATACTACTTCACACTATAGGCCAATATAAGCAGCTGTAGACCAGATTTGTTTATTAGAGTATGAAACTTCAGAAAGAAAAGATTTGGCCCAAAGCAGATTGTGTTGTTTTTCTTTTTTGAGGATGCACTAAATTCTATGCTTTGGTTAAAGATGACAACCTCTACAGCATGTTCAACTGCACGAATTCCTATATAAGGAACAGTTATACTGTTATAGCTAAATTATGAACAAAAAATAAGCACTTCTTCTTTGCAAACAAACTAAAAATATGACAAATTTAGGACTACAGCCTACCATGTAAGGAAAGCAAACATCCGCTGTCTATGGTGTAGCACCCAGGGGTGGAGTTTTGCAACTGGCAACGGAAACAAATAAACACTGCACATGTGCCGTTAACTTAGTTGGATATCAAGAGAATAAATAATTTGTGTCAAAGCACAAGTGGATGTATATAAATGTAATATATTGTAGTGGATTTTGGGGGATGTCAACCATTCGGATTTTATCCGAATTGCTCGGATTTAGGGGGTGTCAAATTTCACTCGGATGGATTTATCATATTGTTCTTTGTTACACGGATTTAGAGCTTTTTTATTTGGAGTTATGTGCTACTGTAAAGTCCTCTAGAAGTAAACACATTTCTAGCCTCCTAGACAAGAGACTTGTTAACCTGTGTGCTGGTATTTTGTGTTATGAAACAATTGGTAGGACTAGCTATCACTGGCCATTCTCTGGAACACAACCCACCATGCTATTTGATCAAAACAACCTAAGTGCAGAAATCATGATTTCTGCACTTAGAAAACAACTAGTGAGCAGCAACGTAAATTTGGACAATGACACTACTATCCTCTTGCAGAGAACTTGAAAAGATTTTGCCCAATTAACTATTTTTTAACTAGTATAGCATTATAATTATAGTAATATGATAATATGAAATAATTATCAATCAATAGTCACTTAATAGCAGAAATAAATGAAAGCTTTGTTGTATGCTGGTAATACTACTACTGCTAGGCTACTACTACTACTACTACTGCTAGGCTACTACTACTACTGCTAGGCTAATACTACTACTGCTAGGCTACTACTACTACTGCTAGGCTACTACTACTACTACTGCTAGGCTACTACTACTACTGCTAGGCTACTACTACTACTGCTAGGCTACTGCTACTACTGCTAGGCTACTGCTGCTACTGCTAGGCTACTGCTGCTACTGATAGGCTACTGCTAGGCTACTGCTGCTACTGCTAGGCTACTGCTAGGCTACTGCTAGGCTACTGCTGCTACTGCTAGGCTACTGCTGCTACTGATAGGCTACTGCTAGGCTACTGCTGCTGCTGCTACTACTACTAAAGTAAGTATTATTATTATTAGTAAGTAAGTTGTTGGTTAGTAGTTTGTTTATTATTATATATTGTTATTATAATTATTATTACAATTATAAATAACAAATGATTAATATAATTGTTATTTAATAATAATAAAAATTATTATTTATTATTATAATAATAATAATTAAAATTATTGTTTATTTATTATTTATCTATTAGTGGAGATAGTGCATATGCCATAGAGTGCTCAAACCTAGGTGAGCTAACCTGTATGTATAAGAGTGGTAATAAAACAAGAAGATGTTACCAAGTTGTTGTTGATGTTTTAACATTCTTCTAATAGTAATAGAAATAGCATCATTATTATTGTTAATTATTATTATGAATTATTGTTATTATTTAACAATTAGCATTATCATATTGATAATAATTTATAAATTAATTAATTAATAACCTCTCTTAAAAGATGTCTGTTTTTTCCAAAAGCCATAAGACTATTAATTTCTTCTAATTTAACTTTGATTTATATATATACACACAAACGACTGTGGCATACCTGTCATGTCACCTGATTTGTCAGGGACCAACCTGCTTATTAGTTGAAGATTTTCCCTACTCCTGAAAGCTGCTGAACTCCCTGAAAGCTTGTGAAATTTGAATAACGGCCCAAAAACCTAATGACTTTACGGTCACTTTTACATTGAGTAAACACTTGACGTTGAGGCAGCTTAGAGTTTACACTGTTTTCATAATACTGTCCTTATATTTGGTTTGACATAGTACTTTTTTATACCCCATCCCATATTTATGCTGTGTTCATCACAGCAATTGGCTTTCTGAGCTAATAAATGACTCGTTATCTCACTTTGCATCTACACAACTAACCAATCCATCTATTCTCTCAAACCCAGTTGCGACCACTGGAACCAATGGGTCTAATGTATCTCCCTTTTTCCACAACCTAGCATCACAGTTATGTACTACTGTGGCATCCAGAACATCCAAATTTTATATTATGTGGTTTGGTGAAGGTGGTTTGTTTTGCTAACTCAATTAATAATATTTTATATTTCTATAATATATTCATCATCAATTTACATTTACATCCTTGACTTTAGAACGCTTTTCCAGGCATATCAGAACTCATATGTTCAATTTCTTGAGGGGGAGGGGTACCCGAACCCCGCCCCTTCCCTGCACCCCCTCCCCTCTCACCCTCTGACCATATCAAGACCCCCCTTCACTGAAGTCGAAAATCCGCCACTGTCATTTACAACCCTAACAAAACAAATGAATGAACAATTTTTCAAGTTGTTTCAATACAACAACAACGCTGCAACTATTAGTGCCTCAGTTTTATTACTAAATCATGTAGACATCTAACACAATGCTCTGATCAAGTGATGAATAAAGACAAAAGACATCAATGAAATCCGAATGAGTCAATATCTCTTCTTTCTTCACTTTTAGTAGGAGATCTCATGTCAGCAGATATTGGTTTTACACTACTTCTGCCCAATAGCCCGCTACGATGTTTATTGTGTTTGCATTAGGAAAATTGGGTTATTAATGACTCACCACGTGGCTCTAGCTCGCATACAACACTATAAGAAACCATTTAAAAGCAGTTTAAAAAGACCATAACTACTAGTTTGAGCAATGGACTCAAATCACATAGTGCAATGTATATGTAGATGGTTGATGATGAAGGGCTGATAAAAAAATGGAAAAAGGCCACAACAGCATAGAACCAAAGCAGAACAAAAGAAGCACATTACACACAGTTGTTATTCATAAACATAGTATGTGGTCAAGCATTTTAATCTAATCACACTTCATTCATTTTTTTGTGACTCCAGTCGTTTTTCATACTTCATCTTTCGTTGTCTCCGTTTGCAATACATTCATTCTGATTGATTGTCAAATGTTTTATTAAGCTTTGGCGGCCGGGGCTCCGCCCCGGACCCCGTTGGGGGGGCTTACAGCGCCCCCGCAAACCCCCCAGCTAATATTGCTCGGCGCTACGTGCCTCGGTTCGGGCGCTTCGCGCCCTTAATGACGCCGCGCGAACTCAACTAGGATTTTTCAAAGTTCAAGGTTGACATCCCTGGAACCAGCAATGTATAATAAGGGTAAATGTATCATGCTACTTGGCTTAAGCACAGGTAGAATCCCAATACAATACAAAGAGTCTAGTGAAATGTTCTGCCTTTTATAGGCAGAACATGATTAAAACATATGCCCAAACAAGGGGCAACAAATCAGTAATGGCAGGAAGTGTTTACACTAATCAGATCATGAGATATAAATATACGATACAGTCATTGGTTAATATAGAGTTAAATGTGCCAGGCGCCCTGAAGTAGGGGGCGGAGCTTCTCAGTCAATCTTGCTTACTCATGGTGGTGCAATGAGTAGCTCTGGTTCTTGGTCCTTATGGCTTGTGGTCCTTGGCTTTGGTCTTGTTTGAGGACAGCTATGTTGCAAAGTCGGGCTCCTGCACCTTTGGTATCAATTTCGGTTCTCAGGCTATAGCAGTTCTTTTCTCACCGACCCGGTATAGGTATGGTAATGGCACTGCAGGGCCGGTAGTGCATGCTGCAGGGCAGGTAGGGTGTGCTGCAGGGCCGGTGGTACCTCTGCAGGGCAGGCAGTGAATGCTGCAGGGCAGGCAGTGAATGCTGCAGGGCCGGTAGAGTTTCTACCGACTGACTTGCTTATGTTCTGGCTGTGCCAGGCTCTATTTAGGCTTGCCTGACACTCAACAGTTGTCAGGGGGACCTTGCGCAGTGGTAGTAGTCACAAAATTCCACCACAATATTATAATCAAGTGATAAAACGAGCCATTCATAGGTTAACATGACAATGACACATGTTGTTCATCTTTTGTCTGCTCTTTCAAGTGTAACATCATAAAACAGACTAATTCATGTGTACTAGTATTACTTTGTTTTACAGTCTTATCTGCTTGATGAAACACCCCTAGCAGAGAAAATGAATTGACCGATCCAAAAGTTATGAATGAAAATATTATCAATAAACTATTTTTGATAAAAAATTTTAAATTTCCTACTCCTTAATTTTTTCACCAAAAACAAGGAGCAATTTGATTGCTCCGTATTATAATTTTTGTTTCACACTTTGTGTTTAGCATGGACAACCTGATGCAACGAGAATATGTCAAATAACATTTATGGCCAGATTTAGTAGAAGCATGAGCAAATGCCTGGGCTTTACATTAGTCTCATGGCAATATTATTCTCTAGCACGCTCTTGCACATTGCTTACATGAGAAACAATGCTAGGTCTTCAGTTATTGATGTTGATTGAGATTGGAATGTTCCACCATTGCTTACTGCCATGTTTGTCGGTGACAATATTCTGTCCGCAGTACTGATATGCTTATGGTGTCTATGTCTCTAAAAGTAGAAGTTTTGTTAAATATTGCTGGGAACCGGGGGAGGGAGGGATGGAGGAGGGGTAGAGGGTGGGGGGGGAGAGAAGGGGGTGTGACTAAGACTGAGCCATCCTCTCACTCATCTATCTCCCATCACACAGAGAGCCACCTTTTCTATGCCTCCACTGCGATATCAAACAAACTCAGTGGGATTTATTATTATTTTTAGAAATTGTGTACAGACTAAATCTGAAAAAATCTAACTTGTTATGCAAGTTTTTTTTTATAAAATGAAGTATTTTTTGGTAAGATAAAATTAGTGGTGTATGAACTAGAGGTGTAGTGGTGTATGAATTAGGGGTATAGTGGTGTATGAACTAGGAGTGTAGTGGTGTATGAACTAGGGGTGTAGTGGTGTATGAACTAGGTGTGTAGTGATGTATGAACTAGGGGTGTAGTGGTGTATGAACTAGGTGTGTAGTGATGTATGAACTAGGTGTGTAGTGATGTATGAACTAGGGGTGTAGTGGTGTATGAACTAGGTGTGTAGTGATGTATGAACTAGGTGTGTAGTGATGTATGAACTAGGTGTGTAGTGGTGTATGAACTAGGAGTGTAGTGGTGTATGAACTAGGGGTGTAGTGGTGTATGAACTAGGTGTGTAGTGATGTATGAACTAGGTGTGTAGTGATGTATGAACTAGGTGTGTAGTGATGTATGAACTAGGGGTGTAGTGGTGTATGAACTAGGGGTATAGTGGTGTATGAACTAGGGGTGTAGTGGTGTATGAACTAGGAGTGTAGTGGTGTATGAATTAGGGGTATAGTGGTGTATGAACTAGGAGTGTAGTGGTGTATGAACTAGGGGTGTAGTGGTGTATGAACTAGGGGTGTAGTGGTGTATGAACTAGGGGTGTAGTGGTGTATGAACTAGAGGTGTAGTGGTGTATGAATTAGGGGTATAGTGGTGTATGAACTAGGAGTGTAGTGGTGTATGAACTAGGGGTGTAGTGGTGTATGAACTAGGGGTGTAGTGGTGTATGAACTAGGGGTGTAGTGGTGTATGAACTGGGTGTGTAGTGGTGTATGAACTAGGGGTATAGTGGTGTATGAACTAGGGGTGTAGTGGTGTATGAACTAGGGGTGTAGTGGTGTATGAACTAGGGGTATAGTGGTGTATGAACTAGGGGTGTAGTGGTGTATGAACTAGGTGTGTAGTGGTGTATGAACTAGGGGTATAGTGGTGTATGAACTAGGTGTGTAGTGGTGTATGAACTAGGTGTGTAGTGATGTATGAACTAGGGGTGTAGTGGTGTATGAACTGGGTGTGTAGTGATATATGAACTAGGGGTGTAGTGATGTATGAACTAGGGGTGTAGTGATGTATGAACTAGGGGTGTAGTGGTGTATGAACTAGGGGTATAGTGGTGTATATTCTCCGTTACACAGGCCAGCTGTTTCTACCGAACCAACAGAAATGTCAGCATCACCCGTAGAGCAAGAGCATTATTGTGATATCTGTAGACAGAGGAAACAGGGTAATGTTCTGGCAGTGAGCTACTGCATGCGTGACACATGTGAGAAGAAATATTGTGACAAGCACAAACAGGTATTTCATCTATTAGTATTTGTTGCTTGTAATTGAGAGGCGAATCTCAACTGCGCTCTCAAGGAGTTAAAGTAGATGGTTACTCATGCGGTAATTAATGATAGGAGAACACAACTCCGTCAGACCTGAATGTTATCATAATTGAGGCTATTAAACTAATAGAACTTATAAACACCGATGATAATTATTGAGAATGGTGTTGCGACAAAGACAATCAGTAAGTTTTTGTCAACTTTTAAAAATAAAAACTGGAGGAGAAATAAACTCTAGCTCTGGATGTGTACTTTTCCTGTTGCCTGTTGAATTGTGTGCACTCTGCTTTGGTTCTTTGATTATGCCTTTTTAGTATGTTTTGAGATATTTGGAAATAGATCAAATGTACAGAAAGCAGGAGATGTAAGTTGGAAAAAATGGCTGCATTTCCAGTGTGTAGTTGGAGCTAACTTTATAGGAAAAATAACAAACAGTCTTTGGTGTACATAGAATTAGATTTGACGAACAAGATGGTCGCTTGTAGAATGACTCTCCGTAGAATAAATCTTGTTTTATTCGATCCATGTGCGTGTAGTTATATTTGCATCATTTCATCAATTAAACACTCACCCGTACTAGATTTAACAAAACCATCTACATGCACCGGTTTTTATGGCCGTTGGTTTTTGTACTACAAGAAACATAATGGTTGCAGTTATTCAGTGACTACGGGCATTTTGATCTTTGTTCATTTGCACTCTGAAAATACACTATGGGTGACAGAACATCAATAAATGTGTTCTTTTATTTCATCACACATCAAGATTATTTATCTATAATCTATTGGTGACATGGGTTTAACCATTTCCAACCGTTTCGTTCTTGCTACGTGGTCTCTAGCAACTGCTTGATTTCTATAAACTGTGCTCGTTTGTTTGGAATTATCTCCTCAATTATGCACAAATCCATATACTGTTAATCATACTACAATACAGGCTGCTCATTTCTGCTACTGATTGTATTACAGTTCCACAATGAAGTATTGACTGATCATCGTATGATAGACATCACCGAGTTCAACAACCTGGCAAGTCATCAAAGAGATCCTGTCCTCAGCATGACAATCAGCCTCTCACCGATATGGGCTGTCGCAAATGTGGTCTCAGTTTGTGCGCTCAATGTATAGATGGTAACTCTGGTTGTGGAGGTATGAAATTCTGTGACCATCTTTTATAGAGTGTAGACTACATTATGGCTTTACCTCATCATATAACCATATCTGGTAGAGTTACAAATAGTATATTATAGGTTTACCTCATCATGTAACCACGCTGAAGACCCTAGCCAATGAGGTTGAAGGAAAGGCAGATGAGCTTAGAAAGAAAATAACGGACAGGCAGGATGAGCTCTCTGCATTATGTCAAGATAGCGACAAAATTCTAGCCGAGTACAACGATGAAACTGAGACAATGATTCAGCTCATTAACAAAACTAAGGATGAGCAGGTACTTTTGTTTTTTAGTAGAGGAAACAGTCAGGAGTGAATAGATGTGGAGCTTTTCTTATGTAGTTGAAGACGATGTTCTTCTGTAGGTGCAGACAATTGGAGAGAAATATCGTGAGCTGGAGAGTTGTGTCACGTCACTTAGACAAGGCCCAAGGGAAGAGATTCTAAAGTTTAAAGAAATGAGCAATGTTTTCAAGTATGAGAATAGTGAAGTTACAGAGAGGAAGGGGCTGCTGCCTGGGAGAGTGAAGAAATAGTCGGTTTTTCATTGATGCCATATTGTATTTGTAATACTGACAATAAACCAGTATCTGTTTCATTGAAGTTTATCGGAATTGCTGCTGAGTGAATATTGTCATCAGATTTCAACAAAATTCTCTGGAACTGTGTCAGTTTTTTTTGAGTTGATTATTTTTTAAGGAGTTACCTGTTCTCTGTTTCGGATTATAACAGCCACCATGAAAACCTAGATCAACAAATGACCATTTTGTCTGCTCAGGAGTTGTCTTGCCTTGAACTATCAAAAGCTGCACTTGCGGCTTTTCATAGTTCAAGGCAAGACAACTCCTGAGCAGGCAAGAGGGTCATTCGAGTATCTAATGAAAAAAAATTTCAAGTTTTTCCAAGATCGGATTCGTATACTGCTGTTAAGTTATATTTTACATACCGTTAAATGCATAGATAGTTGTACCCGATAAACGTGCTAATAGAAGAAACAGCACAACCGGTGACTTTTCAAGCAAAATGCGATAATCGCTAGTTTAAGTTTCGGGCAATGTTACAACGAGCTGTATAGCTCAGTAGACCAAATTTCATGTTTAATGACCTCTTCAGTCTATAGGGATTTTGTCTTGTTCACATATATTGAACTTTTCACACAAAGAACTAAATTTGTTACTGTGCTAAAACTTGTAATCAGAGAGTTTCACTACATTTCCCTCTCCTTCTTTTTACAATCATCATTTTGTACTCTCAAATCCATTTGTGACTGTTAGAGAAAACCAGCCTAAGATATTATGCTTTTTTGTCACAAACTATCGTCAAGTATGTGCGAAGGTCTGAGTGTTACTGGTGACGGAAATACTCTTTCTACACCTACTAAAGCTCTAGTAGCTTATCATGCATTTCGCAATCAATGCTTGCTGTACAGCATAAACAGACTGTCTCTATAAAGAGATAAATAGATGAATAACAAGCCTCTCACAGGGTGGAACACAACACTTGTTATGGTCATTTCATGTACAACCCAGAGCCATGACGTTGTAATATAGCGCACATTTGACCTATTTACGTGCCAGCCAATGATGGTTTTCTATTACTTCCTCTATCTACCAGCAATACAAGTCATTAATATTCACTAGCAAGCAGTCATATACTGGAGGATGAATAAAGCTTCATTCAGTATCGCCATCAGCTACAGATAAGTCGTGAGCTATGGAGTTTGAACTGAAAGTAAAAATGATAGTACTTGTCTTTGCGTTGTGCTGCCTGGCATGGCCAGTTAGTGCGGACACGTACCGCTATCACCCCTACTATAACTGGGACCCCACCTGTGAGTATACTAATGGTTCACCGTGTTATTGTATGATATATAATGGCTGCTTAGACCCCCCATGTTGAATTGTAAATTAAATTGGTGTTACATGATTATTATTATGCGAGCCAAACTGACTATTGCTGCTGACACCTGGCATTGGTTACAGATGACGGAGATTGGCAGGTACACTACGGTTGCTGGGCTCCAGCTATTCCAGGACTGAGTGTTTTTGACTGCCCCATGGATATTGAGTACAGGGATTACAACTTTGGCTGTTGTCTCCACTTCAATGACACCGGCCGTGATGACCTACGTCTCACTTGTGCGTATGAAGGACAGAAGTGCTTGGATGGAGGTGTGTGGGTAACTGGGAACAAAACGAATGAGCGGCCGATGTCTCCAAACTGGTTTACCACTGCTGCTGACCCATGGGTTGGAGGATCCACCATCAAGCTTGATGAACCAGACAATTCGAAGTAAGTCCATGACTCTGTTAATACTTGTGGGAGGCTGCAGCGGCAGCTTATCTGATATCATAGACTTGGCTTGCTGCCACAACTGCATGTTTGAATTCCATCACCAACAATATTCATATGCAGTGAAATAGAAATAGTAGTATTTATTCTTCCCTGTCTTATCATCCAACATCTAGTCTTACTTCCTGCTCACAAACAGCAGTTCCTGTTGGCAAGTTAATCTAAAATTGTAATGTATTCACTTTATAGAGGCGGAGTCAACCCTGTGACCATTATAGTGAGTGTTATAGCTGGTGTATTGGTACTGGGCGTGGCAGTAATTTGTTGCTGCAAGTGCTCTGCCTGGTGTAACAAGAGCAGACCAGATGACCTACTGTCTCTTGTCAGCCAAGATGACATTTCCTATCCTCGCCCTCAACCTCGTCCAATCAGTAAGTATTTTCTGAAAAGCGTATGAATAAATTGAGAAATTTTTAAACTTGTAAAATACTGTATTTGTCAACATATTCTAATTATTGTCTTAAATCTTTACAGAAATTTTTCCTACCAGCTGAAAAATTAACATAACAACCAATTTTGCAATTTGTCAGAAACATAGTCCGGCATTTCCTGCAATCTTGTGATTTCACGGATTAATCACCTCTTGCTTCAGCCAGTTTCAGTAACCAGAAAGTTTTGCTTTAGCGACCAGAGAAAAGATTTCCATAATGCTGGAATTTTGACTAAGTATGGTGGATACTACAGCATTCTGGTAGTTGGTTTGATCGGCTCTGAATGTTGATTGAGGAGCAATACTTAGTTAGTAAAAAAATAAAATTGCGAATAAAAGTTTGCTTTGAAACCTACTTCCTCCGCCTCGTCAAATTGAATAAGAATAAATGTGTAATACTCGCATATCTGATGCCGGATATCACTCAGATGTAGTTGTTGAGGCATTAAGTTGTAAATATTGTCAGACATAAAAAAACTCCTTGAAAACTGTTTGAATGTGGAACAACCGATTCCAGCATTCTTTAAAAGCGCAACTCTGACTTTGTAGGACCAGCCAGAAGGACAGGAGTTTCCTCTGTGTTCATTGGGGTGAAGTGCATCCAAGTGGTGTCACCTGCTGCACCTGCGGCTCCTGCCGCCCCTGTTGGACCCCCCTCGTATGCGGACGTGGAAAAAGAGAACAATAAAGATACTACAGTACCTCCAGTATAGCCTAAGGTAAGAACTATCTTCTACAGGTAGAAGTGCGCAGAGATCTTCTACAGGTAGAAGTGCGCAGAGATCTTCTACAGGTAGAAGTGCGCAGAGATCTTCTACAGGTAGAAGTGCGCAGAGATCTTCTACAGGTAGAAGTGCGCAGAGATAATCTTATATGTAATGTAGCCTTACATATATTACCCTTAGCCTGAGTTACTCTACCACATACTGCGGGGAAGTGAAAGATCCGATCACTGTAAAAGTAAACAAAAATATTCCCATGTGCTTTTTGGTAGCTTATATTCCAGCGCTGATGCTGGCATATGTTTCCATAGCATGGCTAACTGACACGCACTGTCTATTTTAGTTCTTTCAAATATGCAGTCAACCACTTTTGCGCAACGAATTGCATCACTTTCACAATCACCAGTATTATATCATATGACTTGCCACAGTGGGGTTATTTCAATCGAGGTCACAGCAAGGAGTATTTCAACATAACTTTTTGTAACATATTCCCACAATTCCGTATCCAACGACAACAAGCTATGATTAGACATCAATGATTGCACACTGGCACACAAAATTAATTCCTTATTTCAACACAAGTGTTTGTTGGGTGACCAATGTCACAGACATTCGTGTTCTTATCATCAGCAGTTATTATAACTTTTGTTTTGTTTGTCTTTTTTAGATGCTGAAGTGGATGCAATTTCCTAAAGTGCAAGTCGTGCTCCCCTCCCTTGTATGTATGTAACTGCAGGCCTTAATTGGTTGTACAGATTGTTATACTGCCTGCAGTTATTTATCTACTATCTATATCTACTTTTTATCACTCATTAGTCACTTTTTATTTTTCTCAATAGAGCATGCGTTAGGTTAGGTTGTACATTTTGTGGTTTTTATAGGCTTTAAATATATAGGATTTTGTTTTTATACTATATTTCTGCTGCATTTTGCAGGCACTTAACGAACTTTATAATAAAACTTCTTTATTGTTTTGATGCAGTATATCTGTGAGTTATTCATCTAGTAAAAACTGCAAATATAGACAAAGGAATCATCATTCGTAAAAGGCTGATTTAACTAATATATTACTGTAAGGCACCAATTAGTGCGGTAGATGAGTTACAATGTGCAGTAAGCTAATACAAGTGCTCGAACAAAAGTATTTATTGGGAGTTGCTTACCCTTGATGAACCTAATGATAGAGTGAGAGCATAACTCCTACTTTTGGATTGAGTAAACTTGGTGAGGGTGGCTCTTTCCCAATCTACACGTATCACAAACCCCGCCCCTTGAAAGCTGCCCGGCTGGAGTAATCTGCAGGCACTTCCATTTATTTTATGCAGTGAATAGCTGTTTGATGAGCCGCATATAGCAATGAGTATCCAACTGAAATCTACTTGCTCAGCCGCTTGTTATCTCAAAGCACTCTGTGGCTTCTTTTATACAAACTGATGAAATGGGGCATCTATAAGCTGGTTGTAAGAAATAAAATTTGCTAGTTTTTACCCAGCCCAGTTGTTATGTCGGAGACATCCAGCCCAGTTGTTATGTCGGAATTACAAAAAACTATAAAAAAGTGCATTGCTCAATAGATGCATATGGAGTCAGATTCCAGTTTCCTAATGCTCGGTTTACACTAGTACGCTACAAAACACGGTAAGAATTCGTAACAGCTACGGCTTGGTACTGGTCTGCACCAAAGTGCCTGTTCAGACGATTTTTTGTCTAGCGCATTAGTTTTGTATCTGTATGAAAACACCTTGGGCGCCGTTTCAGTTTTGAGGTGATACGGAGTCGGTATTGGTGCAAACCTATCTGAACAGCTGGCGTTTTCGCTGCGAACTTCAGTGTTCACATTTGTGCGATGTGCGCATAGCTTACCCGTGTAAACGGGGCATAAGTATACAGTTACTGAATAATACTTGATTTCTTGCTTCATCTGTTTGTTATGCATGCATAGTTTGAGTGATTAGAGCAAGAACTCAAACGACTAACTTGCGTTTTCGCTAAAAAAGGCAGCTGGTTTAAAATTGTTGCAAAATGTATTTTTTTCTTCAAAGACTACAGTAGAATATTGTGAAATAACTAGTTTCTCCTTCATAATATTTGCAGCAGAGAAGCTACCAACTATTAGTTACTCTCTCCAATGCCCTATATTTAATTTGTTTACTGTTGATGTAAATATTTCACTGCTGCTCTTTTACTGGTAATCGAGAGGACTTATATTTTGAGTTACCTACAGGTTTGAGCAGACAATTCTGTACACCTGTCCACCAGAAGTTTATTACGTATCAAGAACTACGCTTTCTCTTCTAGCGTTTTGCACACAATCAAACAGGATTTGGTTTATTGTTTTCATAATATGCAAGAGATAGCTGGTAAACCACTAACTTGTCCGCTGACAGCTCAGTTTGTCACTGTTTTTGTATCAATAATAATGCAAGCAGTTGCTACTTACTACTACAACTATTCACTGTTGTTTACTGGCAGCGTAGAGCTCGCTGCCAGCAATGTATTAGTGATGTCAATTGTAAACACATAAATGGCTGCTGAACTCATTCAGGCATGTCTCCATGCATAAGTGGATTCTACCCGACTACTTGGCGCACATATCGCTGAACATTCTCCGACTACATTATCAGCTAGGGTGAGCGCACAGTATTTTTTGTAAGTATATGATCTTCTGCTGTGTGATGATGGATTGTTCTGGAGTATCAGTGATTGAAATGGGTGTGTGCTGTTGGAGAGAGCTTATTTATCTCTGGTAGTTCCTTGTTTATACAATGTTGACTGATTTTTTTGCATATCCTGTTTTTGTTGTTTCCATAACAATAAAGCGTTTCCTGTCACATGTAGGTAATAAGGGCGCTCCTTACTTCCCATATCTACTGTAGGTTCTACCCCCACACTCATAACTCTACTGTAGGCTCTACCCCCACACTCACGACTCTACTGTAGGTTCTACCCCCACACTCATGACTCTACTGTAGGTTCTACCCCCACACTCACGATTCTACTGTAGGCTCTACCCCCACACTCATGACTCTACTGTAGGTTCTACCCCCACACTCACGACTCTACTATAGGCTCTACCCCCACACTCATGACTCTACTGTAGGTTCTACCCCCACACTCACGACTCTACTGTAGGCTCTACCCCCACACTCACGACTCTACTGTAGGCTCTACCCCCACACTCACAATGTGATACAGGTAGTTTATCAGACAAGAGGCATAGTTGTGTAGATATGTAACTGATACAAACTGTAATATAGCCTGCCTTGTTTGTGCCACTGCACTGATAAAGATCAGTTGTTTTGTATGTATAAAGGATGTAAATATCATATGACCATCTCAAAAGCACAACCCAATGCATACACTATGTATGTATGGAAGCTTAATGAATAACAGAAGAAAAACAGCTCAGTGGAAAGCTGGCACAAAAATAATAAAGGTTTGACAGCATAGTTACTTTTTGGCACCAGTCACCCTATACCGAGAGTCAGCAGTGACTGTGAAGTGCCTGATGTTTGGCCCGCCAACTGCTGCACCTGGTACAAGTGCATACAATGGTGAAAACCTAATGAAATCATCTGTAATAATAATATAGAAAATAAACATTATTTTGTTCCGGTTGTGATACAAACTGTATCACTGGTAAAGCATAAAAACTATCGATTGTTCTAATGAGGTAAATGTGAGAAATTAAATAGTTGAGTGTTTGTGGTCAGCGTCAGCAATGGAGGAAGTAGAGACTAAATGAACGAGTGTGTGGAAAAGTAAACAAAAGCATTTCTCCATACAATGTTGTCATAGAAACAATAAATATTGTACATTACTACCATCTATGAGGTGTTTAATGACAGTTTGACAGGTTTTCAGTTGACAGATTACCACAAGAATCAATTGTTAACATAAAATACCATCAGTTATAACAGTAGCAGTAGTTTCAATAGCAGAAGTAGTGGACATGCCCACCAGTGCTCCTATTTCTCATCGTTGGTGAAGCAACTTTTATGAGATTCAGTTAGATATGTTCTAATCAGCTCATAAAACTGCATGAAATACTCATTTGTGAAGTAATATCTGGGGCTGGTGCTAAGGTGAGTACCAGGTTAGATTTCATCTACATTTGATATTCAGGATGTGGTACAGCAATTTACCGGCTATTACACTCCTGCCGCTTGTGGAACTAAAAGCGCAGTGAGGTTTTGTTTCTGTAACCTGTCTCTTCCAACAACAAGTAACAGTTACTTTTCACTTGCTTCTGAGAACATTTTGATTAGGTTTTATTGGGAACTTCTGTTGGCAGCTTCCAAATAGTGACCAGTCGTAGTTTTTCAGAGAAAAAAGTAAGACAAGTTTCTATATTTATACCTAGTCGCAGTTGCTTCAAATTATTATTTGTAATGTTATACTATCAGAGCTGAGTGAAGATTCACAAGGATTACAGAATAAGCCACTTACTGTAAGATACACAATAGATTCTACATGTTTGCTATCAGCACAGCCTCATTAGCAGCAATTGAAGTATTGATGGCTTTAAATTACCACCCTTACTTTATTGCTGGTAGGAATCGAGTCTAAAGCTGTAAAGCGATATCAGACAGGCTTTGATTATAGAGTCATTTTAGAATAGAGGCTTCGAGAGAAAGCAAGTTTCTAACAAAACATATGCAAGGCACTTGTTTACTGCCATAGACATCAGAGCAGGTGTTGAATGAAGATGTACAAGTTTGTAGGTGAGTTTAGTAAACGTTTCTTACCCACTTTTTGAATGAGTTGGTATTTCAGAGCTTTCTGACCCCAGCTATTTGCTACAGATTAGTTATGTGTTAAACAGGCTCATGGATACTGACGCTGATGACGCTGGCTGGAGCAGCTGCTGTTGACCCTAGCCGTCCAAGTTGTGAGCCTGGTGCAGTAAGTTTTTTTGGTCTACATTAAATCATGCAGCTCAATAATGATTAACTTTAAATAGATTAATCAATATTTACTCCCTGAACTGGGTGGATAGTGTGTAGTCCCATTTAATCTGTGCAGAGTGCAAGAAAACAGTCTCCCACCCACGTCCTATGCCAAAGCATCTTACCAGTGATGTGATAACCACCACACTTGGTTTAAAAAAAATGACAGAAAATTATGTAAAAGCTTTCAAGGCAATATCACCTTAGTTATTTAATGGCTTTTTTATACCAACTTCAAGTTTATTAATAGATGATGCAAGCAGAAAATGTACAGCATATAATTGGACCTTGTGTCTGATATCACTGCCTTAATTTGTTGACACCTGATAAGATGCTGGACCTAATCAATCACCCACTTGTATCTATTTGCATTAATTAGAGCTTTTAGATAAACCAGTAGCTGATAGTACAATCTCCTTAGATCTCTGTCTGTTTTTGTGTTTATCTTTAGTGGCATGAAAGGACAGACAAAAATAATCATTTGTGAATCACTATTTGTGTTTTTGATACACAAACCGAGCCAAAACATACAAAACATGCCAGCAGCAGCCTGAGTAAGCTGCCACATCCCAGCACATCACCTCTGCTATCTCACAACAACAGCCATAAACCGTACTGTAGTGCTCAACTAATGGTACTTGTACACTGTATATCACAGCTTTGCTTTGCTTATTATCTCATCCACCTCCACTTGTGGAGGGTGTCAACCTAGCCGCTACCTCGTATCCTGTGACCTCACATCCTGCAATGATGCATAGAGTTGAATAAAATAACGGCTAACGTACTAGAACAACTAGCATGCACTAATAACTAGCGTACCATTAATAAAAGTGTTCGAGACGTTTTTATCAAACAAAGGACAATAAGATAGTAGATTTTATTAATTCAATACTTCGCATATGAAAAGGAACATTAGTTTAGAATATCATAACTTTCCAATAAGTTCTTATTGATTACCAAACAAATAATAAGAAGACAACTTCCAATTTTTAATTATTTAAGAAAAACAAAAGTGGCATAGTTATAAACAACAATAGCATGTAAAGTCGCCCTTTTTATTTAGTATATTTCTGGCTATGGTAATTATTTATAATATTTTTAGGACAACAGGACCGATTTATGAAAATAAACAAATTAGACTCGCTTATTATGATTTATTTAGTGTTCAGTTTCATTCGAGACCTACAAACAATATTAATAAATACTTGCCAACTATTTTTTTTATTCAGTGCGCTATTTTTTGTTGACCACTCAGTTCCAAGCAAAATGATTATTTATTGATCAAATTTATTGCCAATGTGATTATTTTTATTGCAATTTGTTGATCCAACATAGGTATTAACTACTTTTAATTTGTGCAATCAAGTTGGATTGTTTGTTTTGAATATAGAATATTTTCATACATAGCATTCATTTGTAGTGTCTCTCTCACTTCATTGGTTAGTTAGTAGTGTCTCTCTCACCTCATTGGTTAGTTAACACTCCCACTTTTTATGTAATAGGCTGTGCCACCAACCAGGACTGATACATCTGATAGAGTGAGTGCCTTGAGAGATGAAATGACTAAAAGTGGGGTGTATGCACTTATCATACCCACAGCTGATGAGCACCAGGTATTTTGGTCTATTCATTTACTGTATTTGGTAGAAACCGACCAGCTGATTGTTTGAATTGTACAAGTTGCCTTCTATACAATGCATTATTTTATCGTTGTTTATCAGTGCTTTCAGTTTCAGGCAATAGTGCTTTTGTTAGTGCTTTTAATTTAGTGCGGTAGATTTATTTGTTGTTAGAAAGGTTACTACACATCACTGGGGGTAGTTTACAAAACGCCCACAGTAGAGATAGGGTACAAAAATTGATTCCAAAACCTGAAAACTTAGCTCCTTGTCATGTGGCTGTTGCAACATCTTGTTTGTAGAATGAGTATGTTGGAGAGAATGACAAGAAGAGAAGCTATATTTCTGGTTTTACAGGCTCTGCAGGTAAGCTGGAGAAGGAAAGAATGGTGCAGCAGCATGTACAAACATGTTTATCTTATATTATTTATTGATTATTTTTTTTATTGTTTTATATCTCTATTTATACCAAAGACTTGTGTAACCATCAATATTAGCGTATCTTACTGGAACACGGAATAGAATAATAAATAACTTGGCAATGCAACTGACTTTAGGCACTGCACTGGTAACACTGGATAAACAACTGCTGTGGACAGATGGCAGGTACTTCCTTCAGGCTGCCGATGAGCTTGATTGTAACTGGTCGCTGATGAGAAGCGGAGAAGCTGGTGTACCATCTTTAACTGGCTGGATATTAGACAATGTGCTAACCAACCAAACTGTTGGAGCTTACTCTAAAGTTATATCTACTAGTAAGTTACAATAACCTGTGTTTGACCTGCAGTTGTGTAATGAATTGAAGAATTATGTAACATCTACTAGTTGCCGCTCTGCTCTCGATAACCGGTAAAATTTTGAATAGGCATAAGTTTGTGATTGACATTTACAGAAAGTTGGATGTACTATGAAGAAGCATTTGGTAGGAAGGGCTTGCAGATCCAGGCGACAGGAGACTTGGTGGGGCAAGTGTGGGATAACTCTGGAAATAGACCTCTGCCCTCCAATAACTCAGTTGTACCACTAGCTATGGAGTTTGCAGGTAGGAAGTTAGGTTATTAACTGCCACTAAACATTGACATGCAGGTAGCGCATCAGACAGCAGACATGCATTGGCACTGGTGGTCAACCTGTGGGACTTGTTGTTTCTCAAAATATCTATAGTTATGTGATATCATAGACATATACGAATGTTCAGTGATACCATAGACATATACGAATGTTCAGTGATACCATAGACATATACGAATGTTCAGTGATACCATAGACATATACGAATGTTCAGTGATACCATAGACATATACGAATGTTCAGTGATACCTTAGACATATACGAATGTTCAGTGATACCATAGACATATACGAATGTTCAGTGATACCATAGACATATACGAATGTTCAGTGATACCATAGACATATACGAATGTTCAGTGATACCATAGACATATACGAATGTTCAGTGATACCATAGACATATACGAATGTTCAGTGATACCTTAGACATATACGAATGTTCAGTGATACCATAGACATATACGAATGTTCAGTGATACCTTAGACATATACGAATGTTCAGTGATACCATAGACATATACGAATGTTCAGTGATACCATAGACATATACAAATGTTCAGTGATACCATAGACATATACGAATGTTCAGTGATACCATAGACATATACGAATGTTCAGTGATACCATAGACATATACGAATGTTCAGTGATACCATAGACATATACGAATTTTCAGTGATACCATAGACATATACGAATTTTCAGTGATACCATAGACATATACGAATGTTCAGTGATACCATAGACATATACGAATTGTCAGGAACCTATGGCGTCTATTGCTGTAGGTAGAACATGGCAGCAGAAAGTCGCAGATTTGAGGACCAAGCTGACAAGTAGCGGTGCTGAAGCTATAGTTGTCTCAGCATTAGATGAAGTAGCCTGTAAGTCACATTATGGAGTTATCTTTTCTAAAGGAATGAGGACACAACTCCAATTATAAACATTCTATTCGTTACAATTATCTTCTCATTGCAGGGTTATTCAACCTGAGAGGAAGTGATATAGCCTATAATCCAGTTTTCTTTGCTTACGCAATTGTTGAGACAGACTCTACTAAAAGCCCTAAACTGTACTTACGTGAAGCAGCTGGCAGAGGAGCTAACATCTATTCGCACCTAAACGCTGACAGCTCCGGCCAATGTTCTACATCAGGTTGCGTAGAAGTAAGTGCGTGTAGACTGCAGACAACTCAAATGAAGCCACTGATAGGTAGTTGGCTAGTTATGTACAGACAAATACAATAGCCATCTTGCTATGTACAGACAGATACATTAGCCATCTTGCTATGTACAGACAGATACATTAGCCATCTTGCTATGTACAGACAGATACATTAGCCAACTTGCTATGTACAGACAGATACATTAGCCAACTTGCTATGTACAGACGAGTAAAATAGTTAACTAGATATATACATACAAATACAATTGTCAATTATCTATGTACAGACAAAAAAAATAATTAGTTAGCTATGTACAGACAGATACATTAATCAACTAGTTATGTGCAGATAGACACAGTGTCACACAATTTGTAGGTTTTGGACTATTCTGCGGTAGACAGAGGTGTGCAGGATTTCATCAACTCTCGACCTAACAGCACCATTTGGATCAGCGGCAGCACCAACTACCACATCACATCCCTCGTCTCCAATCGGGTAGGAGCAAGCGCTGTTTGTTAATTATCTTGTTTGTTTGTTTGTTTGTTTGTTTGTTTGTTTGTTTGAGCTGTGCCTTGAGGGCAACTTTAAAGTCGGGTCCCATAAGCTGTTGGCGGTTTCTTCAGATGAACTTTTCACAATCCACAAAAAAGTTCATTTTATAAAAAGTGTTAGCCAACAATTTTTTAATAGTTAAATTTTACCCATTTCAATATCTAAAATTTGGATTTTATGATCATTTAGCGATATTTTGTTGCAATGGCAGAAACTGTAGTGTTGATTGTATTGATAGAAACAAATAAACAGTAACCCATCTCCACTGCTGCTAATGAAAGCTATAAAGAACCCTGTAGAAAGGGATGGAATGAGAAAATCTCATGTAAGTTGTCTTCTCCTGCCTGTTATTTATGCTTTAAGTACAAATAATTTATTTATGGGAATGAGCCATAGTGAGAAACCTCAACCTTTCAGCTGTAGCTCAGCGGACAAAACCCCTCTAGTGTTACCTACAACATAGCATTTCATCTTGTATCAGAAAGTATAACTTTGGGATGATCTAGTATTGATTATTATGCAGATCAGAGACTCGGCTGCGATAGTTCAGTTTATAGCGATGTTAGAGAAAGAGCTCGATCAAGGAAAAGCTTGGGATGAGATGAAAGTTGCCAGCACCATAGATGGCCTCAGGAAGTAGGAGCACTAAAAGTTACTTTGCATTGCTCAACAAAGTTGATACTTTTTGTTAACCATAACTATGTACATTTTTATTGTTTTTTAAAATGAAATTTTTGGGTTTGGAAAAATGCCCAATTAACTTGGAAATTTCATCTTTTTATATTATAAAATTTGCTTTACTTATTACAGGGTGCAAACAAACAATGAAGGATTGAGTTTTGGGACTATAGCAGGCTCAGGAAAGAATGGAGCATACATTCACTACTCTCCCTCTAATATAACAAACAACGTTGTAGACAAAACAAAAATGCTTCTTTTGGACTCCGGCGGTCAATATCTGTAAGTTTGAACTTTGTCACGCCATCTCTTGTTTGTAACTCATTCGCACGCATTTACCACCCACTGTTGTATAGAGTTAGGTACCACCCAACGTTGCATAGAAGATGTTCATTGCATGTAGCATTATGTGATCTACAAAACCTGTTGAAAATTTAAACTTCTCATTCAAAATCGTTTTAGTGATGGCACCACTGATATTACTAGAACCTTCCATTTTGGAACTCCAACTGATTTTCAAAAGGTAAACATATAATAATAATTTGACTATATCATAATATAATTAATATTTGGATAAATGATCATTAAATCAAATGATATATTTAAAATAGTTTCCAACATCTCTATTCTATCACACCTAACAAACTCGTACATCTGGTCACATCCACAGCTGCTTTCCACAGTAAACTAAAGAATTTGCACCCTTACAGGCATACCTATTGTTTACTCATACACAAACTTTCATTCGGTGGCAAAAATGAATAACTAACATTTTCCAGTGTAATTGTATCAGCGTTGCTGCTGCTACTGATATTGTCATCTCTTTCTACTACAGCTGGCATACACTCTGGTGCTGTTAGGAGTCATTGACCTGGCTCTCATGAAGTTTCCTGCCAACAAAACATTGGGTAGGTTTTTGATCTTTGCTTACTCCTTGCTCGCCTGCCAACAATAACTGCAAAGTATAAGAGCTGGGTAACACTCAGGATTGGTTTCAAAGTTTGGTTTTTGTTTGGGAAATGTATTAGCATTAGATGGTTTCGGCTGAGAGATCATTTAACTGCTGTTGTACTTTGTACAGGGTCTTCACTGGACACTTTGGCTCGCAGACCCATGTGGGAGTATGGGCTGGACTTTGGACATGGAACTGGACATGGTATCGGAATGTACTTGAATGTGCATGAAGGTTTGATGTCTATGCTTATAAAATCATCTGGCATGCATTTTTTATGAGAGAAATTTTTTGTAATAATTAGAAATCTTAAAATAATTGGCGAAAAAGAGTCCCAATAAATTCTAAATGAATAACAGTACAAACCAAACAAAACTGGCTATTAAATGTTCACTTTCAATGCTTAATATTTTTAAAGTTGATTTGTTGATTAATGGTTGTCTAAATAATAAGTTTTCAACAATTCCACATGTATTTAGCGAAACATAACTGTGACTTTTTTGGTCAAGCTGGGCAAGTTATTTATTTTGTGGAATTATTCTTCTTTTGAGAAGACAACTCCATAGCAATCAGTCAAGCATTGGTGTATGTTACATGCATCTTATGAATGCAGGGCCAGCCAGGATCTCAGCCCGTAGAGCCTCCAGCTCAGTGTCAGATGAGAGACCAATCTACGACGGAATGTTCTTTTCAGATGGTTAGTATTCTTTGTTTAATAATTCCAGGGCCAGCGGGGATTGGTCCCAAACGAGCATCTAGCTCGGTCTCCACAGAACAAGCCATTTACGATGGGATGTTCTTCTCTGATGGTAACTTGCTTGATTGCCTCAAAATCATACTCTAAGATTGCACTAAATTAGGAATGCAGTGCTGAAATTAAAGCGTTAATTCGGCCTGGTTTTCACAATGAATCAATCAAGTGTCATTCAGATTATGGGAATTGGAAACAGGATTGCAGATTGCTGATTGCTCATTGTTGATTTCCGATTGCTAGTCTCACTGCTGCTTAGCTCTAAAGTTGTACCAAAACATTTATTATCAAATCCAACGCCTACAAACAGAAATTCAATGTGCTTATTGACAGTGAACTGGGAATTTTTCATCTTCCAATGTGTTAGTACATTAGTTTAAGTAACTCATTTTAAAACTTTGAATACCTAAAAGCCGTGACTCTCGCGCACATATACAGGTTTGGGCTTTCAGTCAAACACGTACAGCAAAAATAATACCTCAGTTCTGACAACAATAAGCTGTTGTCAAAAAATTTCTTAGTTGTCTGTAGCTCCAACTTGTCAACATGTACAATGCTTGCACATAGTTTGGTAAAGCGCGGTGAGTGTTAGAGTGAAAGGAGAACATGTGATCTGGCCTGTTGCAGAACCAGGATACTATGACGATGTGAAAGAATTTGGTGTGAGATTAGAGACTATAGTCATGGCTACGTATGTGAACACAAAGGTGCTTGCTTTATTTGCTTACTTAATAATGTAGACTATTTCCAGCAAGTGATGTAATTGTATAGTTTGATGCAGCTTTTTCCAGTCTTTATTTAAAAGAAATCTATATATTAAAAATTGCGGAATGTTTAATACTTCATTTATCTGTAAACAGTTGGCTCTTTAATCCTCTGGATTTTTAATGGATTATTAAGAAGATCCCTTGACTGTTTTATTGGTAACAAGTTTTTCAAGCCGCCATCCTTGTTTGTGTTTTAGTATGGAGCTCCTAATACAACTCTAGAATTTGAGCCAATAGCCTTAGTTCCATTTGAAAAGAAACTTATCAATGTGGACATGTTGGATGAAAAACATGTGAGTATTACATCTCTTGTATTCCATCGAAGATCTTTGGTGTTACTGCTTATCGACTTCAACACTTTCGGAGTTATCTTCTTTTTTTGCAGAGAAGATAACTCCAGTTTTGGCCATACATCAGACAGTAACTGTGGAAAAGTGGAAGTATTTGACAATTAATATGATTATGTCTGTTTGTTCTGCAGGTGAAATGGTTGAATAATTACCACAAACTATGCTTAGAGAACACAGGAGAGTTTTTGAAGCGAGCTGGTAAACAAGAGGCATACGATTGGTTGGCTGATAGAACCAACACTATTAAAAAAAGTGGGACGACTCCATCAGACTGCTGTGGTGCCTCTAGCCTTACTATTTCCTCGCTGGCTTTAGCGTTAGCTATGCTTGCTAAGCTGGCTTGGTAGGAGGAGCTCTGCAGTAATGTCAGTAAAGAAGCTCCAGCTTTATTTGCTAACAATTATGTAATTTAACTAAATTTCACACAAGTTACAGTTTGCCTGCAGCCACCAATGCGTTGTCATTATTTTTCATGTTATTACTGCTTTTCAAATAAATTTTATTATTATATACTTGGTGTTATCAAATGTCTGTCAAAATCTGCAAATGATGGACAAAACTTAGCTGCTGATGGATTGTTACACAGTTTTTAAGACCAACCATACAAAAATGTCAACTTTCGTTATAAAACTAATCAAGTTGATGTTATTTGAAATTATATGATTTTGTTATTGAATAATATTATTAATAACATCAATTGAATATATTATTAGTTTTTTAAATAAAAGACAGATAAGGATTATATAGTGTGGGCGGCTCGCTAGGGCAGAGCTAATGGAGGTGGGCAGGGTATGGGAGGCTCACCTCTCCCCCCTTACCTAAGGCACCATGACGCCTAAGGAAAATATTTTTGTGTTTAGGAGTTGCGTTATTTTTATTACTTCAATTTTATTTGGGTAAATGTCAGTAACAAGTTTGTGAAGCAGTATTTTTCTTTTTGGTGGAGTAATAAAGTTTAAAAACCACAGCTATATTAGAATACGGCAGGCATATAGAATTGAAAGAGGCTGCATGTACCTGGTTCATGTAACACTGTAAGTGGCAAACTTTTGATGAGCAGCCTTGGTCTCCTGTACTGGCTGGGTAACTAGATACGTAAATAGATAGAAATAATGCTGGCCATCAGTTTGTATCGTAGCTTGTATTAAACTAGCTCTCTAGCTAACCAGCCAAGCCAGCCGGCCAGCCATCTGTTATTTTGTTCCCAAGAATTTGCTAACCGACAGTAAGGAATATTATCACAAATCTTTTGCTAAGCGTTCAATAATAACATTCATAAATGCAGTATATTGAGCCACACAAGATATAACGCGCCACCTTGTGCCATGTTTTTCAGCTCTATTGAATAGATGAAGTTTTTTCTTCATCAATACAGAAGAAGAAATTCAAATCTTTTACACATCCAGAATTAGACATTTTGAAAAATGAAAGTTGTAAAAAAATAAAATAGATAGTAGAATGTTGAAACATACTTTACTTTATCATATACGTGGCATTTAGTTAAATTATTAGTTTTACGCGGCAGACTCTGTGTATAAAGTAGAGATAGGTTAAAGTCTTAGGCCCAAATACCTGCTATACAAAATGGTCACCCCTTCCAACTTTTGAATAGAACAAGTTTTAAACTCAGTCAGCTTTTTCTTAGCAGAAGATGGCTTTATTTAAAAGCCAATCAAGGATTAGCCACTTATCAAACACAAAAATAGTTTCCAGATTAGCAATGAATGGCCGGCCATATCTCTGTGGAGCTGTATCTCGTGATTAACAGAGAGTCGTAGAACTGCAAGTATGGAGGCTGAACTTGTACGAAATGTAAGTTTACGATATTTTCTTGTGAGCTTTTGGCCATTCATAATGTATTGATACACCAACTATTTTATTTAAAACTGATACATAGTTTGTGTTAAAATTGAAAAGAGGCCAGTTACGGCTGTATCATAGATGTATCGTACCTGCTATTGGGGCAACTGATGGGGTAGGAAATGGAAGAATTATAGCAATTTGAATAATTTTTAGCAGAAGTTTAAAAATATAACACACATATGGTCAGCATCTGCACCATCTATTGTACCTATAATACACCCATGAATTATGACCATTGAATACCAAAGCTTTCTTTTTTTGTCTTGTCTAACTCTCGCGCCATCAATGGTGGTCATCAAGACGACCAGCTTTCTGTTGAGCCTTCAATGCATTGGCTACCATTCACTGCAATGGCTACCATTCGCTGCATTGGCTACCATTCACTGCATTGGCTGCCAATCACTGCAATGGCTACCATTCACTGCATTGGCTACCATTCACTGCATTGGCTACCATTCACTGCATTGGCTACCATTCACTGCATTGGCTACCATTCACTGCAATGGCTACCATTCACTGCATTGGCTACCATTCACTGCATTGGCTACCATTCACTGCATTGGCTACCATTCACTGCAATGGCTACCATTCACTGCATTGGCTACCATTCACTGCATTGGCTACCATTCACTGCATTGGCTACCATTCACTGCATTGGCTACCATTCACTGCAATGGCTACCATTCACTGCATTGACTACCATTCACTGCGCTGTTTTGCCCTTATAAAAATATTATCAGCGAGCAACAGTTTATTCTGAAGCTAATAATTAATGTTCGATATCTGAACACGCTGCTAACATGAGATATCAAAGCTGGCATTGGTGGGTTTTGAGATAAAATGGTGTTATCAGTCAACCAACTCAATGACTCATCAATTTATTTGTTTGTTTGTTTGTTTGTTACCACCAGCATTAGATTTGTTGATTTGTTGATGTTATTTAGGATATACTTAACAAAATCAAACTGCAATGTTGAGTTAGATTTAAGTTTGTACCACCTAAAGTAGCGTAGCCATTGATACAATTAAACTAGCACTTCTTCATAAACCGCAGATCACTGGCTGGGGTACTGGAAGCGGTACAAACAAACCGGCTGTATAATTTCCTATAGCTTTCTGTAGTTTTATTAACACACAAGAGCAGTAAATGCAGCTTATCCAGGGTGGCATATTTTATGTATGAAGTAAAATTTACCATTCACAAAACACAACTAGAGAACCGTCAGTACTTGATGCGGTTAGCAAAAAACTTGTAATTGTCCACACATTATACAGAACAGATAACTCCAAGTCCGGAATGTCATTTCTTTTACCAGGATACAAGATTGTTGGGGGGTGAGCAGAAAAGGTGAAAGGCATTTTTCTCCAAAACTCAACCGTTATCATATGCGTAATTGTGTGGTGTGTAAATGTGTGAAGAGATTAGCTATGTAAGGTGTATAAAAGCTGATTGTAATTGATATAAGATTGTTGTAAATGGGTATGAATGACCTTCTATCCTACGTGTGTGAAGCCGTCAACAAGTTGAACAAAATGATGTAACGAGAAAGTTAGCATTTGTGTCACCAGAAGGAGTTGTCTTCTCTTGTAAATTGTTGTTTGCTGCCTGTTACAAGTAGAATCATCTACAAAACACATCCTTGACGATATATCGAAAATTTTATAAATGACAAAGCTTGCATAATGTCATTTTATTGCAAGTAAACTTTATTGCTATTTTGCTAAATTTTAAATTATCTAAAAATAGTTAAATGTTGACGGAACTAGCAAAAAATTAGCAATCGCTTCATCTTATGTGGTTTGGTACGTTGTAAAGGGGCAACAGCCTCTTTTTCATCCTTACTTGAGGGGAAGGGGGACCAGAAAACCCATGAAGTGATTATTTCAGTCTAGCAAATTTTTTCATGCAATTATATTGAATTACTGTTTATATTAAACAAACAATACACAGAAACAAGAATCAGCTGGCCCATTGCCTCAACTCATTAGAAACTATCTAAACCAAAACTCCAACTTAACTGGTCAACTCGTGTCGTAAATTAACGTAAAAACCTGCGGGATCAATTTATAGAAGCGAAGCCATGACAGTTTATCTCATAAAATAAATTCAATAAGGTTTAAAAATGCAGTGAGCTGTAGAGAACAGTCAAAACCTGGACTTGGTGAATCAAGTTTCTAAAAGAGACTTATTTTGTACCAATGCTGTTGTTTAAAAAAATTCAAATGAATTTGAGACCATGTGTTGCAGCAGTATTAAACTGGCCTGTAGTTGTGTACCTATACATCAGGTATTATACTGCTTAAATCCTGTTGGTTTTCATATTTTTACAGTAAAACTACCTTTAAGGGCAATCTAGGGCAACTCCTGTATATTATAGTTGTCCTCATCAGCATCATCAGCAGCTTGTACAGGGATTATGTATCCCTCTTGATCGTAGTTATGTTCTTCAGCATCATCAGCCGCTTGTACGGATATAAAGTAGCCTTCTTCATCATAATGATTTTCATCAGCATCATCTGCTGGTTGGGGGGGTTCACCAGGGTCTGCCATGTAGACCCCTAATGGTAGGTGGATAGTATGGTGTATCCATTCTCTGTGGTCCAAATGTATGGAGAGCGGGTCTTTGGCTATATAAAGTTGTTAGACTTGTCACACATTACGTAGATATAAACACAACCATTGTCAACAGATAAATTCAACTGATACAGTTACATCATTACACTCAAGTAGCTGTACTTTACTAATACAAAGTTCTGCCACTTGCCTTGTATTATCGTAGATTTGTTACTTGAATGGCATCCGAGCTGGTACTCGTGCAAATACCTCCTCATTGTCTGAGCCATGACTTTTTGTGGATGCGGGTCTGTCCTGAAGTTTGCTTCTACATCTGGCACAAAGATGTAAAAGTAAATGTGTGATAAACATTCACTTAGCAGCACAAGGGCTTCATAAACATCAATATTTTTTAGCATATGTGAGCTTTTCAGAATCACCAGCTGGTGGTTAATTTGTAGTGTCCATTGCCTGTGGTCTACGTGTATCGAGGATACACCCTCTGCTACACTGAACTGTTGCCCAGGTTCAAATGACAAATTACATACAAAGCACAAGAAGTGTAAAACTGATGCTCAGCAGCAAAATTATACTCTACTCAAAATTAATCAATGTAAATTATTTTTTTTAATGATTCTGGAGCAAGTCTGCAAAAAGTCCCTAGAAGTAACTATACAAAAGATGCAGCTCATCAAATGCCTATCTAAAGCTTTGTACATACCATTCTGCGTGTTGCCCAGGTTTGATTCCATTGGAATAGAGTTGGAAGTTGTGCTGAAATTTGTTTCCTCTGCTGTCAAAAACAAAATATACTTGGCACATTTACTTTCATTAGTTCACAAAAATTGATTTTGGACAGGCAAGAACTTAATCTGACAAATGCTGCGTTAAAGTACTCAGTTGTTCTACTGCTTCATACAAAAAATAATCATGGCAAGGGGATTGTAAAAGAGTGCTGTATAGCTTTCAGCCACATGTAATACTATTTGTCATCCACTTGCCAATTATATGTGTCGTGGATTACACAGCTACATTTTATATTATCCTGTGGTAATTGGTACAACAATCTTTGTAGTGTCAAACTGCAGGATTGGAAGTTTTTTACTCAGTTTCTAGAGAAGAAACTAACTTTGTTGTTCATTGCTTCCATTGTCTGGGTGTTGTGCATTGCTTCCATTGTCTGGGTGATGCTCATTGCTGTAGCGCTGAGCATCGCTGTCCTCCACTTGTATTACAGTAACGTCACCAATGGCTTGTAGAGGCGTAAAATCTCTCTCATGATCATAGTTGCAAGTACCAGCAGCATCATCCGCTGGTTGGTGGGGTCCAACAGGCTCTGCCATGTGGTCCACCAGGGGTTCGTGGATAATGTCCTGTATCCATTCTCTGTGGTCCAAATGTATTGGGAGCAGGTTCTTGGCTATTAACAGTTGTTAGACTTGTCACACATCACATTGTCAACAATACACTTTAAGTTAATAATTTTAAATCTAATAATAAATCAGTAATTTTTGGTAATAATTCTTATTTTTCATAAAATTGATAAACTTTGTGAAGTTGGTTTACTTTACTAACTTACTTCTTGATCCTTTTTTACCCTTTCTCTTGCTTTTTTTTCTTTTTTTTTTCTTGCATGGTTTCTTACCATTTCTTTGTCTACTACTTCCACCTCTTCTGCCTCCTCCGCCTCCTCCTCCGCCTCCTCCGCCTCCTCCACCGCCTCCGCCACCTCCGCCACCCTCGCCTCCTCCGCCTCCTCCACCTCCTCTACCTCCTCTACCTCCTCCACCTCCTCTGCCTCTTTCATCTTGTCTGCCTTGTCTACCTCTCTCATTTCTACAGCTTTGTCTATCACTGCCACCACTCACTCTTCCTCTTCTCCTGTTTCTATTTTTGCCCGGTTCTCTGCTTCTGCCTCCACCATCAGTTGCTGCACTCCCATCAACATTTGGTTTATATCTAATACTGCAGCCAATTTTAATGTCATTGCTCGCAGAATGTCCGCTACTTGATGTTTGCTTACTTTTGTCATAAGTAAGACCGCTGAAAGATCCATGTTGATTACTCAGAGTATCTGTTGAAGGCGTTTGAGGGTATCTTGTTTTCGGAGCTTTCTCATCTGTTTGGCACTAAAAATATTGAAGCAGCTAGTAGTGTGCAAATTTTTATCCTAGTAAAGCACAACGTTTTCAAGCTATGCCATATTTTATTGCACTTATTATTTTAGATTAGCTATAGTGGCTCACCGGAAAATAAAGTAGACATTTCTGCATGGCCATCAAGTCATGCAGATCATAGCTCCACTGTATGTAGAGCCATGCTGTAAAAAGTTAAGTATCTTCTATAAACGTACTGCAACAATGTTTTTAACTTCAATGTTGGGTATAAAAAAACTAACCATTAGTTTTTTACGCTCTTGACCAGCAAAAATTAAAAAATTCATCAAACCAAATATAGTAAAAAAAATCAGGAGTTCTCCTGCGAAACACTTTAACCATGAAAAAAAAACAACCAACTTGATCATGCTGTTATTCTATAGCTACTTTAATATACGAAATAGAGGTAGATTTCATCAAAAGTAACAAACTCAGACAAACTCCCCTTCCCCTCTGTATATGCCTCTGGTTGTCAAACCTCCATCTCTTAGCCATCACATTGCCCATTCCTTCTCTCCTGTTTTTGTTTTTAAAGCACATGCTTTATGGCCACTAATTTGGCTCAGCTGTGGTTAATGAAGGTAGCATGCAGCGGGGACAACCTGAGTGTCTATGAAAGTTAGGCCTTCTTGTTTTCCTACTAATGCCTGTTGTTAGTCACACTAGTGTATGTTTTATACCCTGCACATTACATCATATTGTATCACAGCGCAGACCAAATAATGCTCCATAATAGTGACTATTGTACAAACCAAATAATGCTCCACAATAATAACCATTGTACAAAGTAATGATAATGCACAAAATGCTCTTTATGTTGCTTTGATATATAGTGCAGTAATACCCGGTATCTCCAGTCTGGAATAGTAAAAAGTGCTGTACTTACTTTTAAGTGGTACTCTAGTTCCATTCACCATCCACTCCCAGCGCCAATGGTGGATCTCTGTCACCCATTGCTAGGTTGAACAAAAACAAATAACGTGACGAAATAGTGTTTAGCCAAGCAACAATATTGTTTTACTTTGGAGTATTGATTATGCAATCATTTTTTTGTGAATGATGCTAGTTTGTTAGGAGGTTTGTGCTTCTTATGCTGGTTTCTACAAACAAATTAAAACTTACCAAACTAATCATTCTTCCAATCTAGCATTACAAGAGATAAAGTTATCAACAAATCACATAAATAAAATCATTTAAAAGTATTAAACTGACTGAACTTTTAATCTTTAATAAACACTGTCATCATGCAAAAAAGTAGTTGTCAAGTCCACTGGACTGTTTTACCAAAACTGACAAACTCACCACACTAAGCAAGGAGTTCCAAAACACTGGTGTACACGTTTTTATAACCCATTCAATTCACTTACTGTCAAATGTTAGTTAATCTTAGAAAACAGCTTTCTAGTGCAGCGGATTTTCACGACCACTACCTTCCGCTAGGGGGTTGTGCTGGCAGATGCGCAGTCAGTGCAGCCACAACAGTGCAGTCAGCCACTTCAGGCCTGACAAGTAACAGTCTACTTCAACCCAGAGATGATCCCGTGCCGGATCGGCACAAACAAGGTGTTGTAAAGCGAATGACCGACTTTACAACAGTGACGAGCCCTCGGCTCAGACATACACAGCTTAGTAGTAGTGTGTAAATAAGCCCTTTATTCGTCACAGAATAAGGCGGCAATCCATGCAAAGACAAGAGGTACTACTCATGCTATGACATATCAGGTAATGCTGACAAAACAGGACAAGAGAACACACTCATGTTATAACAGTTAGTGCAAGGAGTGTAGCAAAATCTCTGCCTTTTATAGGCAGAGTTATGAATAAGTACCAGCCATGCACAGGAAGCATGGCAGAAAGTTATATGTTATAGAGTTGGTATATAATATTGAGTAGGCAACATTGTCCAATAAGATTAAGGTAAATGTATGAAATAGCACTGGCGCCCAGAAGTAAGAGACGGAGTTTGTTGTTGACTTGGCCAGTGATAGGTTGATGTAATCCTGGTCTGTATTTAGCCTTGGGTTCAGGTTTCTTCATATCTAAGGGTATATAGCTCCGGGAGGTGGCGTCTGGAGGTACTTATGTTAACTTTCATCTCTCTAGCTATGGCAGCCATATTGTTGCCGACCTGGGGTAGCTACCCAGGGTCGGGGTAATAATATCCGGGGTCGGGGTAGTAGTATCCAATGCCGAAGTGATTAATTATTAACAATAATCGCTTTATAGGAGCAATATAATTGCTGTAACAGATGCCGGTCTTTGCCTGTTATAATCAATGGAGGCATGCCTGTGGTAGTCACCAACAGGGGGACCTCTGTGCAGTGGTGGTCACTGTATGTTGCCAGTAAAATCCACTAGGTTCTAATATCTCCCCGCTACTGAGTTTATTTATGTTTTTCTTCAAGCGCTTGCTTCTCAACATTTGGTATTCGGTGTACGAAATCCAAAACGAAAGAAGACATGCCTGATTTGCATATCTCGGTTTCAAGATCGAATATTAGTTAATAGCTATTTCACTTGTAAAACACAGACCTGCCAACATACTGTAGTGGATTTTTATAACCACATGGTCTGCGCTAAGGTCCCCTGACAGCTCCCCCTGCTACTGCCAGAAGCCTTATAAAATGCAGGTATCAACCCTGCCGGCCCTGCTGCCAACCCTGCCATCCATGCAGACAACTTACTGGCCCTGCAGTTACCACTACCGACCCTGCAGCCACCACTACCGACCCTGCAACTACCACTACTGACCCTGCAACTACCAATACTGACCCTGCAGCCACCACTACCGACCCTGCAACTACCACTACTGACCCTGCAACTACCACTACCGACCCTGCAGCCACCACTACCGACCCTGCAACTACCACTACTGACCCTGCAGCTACTACTACCGACCCTGCAGCCACCACTACCGACCCTGCAACTACCACTACTGACCCTGCAACTACCACTACCGACCCTGCAGCCACCACTACCGACCCTGCAACTACCACTACTGACCCTGCAGCTACTACTACCGACCCTGCAACTACCACTACCGACCCTGCAGCTACCACTACTGACCCTGCAACTACCACTACTGACCCTGCAGCTACTACTACAGACCCTGCAACTACCACTACCGACCCTGCAACTACCACTACTGACCCTGCAACTACTACTACCGACCCTGCAGCCACCACTACCGACCCTGCAGCCACCACTACCGACCCTGCAGCCACCACTACCGACCCTGCAACTACCACTACTGAACCTGCAACTACCACTACTGACCCTGCAGCTACCACTACCGACCCTGCAACTACCACTACCAACCCTACAGCCAATACATACCGGGTCAGGAAGAAAAGAACTAACATAGCCTGAAATCCACAACATAACTACCACCGAAATTACCAGAAGCTCAAGCTATACCTCAAGCTATACCAGCATAAGAACTCAGCTCAGGAAGTGATGGTGCAATACAGACAATGACTCAACAGTACTGCTCCTAAAGTTCCGCCTCCTGCTTCTGTGTGGTTAACTATTTCAGGTCATCTAATCTCCCTGATTTATAGTTATCTATAATCTGTTTGTTAATTTGTAAATTTATGCCTTTTTCACCTCTGGGCCACTGCCTATAAAAGGCAGAGCTTTGCCTGTACTCATTGCACTTTGTATCAGGATACTACTAGTGATTGTACCAAGTCAGCAAGATAGATTACCACTATTGTTTTGCACTCGGTTGTTGTAAAATAATAAAATTATTACTACTCTGAAGCACTGCGCAGTGAGTTTGAGTTGCGGGCTCTGTAACAGTTGTAGAGTTGGAGATACTCCTCTGTTGAGTTGTTTGCTAAAGGACTTCTTTTGGAGAGAGGTTTTGTGGGTGGAATTTCGGCCGGCCCTCCGAAATCCACCACAATACTGTTGTGGATTTTAGTGTTATCTACTTCTGCGCATACTGTAATTACACACTAGCAACCTTAGCCATTAGCCGCTAGATTGCTGGAATGGTCAAAATCAATCACGCAGAATTGACCGACCCTGCGTATGACTCAGTATTGACCCTGTGTAGGACAAGGTATACCGACCAGGTGTGATTCATTACCGACCTTGCAAGGCCGGCAGGAAGTGACTCAGCCTAGACTGGAGTTACAAAGTAGTCTGGGAGAAGCAGAAGGACATATCTGGGAGATAATCACCCGTAAAATAGATGAAAGGTAAGATCAAAGGCTGATAAAGACAGTAAACCGAAGACAGTAAACAGGAAATGGCTAGGACTGTGATCGGCTATATACCCTATAACTTCACCTACCTTTACTTGGCACCATATTTATTTAACCAAATACTAGCCACTTGATTCGTTATCTATTTATATGTGATTGTTCCCTTGCTCACTGTATATTATTCTCATGTGATTGGTTATTTCTTAGAATCACTTCCTGTAAATTGCCTATAAAAGGCAGAACTTGTGCCTTAACAGATCAGTTGTAATGTGGCATTTACTACTCGCTTATTCTGTATGAATAAATGCATAGTTACTCAAAACCTCTGAGTTATACGTTTGAGCCGAGGGCTCCTTACTGGTTGTAGAGTTGGAGATACTCTAACACACATCTTTCAGTACCATACCGACCCGCTGTCGTCACAGGTTAAACGACAACTGGTGGCAGCATACCTACCGACTCTAGGTAGTGGCTTTTAAGCCCCCAAAATCCACTACAATGCCATGTTTTACTGACAGACGTGCATTGTAATGTTTTTGTATATCGTTGTGTTGACGTTTGAGGGTATATGCTTTGTAAGATACTGGTTATCCTGAATGTTTTAGCATTGAGTAAAAATATCGACCTACCAACATACCGTGTTGACTGACTTGTTAAATGGTTGGTGTACTTTGGTGTTAAGTATGGTTAATATTTTGGGCAGATACTTTTTATCATGTTGATTGAAAGACTAGTGCAAGCGGTTGTTTAATATGTTACGTTAATTATGTTGATATTGTAGTACAGTTCCTCCAGAACTTGTTTTGTTTATGCCAAGAATAATTTTTTTTTGTGAAAAATTATTCGATTATGCTGTAGATTTTCTTTTTTGTTGATATGCTCCCTTTGTTCTCAACTTTTTTTTATTTTATTTTTCTATTGCTGGCAGGTATTTTTATTTTTGTTTACTCTTTCACTTGTGTTACACTGTTTTGATTTGGATTTGAAGGGTTGAATGTAAAATTTATACTCTGGTTTGCATTAATTTAAATGTTGCAATTTTTTCGATTAAAACAGATATAATAGATAGTAACATGTGTATAATAGGTAAAAGAGATAACATTTGTAATGAATAAAGTATATGTTAGATAGTACTGTGTATGATCAATAAAATATATAGTAATATTACTTTAAAACATTAATTATTCTTTTACTTTGTTTGCTGAAAAACAATTTTAATTTGGAAAATATTCGATCACATAGCAAGAAATATTGTTACATTAAGAATTGATGATAATGAAATGTTCACTTTTTTGCTGACACAGACAGGCTAAATCCTGAGAGATGCTCTATATCGATGTTGCTGAAAACTCTGTAGAAAGTTGGTGGAGATGGAGTTGTAATCAAATAAGCTTTTTGTAAAAGGCTATTGATGTCAATTATGAAAAACGGCTAATGGAAATTTAATGGGAAAACCTGCTTGGTTTATCAACTGGATAATTACGGTGGTATTTAAACGCTCGTTTTAGCTATATTGACTCTGTAGAAACAATTCATACTATTCACTGATGGTACTCAGCATATGAAATGAATGATTCCGTTGTTAGATACTAGGTAATAGCTAGCCAAAGTATCAGTTTTCTTTAAAAAAAAATTAACTATTGTGTGCTTTTTTAATAATTATTAGCAAAACGATACTTTAGGTAACTACTATCCTGTATTTATCAACGTATACTATAGCAGTGACTAGTATAGATTGGTTTTATGCAGTCAATGCAGCTGAAATGAGCATTTTAATATCACTGTAATAACCAAATTGATGAGCCGAGCAGATTTCCCATTATATTTTCGTTCGCCATTGCTCGCAATTGACACCAGAAATACAGAGACCGTGTTGAACAGCCTTATGCATAAGGCTTATTGTTTTCGCATACACTGCATTTTTTTTGCATGTACAATCATTAGTTGTGGTTGTCTCTGGAGTTGCAATTGTCTCTGTAGTTTTAATGTTTAATGGAGTCAAAATTATTGTTAGAGTTGTAATTGTTGATGGAGTGGCTGGTGGAGTAGAAGTTGCAATTATGGAAACCGGCATGTTTTATGGAGGTATAGTTGGAAGTGGAGCTGTGTAATTGGATTCATTGGAGGGTTTCTACATCTTTTGAGATATTCTATGGTTTTATCGTTTTTGCATATCAAGTTGTAAACAACGGTTGTGCTAACACAACTTCCACTAATAGAATCTACCCAGAATGCAAAACTGTAAAATTGACTCTTTAAGGTTAATTTAAAAAACGCTATACTAGACTAACATCTGAATAATTGAACATTTCTTCTTGACATTTTCCTATCGTTGGAGATGAAATGAACGGAAAATTTGTATTTGTTGCCGAAGTCATACATGCTGGAGAATTGCTATAATGCTTGCGATATTCTGTAGATTCTTTGGTTTTGCAGATGAATAGGTAATCATCCATTGTCGTAGAACAATTTATTTGGTGTCGACTAGGCTCTACAGTTCACATTAGTGCTCATCGTTGATATTTCTAAATTTGATTTAAAAGGCACGATATTATTCAAACACCCCTGACACCAAAACTTCTATGCTTACAGCCTAAAGCCCAATGAGATAAAATGGGTGGGAGAGTTCCTGTTATGAGTCAAAGATAAAAAAAAAACAAAGAATGAAAAATATTTTGCAGTTATATCAATCCTAGATATTGAATTGTTACATATTGCAAGAAAATTAGTGATGTTACTCATTTTTCTCTTCTCGAATTTTAATTAGTAAGCGTTCAAACATGAGATTGTGTTCAAGTTGACTCACAGTTTTTAATCAAACTTGAATCTCGATAAAAAACTGAAATAAAGATAGTAATAGTAAAAGTTATTTTTACTTGGTAAAAAATTAAAGACGAGATCCTCATTTGACTAGAGTGTAACAAATATCTATATGCAGTGTTGTAGATTTTGGCGGCACACATATCTTGCACATATATATCATAACCTAGAGGTGACTCTGACAAAAGCATTTAGTCAGACGGGCCTCCCCAAGTGATGCACCAAGTAGCCATCACTCTAGAAGCAGACGAATTACCTTACCGGCCCTGCAGACTTTATACTGTCCCTGCAGCTTTACCTACCGGCCCCGCAGTGACATTTACCGACCAGGGAGTGACCTCTACCAGCCCTGCAGTGACATACTGGGCTGGCAACAAGATGGCGGCCATAGCCAGGGTTCCAAAGACAGTCTATATCGATGCCAGGGGACGAACCCAAGACCTATCAACCTGTACTTTCCATCTACCTGGATTAAAAGGCTAACTAAAACTGAGAACTTTATAGCATTATTCATTGCAACGAGGCACCTTATCCCTTTAATGTTATGTACCGTTGCATATATTGTTATTCTGATTGGCTTCCGGTCATGTATTATTGGTTGCACCAGCATGATGCAATACGCTTCCTGTCATAAGCTTACAAAAGTCTTATTGTGCCAGTATACTTCACAAAAACACCTTTTCTTGAGATTAACAAAACAAGTTCTGGAGGAACTGTACAAAAATATCAACATAATTAACATAACATATTAAACAACCATTTGCACTAGTCTTTCAATGAACATGATAATTGGTATCAAACAGAACTGTCCAAAATATCAACCAAACTTAACACCAAATTACACCAACCATTTAACAAGTCAATCAGCATGGTGTAGTAGATTTTAGGGGATTTCTATCCACTAGCTGAACACTTTCACCAGCTGAGCTCCTCGTTCGCTGGCACAGTCAAGTCGTTGCATTCCGAGAGTATGCGGCCACCAATTACCTTTCACCTAGAGGTAATAACGGGTCGGTCTGCAGCAAAATAGAAGTGAAGGAGTGTTATCTACTCCACAACTAGTATAGAGCCTTCGGCTCAAATGCATAACTCAGAGCTTTAGAGTATAATGCATTTATTCTTGCAAATACGAACTAGTATAAGTCCCAATACAATACAATGCTGATCAGGTACAGCAATAGCTTTGCCTTTTATAGGCAGAGCAAAAGAAGTAAAACAGTGCAACAACCAATAGTACAGAAGTAGGTTAAAAAATAGCAAATAGGCACACTACGAACGAATAATATCTAGCATATGAGATTAAACATAACTGGGGCCAGAAGTGGTTGCCGGGGTTATGGACGCTCTGGTCAATCATAAGCAGTCCTGTTTCCTGTGGTTGGTATCTTAGTCTTTTTAGGCTTGGTTCCCTGACTTCCTCGGATCTAAGGGTAGACATCTTATAGATATGGCTTTCTGTCTCCTTTAGGGCTGTTTTCAGGTCCCAGGCTATGATGATTCACTTCCTACCAGCTCGGTATGGCTCCCGCAGGGTCAGTACAGGGTCGATATAGTACCGATTGATGCAAGGTCAGTATCTTACCGACGCAGTGTTGGTAAATTTGGTATCAATTAATACTGGTATTCTGGTCATCCGTGGAGATGCCAGAACAGTTGGTAGACATCTGCGCACATGTGGGGGCTATAAAAATCCATCACAACGATATGCTGGCAGGTCTGTGTCCAACTCCTCCCCACCCCCTCACCCGACATATGCTTATATCTTACAACTGCTATTGTTTGACATTGCCACGCTAAAACCTCCTTAGCTTCCCACCCTCACACTCAAATTCCTACACTTGTACAACTTCTCCATAAAAAACATTAAAAACTTGCAGTTTCTAAAGTCAAATTTGAATCAGCAGAGTTTTATTGCTGGCATTTGACATATAAAAAATTGCAACAAATGGAAAATTTCACTGGCTAACAATATCAGCTAAATTCAAGTTGCCTCATCATCTCTAACTCAAAAAATCTTTATGATTCAGAGAGACAACAATAACATTTTGGCTGCACGCAATTGTCTCAAACAGAGACTAGTAATAACACTTGCCTGTGGTTACATGGAGATTAAAACACGGTTACCTGTTGGTGTGTAACTACCAGTATCGTGTGCAACATTTCTGGAGAGGCTGCTATGACTAACTGGTTCAATGGAGCGCAGGCTGGAGGTTTTTTTGCACTTGAGTTGAGGAGAACCCCATCTAAGTTCAGACGGACTGCAGGCAGCAATTGTAGAGTCAGTGAGTTCTATAATATGATTACAGGTAACAGGTGCCACATCTGATCATCAAAAATATAACATAGTGCAGGTGAAACTTATCATTATCGTTCAAGTGCTGGCAATGATGTTTGCACTAACAGCCATCCACAACTAGGCTCAGGTTATTTTGAATTCAATGTACAAAAATTAGTCTTTAAAGCTGGTGACTGAAGACAAAAAATCAACTGTTTAGAATCATGTCATACAGGTAAGATAATTATTAAAAAAAATTCTCAGAAAATAATAGACAGCTTGGTTAATAGTTTCCGGTGTGAGTAGGAGTATCTTACTTGTGAATGAGCTGGCTCACTTTGGAGCTGATAAGTAGGGAGCTCCAAAACGTTCGATGATTGTATTTGTGTGAGAAGCTCACTCTCAGGGCAGCAAATAGAATGATTATATTCTCCAATTGGTTTATCTCTCATCTCAGTACTGATTGGAGCATCAACCATTGGTTGATTGTCGCACAAGCCAACTATGTCATCGCAGTTTCCTTCCAGCACCTGTCAAAGACTCTCAGGTAGTTTACTAAAAGTTTTACCCACCAATCCTGCCCAAACACTCATATTTCTGCTTAAATTTCTCAGTTAAGTTATGCATGAGCTAACAATCAATATGAGCTTACATTAGACTCCTTAGAAGACAAGTCTGGTGCAGCCAACTGGTCACTAACTTCAAGGTTCAGTGCTGTATCTGGTTTTTGTACAACCATATTTTGCTGGGTTGACTCAGAGAAAACCTGTGTGTCAAGCAAGTTTGAGTCTTCACCTGAATTGGTAAAGGAATTGACATGATCCCCGCCACCAAAATAGTCCTCTGCACACTTTCTTTCATTTTCATCCACTATTTCATATCTTGGTTGTTGACCACTCATTGGCTCTGCTGCACTCCGAAACTGCTCTGAAAATTCACTAGTTTCCTCGGACATTGAAGAAGTTGCACTTTGATATATCTTTGAATGCTGCATGTCTACATGACTAAAATATTCATTTGAATATTGGGAATTCGAGCTTAAATCTGTAAAACTATTGTGGTAGGTTCCGTCTATTGTGTGCATGTTTTTCTCCTTCTGGGTAATGATAGCATAATTGGTGTCTCCTGTTACCATGACGTTCTGCTTTTTGGAAGTTTCCGGGGTACAGACTTCTCTTGAACAGAAGTTACCCACTTCTCTCTGTGGTGTGACATCGTCTGTGGCTTGATTTTGTGTCGTAACGTTGTCCGAATTTTCATCCTGTGGCGTGACATCATCTGTAGCTGGATCTTGGTTTGTGCCACCAGGTGCATGTGGATCTTGTGTTGTGGTATTGTCATCCGCTTCTTTCTGTGATGTGAAATCGTCTGCTGCTTGATTTTGTATCATAACCTCATCTGCAGCCTGATCTTGTGTCATAACCTCGTCTGCAGCCTGATCTTGTGTCATAACCTCGTCTGCAGCCTGATCTTGTGTCATAACCTCATTTTTGGCTTGATCTTGTGGAGTATCTTCAAGTGCAGCTAGACCTTTTGCGGTGACATTGTCTGCAGCTTGATCTTGTGTCGTAACCTCATCTTCATCTTGATCCTGTGGCGTAACATCATCTGTAGCTGGATCTTGGTTTATGCCATTGGCTGCATCTGGATCTTGTGTTGTGATATTGTCTGCAGCTTGATCTTGTGTCATAACCTCGTCCGCAGCTTGATCTTGTGTTATGACATCGTCTGCAGCCTGATTTTGCGGTACATCATCAACTGTCACTGGATCTTGGTTTGCTCCATCGGCTGCATCTGTATCTCGTGTTGTGATATTGTCTGCAGCCTGATCTTGTATCATGACCTCTCCTGCAGCTTGATCTTGTGTCATAACCTCCCCTGCAGCCTGATCTTGTGTCATAACCTCCCCTGCAGCCTGATCTTGTGTCATAACCTCCCCTGCAGCCTGATCTTGTGTCATAACTTCCCCTGCAGCCTGATCTTGTGTCATAACCTCCCCTGCAGCCTGATCTTGTGTCATAACTTCCCCTGCAGCCTGATCTTGTGTCATAACCTCTTCTACAGCCTGATCTTGTGTCATAACCTTATCTGCGGCTTGATCTTGTGGAGTAACTTCTTGTGCAGCTAGACCTTTTGCGGTGACATTGTGTGCAGCTTGATCTTGGGTCGTAAATGTGTCTGCAGTTAAATCTTGTGTTATGACATCATCTGCTGCTTGATCTTGATCTTGTGGCGTAATGTCATCTGTAGTTGGATTTTGGTTTTTGCCATCGGTTGCATCTGGATCTCTTGTTGTGATATTGTCTGCAGCTTGGTTTTGTGTCATAGCCTCTTTTGCAGCTTGATTTTGGTTTTTGACATTGTCTGCAGCCTGATCTTGTGGTGTAACATCAACTGTAGCTGGATCTCGGATTATGCCATCGGTTGCATCTGGATCTCTTGTTGTGACGTTGTCTGCTGCTTGATTTTGTGTCATAACCTCTTCTGCAGTTTGATCTTGTGGGGTAACATCATCTGTAGCTGGATCCTGGTTTGTGTCATCAGCTGCATCTGGATCTCGTGTTGTGATATTGTCTGCAGCTTGGTTTTGTGTGGTAACAAAAGTAAAAGTCTGTGCTCGTTGTGTGATAAAATCAGCAGCTTGTTCTGGTACTATGATATAAATTTTTCCTTGTAAAATCATCCATTTATGTGTGAAAAGTTTCTGTTCCTACAAAATGACCAAACATAACTCATTGCAGTCAGGAACAGTTAAAGTATTTGTATGAATGTATGGTAAGCCAAGCCAGTCATTTAAAACTTAAAAAAATTGACAGCAGTGTGGGCAAACAGAGCATGAGTCACCATTCCTAAACAGTTCTTTGTTTTAGAGTGCAAGTAGAAGAGTAGTTATAACTTACTTGGAGTGACGACTCAATACGAAAGTTTTGAAGTCCATATTCATCCTTCAGGGTTTCAAGCAGTCCAAGATATGTTGGCGTTGACAGATAATTTTTCTGCAACACAACGTTTAATAGAAAACACAAACTTAAATAACTGAACTAATATTGTAGGTCAAGACTCAACACAGACATAGCAGCTTGACTAGACCATATATGTGTGGTGGAACCACCAACTGTTCTCCAATGGCTGAATACAGGCAGACACCCTGTCTACCAGCAGAGCAACTTGGTCAACCTCCACTGGCCTGACAACCACTACCTCCTCTCACCAGAGAAGACCCTGTGCCAGTAAGGCTACAGGTAACTGCACTGGAGAAGTATCTGAACTCCACAAATAATGGTGAGCTCTCAACTCAGACGTATAACTCAATGCTTTCAAGTCTATACATTCATTATCTCATACAACTCAGTATAAGAGCAATGGTAGCAGTGGCAACAAGTGGCAAAAGCAAGTGGCATTTGACAAAATTCAAAGAGTACAGGCAAGCTGGCCCTTTGATAGGCCAAGCCACAGGAAGCACATGGGAAGTAGTTGGCCTACTTTAGGAGTAGACCAATCAGGCATACAATATACATAGGTAAGCGAATGGTGCACACAGGATTCATATACAGTCCAATCAAGTAATAAGCATAAAGTTAATCATAGATGGCGCCCAGAAGTAGGAGGCAGAGCTAATAGTTCCAGAACCAATACAATTGGTCACTAGATGTCTCTGCTTCTCTAGAGTAAGTCCTTGGGCTTTTCGTAGCCTTTGGTCTTGATATCTGGTCATCTGGAGGCATCGTAAGTGTGGATAGGTGGTGCTTGGGTCCTTAGGCTAGGTTTCAGTCCTCTGGCTGTGGCAGCCATCTTGTTGCCGGCCCGGGACACTTTCCCAAGGCTGATGCTGTGCCAGTAGTCTGCCGGTCATTTGCCGGTAGTTTGCCGGTATGGGTAAATCAGTCTTTTATTTGGTGGCAACTCTGCCGGCCCATTACGCAGCTTGTGCATGTGCTTATTACATGTCTGTCTGATGCCAAAGGGCTATCAGAGACACCTCTTTGATACATTGGTCACGACAGAGCTCCACCAAAATCCACCACATATATAATGATAATGTTTTGTTAGCCGGTGGCTGTGATTTTGGGCCTTTACTGGTTTCAACATTTGCTCTCAAACTATAGATGTGAATTTAGTTTGTCTTTTTGATCAAAATACAATCTATTTTTGCATTCTTTTCATAGGAAAAAGTTACATCATTTTAGTTTACAAAGTTTACTTTCATTGTCTGCTGCACTTGAGTGTTATATGGGTGAGTTGTGCTTGGAGATCATTAATATTGTCTCATGATTTAAATTGTCTATTGGGTCTCATTTCTTTATTATCACTATTATCCTATTTCGTGTAAAGTTTTAGATAATGTTATTTAAAAAAAACAAAACAAATGGGTCAAACTACTTAGCAAGTGTTGCACCAAATATTATTAACAGTGGTGGTAGTTTTTTCTTAATTTTTACATGTTGAAATACCCTACTACTATTACTATAATTTCATATACTTATTCCGAGTGATTAAAGAATCATCAAAAGTGATAATTGATATTACATGTTTCAAGCATTATCGTTAACAAACGCATCTGTTATGCCATAATCACCCCAATAATACTTATCACTACCACTTATTATCATTTTTATTGTTAGAATTATTTTTGATACAAAGTATAAATATGAAAAATGAAAACTCACTGTCTGAATGAAAGTAGCTATACTTAAAAACATTGTCTTTAAGCAAAATAAAAAATAGTTATTGAATTGGGTTAGAATAATGCAGACCAGGATTATAGTAGAGCAGTAGTAGTATGAAAGAGCAAATTTAAATCCAATTGGTATCACCGTTAATTTTAGTATATAATGCTACACTCACCTGTATCACACTGAGATGCTTCTTTTCATTGTTTGGTGCTGATGTATATATATATCGCTTAGCCCGTTTTTGTATTTCCTCTATGAACTGTTTCAACTTCTCAATGGGCAGAGTACTCTGGCTTAGGAGTAGCTATTGAAATAGGTTATACAGTCAATACTCATGTAATGCTTATATGGAACTGTAGACATGCGGTCTGCCAGTTAACTGAGATACAAGCATACAGCTACTAAATACCAGAACATAAGCCAATAAGTAATACAAAATGTATAAAAAATGTTTGCTTTTCAGATTTTCTGTACGAGTCGCAGACTTTACATGCAAAAAATCCTCAGATTTGTGTAAAAGTATAATAATGTATAAGAAAATATGATAACAGTTTCCGGAAAAACATAACCCTTCAATTGGATCCACAGTTTGAGGCTAGATGTCAGTCGACTTAGAGTATCTTTATTATACTATTTGAAATCAAAATTATATAAATTTTGAATCTTTGTTTGACACGCAATCACAGTCTTTTATTTTCTTTACAATTACAATAACTTCACACTCCACAGACACAACTGTCGGCCCATCGCCTACTGAGCACTAACTGGAACCTTAAGCAGCAGCCTGCTTGTCTAACAGCTCCCAAAGAGTTACATGTCTGGAATCTCGAATCTGAGAGAACAGCCAACCTCTCTTAGCTATGTTTCTAAGTACGACAGAGCTCTTGGCTCTGATGCACTAGAGAGATTTCTGATATAATAAATACATTAATTTACAGTAGACCAAGGGTGCGTTTACATTGGACTTTTTGTCTGCACTTTTGCCAACTCCGCTTGTTTGACGCCCAGTGTAAATGTTGAAACGTAGTGAAAAAGAAAGTTGTTGTCGGTCAATGTCGGAGCTCTGTGGTAATGTCACAGACCTCCGCAAAATCGGCCCGTCATCTTGCTGCATGAGCCAATCAAAATTACCACGAGCATAAATGCCAACTCACATTGGCTGATGCATATGCCAGCGACTATAGTAAAGCAACGAGTGTAGAGTTATAATTGAAAACTGCTGTATTGCTGCAGACAGACTGTGTCGGTAAACTAGCAGACAAAATGCCCAATGTAAACGCAGCTTTAGGAAAGCATACTGTAGAGTAAGCAATATGATGCAATTTCCTGTTCCTCTACCATACAAAAATGTTGCCAGGTATTTTCTATAATACTGTGAACATATGGAGCACAGCAAGGACTGCGACCATTTTTCTTAAAACACTTTTGGCCCTGGAAGGAACTTGCAAATGGTGGCAATACTAATGAATACATATACAAATTTGGTTGCATTTTATAATAATAAATAGCAATCTTTGTGAATGTACCAGCATAATAAATTGTATATAAAAACTAAAGCTGAAACAATCACCTCCAAATGCCAACCTCAAAATATTTTGTACTAGGGAAAAAATTGTGTAGGAATTTGGCAGGATATGAAAGCGGGAGTCGCAATGCACAGAGAAAGGAAACTTTCTTAATTCTAGTGGTCAAGGGAGGGCCGCTGAGTTGACTAGCAGCTTCGGCTTCTTTGGAAGGTAATAATTGGAAGGGGCTGGCTATAATTGGATTTAGAGATGGTTAGCTATGTTTGACTGCTTCCCAATTCACAACTAGCTGCCGAGGTGAGATGTTTTTTTAGGGAATGGATGCTGTGCATATGCCGAAGCAGGATAAACGGTATATTTTATTATTTTTGTTTTGCTAATCGAATGGCTAGATACTTCATGCAACTGTTTTGAGAGAGGTGTGTGAGGAGTGAGAAGGCATCAACTGCCATTGCACTACATACCTTAGACACTCCTTTTCCTATACATTCGGGTGGACACAGAAAGATCATACATTTTGTTGCACTAATATCATCGAACTTTGTATCCGTGTACAACTAAAAGATATGTCAATGCATCACCAGCCAGATGGTGTATCTCAAAATCAGCAATGTGTATGTCATTGCAAAAAGCAACCTGTAATTGCTTTTTGCAAGTTACAGCTTCCTGCAATGCAATAAAGGGCTCTTACACAAACTTCTCTCTGTTAATAAAGAATTATATGTAACGTTTTGTATACTTGAACTGAAACTTGCATAAAGGAACATTACAAACTGCGAATTTTCGTAATATCACAAATAATGTTTATGGCAGGTTGTTATTAAAAGCAAGAAAGAATAAGTATACCAATTAGAGTAACCAAGTAAAATATATTTCCACTCTGCTTTGTACATTATGCTCACCAAGTCACCATTGGAACCAGAGTTCTTCAATGTTTCTTCATCCAAGTCTGGAGCTTCCTCTATATTATTATCCTAAAAAAAATAAGTTGGAGTGGTAAGTCATCTGTATTGACACGATTGTCATTTGTTATCAAATGCAACTATTCATCCATTGCGTGTTGTTTAGTTACTAATCACTCAATAAGCCACGTAGCAGAGAGTGCAAAATCATCCTGTACATTCAAGCTTCTCTCCATTAGTTGTCCAATGCTTGGCGCAACATAATACAGGTTTTCGTGGAGCAAACCATTGAACAATTATCAAATATGCAACTTTGACAAATGGGTCAAAACTTTTACCTAGTAGTGGATCTAGTAGTAGTTATAGAGGTATCTAGTAGTAGTTATAGCTGTATCTAGTAGTAGTTATAGAGGTATCTAGTAGTAGTTATAGGGGTATCTAGTAGTAGTTATAGCGGTATCTAGTAGTAGTTATAGCGGTATCTAGTAGTAGTTATAGCGGTATCTAGTAGTAGTTACAGAGGTATCTAGTAGTAGATATAGCGGTATCTAGTAGTAGTTATAGCGGTATCTAGTAGTAGTTATAGAGGTATCTAGTAGTAGTTATAGCGGTATCTAGTAGTAGTTATAGCTGTATCTAGTAGTAGATATAGCGGTATCTAGTAGTAGTTACAGAGGTATCTAGTAGTAGATATAGCGGTATCTAGTAGTAGTTATAGCGGTATCTAGTAGTAGTTATAGAGGTATCTAGTAGTAGTTATATCGGTATCTAGTAGTAGTTATAGCGGTATCTAGTAGTAGTTACAGCTGTATCTAGTAGTAGTTATAGAGGTATCTAGTAGTAGTTATAGCGGTATCTAGTAGTAGTTATAGCGGTATCTAGTAGTAGTTATAGCGGTATCTAGTAGTAGTTATAGCGGTATCTAGTAGTAGTTACAGAGGTATCTAGTAGTAGATATAGCGGTATCTAGTAGTAGTTATAGCGGTATCTAGTAGTAGTTATAGAGGTATCTAGTAGTAGTTATAGCGGTATCTAGTAGTAGTTATAGAGGTATCTAATAGTAGTTATAGCGGTATCTAGGAGTAGTTATAGAGGTATCTAGTAGTAGTTATAGCGGTATCTAGTAGTAGTTATAGCGGTATCTAGTAGTAGTTACAGAGGTATCTAGTAGTAGTTATAGCGGTATCTAGTAGTAGTTATAGCGGTATCTAGTAGTAGTTATAGAGGTATCTAGTAGTAGTTACAGAGGTATCTAGTAGTAGTTATAGCGGTATCTAGTAGCAGTTATAGAGGTATCTAGTAGTAGTTATAGAGGTATCTAGTAGTAGTTACAGAGGTATCTAGTAGTAGTTATAGCGGTATCTAGTAGTAGTTATAGAGGTATTTAGTAGTAGTTATAGAGGTATCTAGTAGTAGTTACAGAGGTATCTAGTAGTAGTTATAGCGGTATCTAGTAGTAGTTATAGAGGTATCTAGTAGTAGTTATAGAGGTATCTAGTAGTAGTTACAGAGGTATCTAGTAGTAGTTATAGCGGTATCTAGTAGTAGTTATAGCGGTATCTAGTAGTAGTTATAGCGGTATCTAGTAGTAGTTATAGCTGTATCTAGTAGTAGATATAGCGGTATCTAGTAGTAGTTATAGAGGTATCTAGTAGTAGTTATAGAGGTATCTAGTAGTAGTTATAGCGGTATCTAGTAGTAGTTATAGAGGTATCTAGTAGTAGTTATAGAGGTATCTAGTAGTAGTTATAGCGGTATCTAGTAGTAGTTATAGAGGTATCTAGTAGTAGTTATAGCGGTATCTAGTAGTAGATAAGGTTCAATAATAGCATAAGTTTATTTTTCTATTGGAAAGAACAATGAAATGCTATTGGCATTAACAACAGTAGAAATAAGTAGTTGAACAAGTTGAATAGATCAATTGACGCTGTCATCACCAACAGTCACACATGAGTTCAATGCCAATATATAATTACTAACTGAATGTTTGCAATGTTTAAAACTAGTATTGATACCTACAGAGTAAACTGTTTGATAGTTTACAGAGACTAAAATAAATATGAAAAACTTTTTCGGCAGTTAGTGCTGACTAAATCATCAAATTTGATTGAGAAAAGCTAATTAAAAACAGCAGTAGGTTTTTGTGGGCTGGCACTAGTTAAGAAATTGTAAAAGACAAATTTATGATATAATTCCTATACAGTGAGCCTACTAAATAAAACATAATTTTGACCTCACTTGCATTTAGCTTCAAAGTACAGTACTGAGTTTACTTTGCTACCAATGTTGTACGTGAAGGTGCTAATGCACAGTCGATATCTGGCCTCTGCCACTTTTGCAATGAACTAGTGAGTAGATTACTTATGTGCAATTTTTCTAGTAGGTGGAGCACATCTCAGCTGACATACACAAAAGTACTTTTATCGAAGCGGTGAGATAAGTGTCAGTAAAAAATAATTAAGCAATCACGTTGGTAGGCCCAAAGTATCCCACAACCAAATGCACTCTCTTTCAACAACTTGAGCAACCACAAACATTTTTATTATTACTCTACTCTATTTCAGGATTTTGAGGATGGTCAGCCCCAGCCATAATGGCTAACTACTTACAATTGAACCCTCCTCAGTGTTTAAGATTGGCAAAATTTATTAATTTTGAGCTTGTTCTGTTTTCATATGCCAACTATCAAAGTACTTAATTGTATCGAGTGCTTAAAAAACTTTAACGTAACTTCAACTCGTCCATGTTTTTTGTGGTTGATCTGGCTCTTAGAAATGCAAAATGAAAATCCAATTGTTGAAAGTGACCATTTCTGGATAGTCTTCTATTTCTTTTGTGTGATGTCTTAAGATATATATATCATGACATACCCTCATTACAGCTATCCTCTAGAATCAACCATCTCCATCCAACTCAGCGAACTAAAATGACAAACAAATTGCATACTTGTGTACCTTCGTAATCTGCAACCGAATTCCATCTCCTAAACCAAACCGTTACAGCTAGTACCAAGCAGATCAAGGTGCACTGGACTGATGCACAGTGCACGGCGCACGGTACACTGTGCACTGGTGCCCACAGGATTCAAAATAACATACTGCAGTTCATGGCAGCAGATCAATCAATGGCAATGACTAAATATTGAGAGAGTGATAGATTTATGAAACTATCTCTCTCCCTTTTTTGATCTCTTCTCATTGCCAATTGCTGATCGACTGTCATGAAAAAATGTACCATGTTAGGTCTCGCCTTCAGCGAAGAACCTAGGGTGGTTTGATACTGTAGTGGGTGAGGGGGGAAGGGGGGAAGGGGGGGAGGAAATGTCCATGATGAAACTCTGCTTCAATGTCAATCGGAGCCTAGTTCAAGTGCGGAGGTGTGTTTTGGAGATAACAGTTTAAGGTATCACCAAATGGTGGAGAGAATAGGTAGTTGGGGAGAAAGTGGAAGCATTTTTAAAAGAGATCACTCACAACACTCCAACTATTGTCATTTTTAAGGTTGGAAAATTACTGTGATTGGAGCCTCAACTGGTTTTTTAACATAAAAGTACGCTGCTGCCATCATAGAATTGTCTCCCCTCCTAGAACGCTAACCAGTTGATAATGGCTGGTGACATTTGAAACTATTAAAAATGGCGTACTACACTATTTATCTCCCGAATATTTATCGACTTCACGATATCTTTTTCTTTGTCGCAGGCATATTGCCGTGCAGTTGAGCCGCTTGTTGCAGAGGTCACTCTTCTGCACTAGGGTCAATAGCACAGACTCTCTGTATCGTAAAAGCGATTGCGATAGAAGATTTGATTTGTTCTACGACGCCATTTTTTCTGGTGTTGTGTACTATATAAATCATATATACGAAAAACTCCGCTCTGCCACCAGCGCCTCATGTTATTTTTTACCTATAGTTAGTGTTCTAGGAGGGGAGATAATTCTATGGCTGGCACTGAGCAAAAAACACTGATTCAATATGTCTGATGATCTGTTCACTGGCCTGTAGTACAAAGCATGGCCATATAGCCACATAATTAGGAAACGGGTTTAAGTTTATGTGTTACCTGAAAATGTGGCCGCAACTAGCCAGCTAAAAATTTTGTACAATAGCGGTTAATTAGTTTTTAAAAAAGCAGATAATTATTATCCGTATTTGACAAATATTACTATTACAATACAGCTCGACATTATAATCAAACCAAAAAATAGATTATTACAAAGTTTTCTTATCCTCTTCAGGTTTTATGTGTGCAGTTCTTCACTATGGTTTGCATTAATTTGTCTATGATGTCATCCTTCATCAGCTGGCAACCAACCAACATGTCTTTTTTTTGTGGCCTATTTTATCAATCAATGCGCTTCAACTATTCATTTACTTCAAACCATTTTTCAAACATCAGTTACTTTCTTGCATGAACATTAACAATTAGTAAACTGAATGATGCAAAAATCAAAAAAATTAAATTTTTGTTGACAAAGTATGCATCATAATGTAAGTGTATCAAGTTTAGGGTTAGATGTACAGAAATAATAAATAATTGCAAAATAATAAGGAAATCATATTATAATAGTGCATGGTGTTAGCAGTATAGTTATTAACGGTTGTGTCATTTTCTCCAATAAAAATTAAAATAGAAAAAAATGAAATCACAATCATCAGGCACTGACTGCGATGAAAGTAGTGATTGCGTCGACTCAGTTGCCTAGTTCTTCATATAATAGCGTATTATTACCTTATCAAATAAGGTTTTTATCTCCCTAACAAACAATGCTTTCACTCATTCAACAAACTGCTTTCAAAATCCTTAAGAGAAGAATTGTTAAAAAATATTTGTTACTGTGGTATGTTTTGCAAAACCTATTTCCGGTATTATAATCTATCAGGGCGTGACGTCACTACCTGTGCAGTGAGTCGAAACTTAATATTGATAAGAAAACTCCGCACTTTCATGTAACCAACCAAGATATCATAATGTACAACGCAAACAAAACCCTGAGATGAAGGACAAAGCAGTTACATTTTTAAGTCCTGTGTTAACAAACAGCTTTTAGCTTAGACAACTTTACTTTCAGTATGGGAGAAACAGCATAAAAGAAATGTATAATGTACTACTATACCTACAGTGTTAAACCGAATGTCAGTTTTACAATGGAAAACACATCGTAATGGATTCCGGTCTGGTTCCAAGGACATCCACTATGTTCAAGTATTGTACCGCTCTCCAGAGGGGACACTGTACTGCTCGACAGTGACAACTGTGCAATCAGACAACCGAACTACCCGGTATAGCTAGAGCCCATGGCTCACACAAACAACACAGAGTGAAGTTTGAATACTGGCTTTATTCTCACAAGACAAAGTCCTAGGGAGTATGAATTCTCTAGGGTTATTGTGGCAAGACATGAGAATGAATGCAATGAATCTGAACAGAGCCAGCCCATTTATAGGTAACTGGCAGAAAGTAATTAGCATAAATTCATATAACAGTAAGAGCACAGGAAGTGATTGAACCAACACAATTGCACATATAAATAGTCAACCAATCATGCGACATATATGGATTAAATAGAATAGGCGCCAGGTGGCTAGAGGCAGAGTCCTGTCTCCCATTGTCCAATAAGAGTGCCCTCAGGATCCCAAAGCTCTGGATAGCTTACGGTCCTGGCTACTTCGGATATTAGGAAGGGTAACTTCTGTTCTTGGCTTAGTGCAAGATCTTACTAGTTCTGGAAGTTCTCTGCTATGGCAGCCATCTTAGAGCAGTCCTGAGTCACCATACCGGCCCTGTAGAGGTCACTACCGGCCCTGTAGAGGTCACTACCGGCCTTGCACACTGTGCTACTGGTACAGTAAAGCTTTGCCACCGGCACAGCATCTTACCGATGGCTGTAGGTGGAACTCTAGCGCATTTAGTGTGGAGATGGTGTAGCAAACTCCCAGTTTACTATGATTGTTCACCAAAATCTACCCCAATATAACTGTATGTCTGTCCTATTTTAATTAGTAGCCATTTGCTCAATTCTCTGGTCAAAGCACTAGAATGCCCTATAGCAAAACTGGCATACTAGCAATGTAAGTATAGACAAAAATTATCATGTATATGGTTTTGCCAAATGTAACTAATTACAGGCTAATCATTTGTGGTGCGTCGGAGTTTGCCTCATTTACATATTATATCCATAACAATTTTAGATTCTATGCGGTTTGGCTTTTTTTTCGCCCGATCATATATCGTCTATAGGTGTACTAATAAATAACTGTTGCATTAAAGTTGTAGAACAAAAAACTTAATTGCCAGTAGAATGTTTCAGGAACGAAAGCATAAAACTAGAATAACACGATTGCTAGACAATCGTTATCGATGTTTTGCCAAAACTGTTTAGCAATAACGTTTTTAGTGTTACATATATAAGTGTACGTTGATGCAAGTATAGTAATTGCTTCAGTGAAAATTAGTAGAAGCATCCTGTCCCACCATTCAACTTGGACATTTCAGTTTATCTGAAAATATCAATCCGAGCCTTACAGATGTCAACTAAAATTTTCAATCGTTTACGACGACGACGATGACAACGACGATGCGTGTTATCATTATCATTATCAATTATTATAATAATAATTATGTTAGAATTACAATAATTTAAATAATAGCAACTACTGTTCCAAACAATTTTCAATTAATGATAATAATTACACTACAACCATGTCCATGATTATTACTACTACTTCTATACTTCTAGTTGCTGTTTATTATTATCATTTGATTTGGTATAAAAATGGTTTAGTTGTGTAGTAGTGTATCATAACTAATACCACGTAAGTGTGTATAAATTATTATTAATAATTTTATAGCTGACAGTGACATCTGTTTATCACACCAAATAACGGTATTTTATTGTACATACCATATTTATTATATGATATTTACATTGATAAGATTTGAATACATTTACTATCAGTTTTTTTACTTAGTTTTAGGTGGTTAAAGATGAGAAGATGTATTTTTTTTTGTAATAATACCAAGGTGTACACTCATACAGCACTGATTTTGATTATTGCTATTTAAACGTCAGTCTATTTTAACAAGTTATTAATAGTCCTTACTTGAGCTTTCTTGGCCAACAGAATCAGTAAAAGCTGCCTGCAGAACTGATAAAGACATCTTTTTCCAACTGGTTAATTCTCAAAATTTTTCGACGCGCGGGAGGGCGCTCTGTCACCCCTCTCGCACCCATCCCAACACGGGCCCTCGGCCCGAGTTTCCCTGTCCCCTGCTGTCCATAAAACTTTTCTAAACTATGGCCCTGAAGGTAGAAAAATGAAAATTAGGGAGTTTCTGAAATGTTTAAAATCATATTTTATAAAAGTGATTAAATATTCTTATGAATTAAAATAAACTAAGTATAATGATACAATATCGTTTATTTGTGTGGCAAGCACTACAAAAGCAAAACAAATAATAATGCATGGTACATCTGTACATCAGTACATCTGTGTTGTATCAGAACTGCAGAAAAAAAACGGCTAGCAAATGTTTTCGGGCAACTTTAATATATAAATGCGTAAATGAGTACCTTCGTCGCCTCCTGGTTCATCCTCGTCAATTCTCTTATTTCTGCAACAACCTGCTCTTCGCTAGTCTTTCATAGTTCTGATGCGCTCTAAAATATAGATAAAACAACCTACTGCAGGAAGCTCTCACTATTGTACCGTAGCGGATTTCCGCTAGGCATTGTCACCGCACAGACTACTTGCTTGCCAGCACAACTAGACAGTCAGCCTCTCAAGGTCTGACAATGAATAGTCAGCCTCTCTCCAGAGGAGACCCCGTACCGGGATGGCACAAAGTATTGGTTGTAAAGAAAAAAACTAAACTTTAACAACTGTGGTGAGCCCTCGGCTCAGGCATATGCTCGGTAGCTTTGAGTGATATTGTGGTAGATTTCAGTGCACTCTAGTGGTAAACGGGTAGTTTACACTAGGAACCTTGTGAAGCAATGCGCTAGGCTTCTGCCCACAGCACTTGATTAATAGCTGTTGGGTAGGAAGTCATACTGTGCCGGTAGCATGGTAAGCAGGGCCGGTATTGACCCCTGCAGGGTCGGTAGTGACCTCTACCGACCCGGTACAGCTGTACTGGGCCGGCACAAGATGGCCGCCTTAGACGAGGATCTGTAAAGATGTCCAGGAACTGAGTCAAGGTCGTAAACAGGAAGTGTCTACCCCTAAAGTACCAACTTAGTGGACCTAATTCTATATACAGCCTGGGGACCCTGTAGGAGCCGTCATTGGACAGTTAGGAGAAAAGACTCCGCCCTTAGCCACTTGGCACCTCCTTGTATTATCTTGCATTGCATTGTGATTGGTTAAGTATTTATATAATTGATGTCATTGGTTGCATTACTTCCTGTGCATTGTCTCTTATATGTTTTGTGTTCTTTAGCTCTCCTATAAAAGGAGAGCTCCTACTGATAATCAGTGCATTCATTACAATGAGCCATAGCATGTATTCTTATATTGCTAAACACCTAGAGGAATAATTACCCTCAGGACTGCTTTGTAATAAAGCCACTATAGCAAACACTACTCGGTACTGTTTGTCTGAGCCATGGGCTCTTGCCTTACCGGGTAATTCGGTTGCCCTATACAGTTGTCACTGTCGGTCAGTACAGTGTCCCCTCTGGAGAGAGGTAGAATACTCGAGACTAGTGGATGTCCGTGGTAACAGACCGGAATCCATTACATTGGTGGCAGCGGTGGGATAAACGGTACCTTCCCACGCTGTGCTCTTTCACGCTACCCTCTGGCCCTGCGAATGCACTGTAGGCCAGCTACCACTGAGGAAGGAGAAGTGATCTACCGGGTGTAGATCTGGAGAGAGGAGGAGAAATTGATCTACCGAAGTAGTAGATCTGAAGAGCAATTGACGCAAGATACTACCGGATTTCTCTGCAGGTTCGTTTGAGTGCGCTCCGAACTGCAGCAGCTATCCCGGCACAGTATCCACTACTAAAGGCTGTCTGCATCAACCGTAGAGCTTGCTCCGTTTGCAGCAGTCCAGTACAGACGCTACCGTATCTCCTACAGGCTCATAGAGTTCGCTCCGACCTGGACATAGAGATACCGGCACTGTGCGAAAAGAAGAGAGAGTCGTGTATCAGCTATACAGACTCAGCTACCAGAGGTTACTCAGCTTGGAGTGTTACTCAGCTGGTAACAGTGACCCCGGCACTGTATCCATTTACAGTGTCACTACACTACTGCCTGTAGGCCCGTAGAGCTTCGCTCCGCCCTGCAGCAGTACAAGAAGTTTCGTAACGGTTGTTACAAGCAACGGAGTGCCAGATACTGCCACAGTATCCATTGGACCAACCCCTAGATCTGCTAGAGCCACTGGAAACACAGCTACCGACCCGGATCTAACCTATACCGGCCCGGGATCCAGTTGTACTGACCATTTCTTAGATTTGAGTTGAGATCACTCCTCTATCTGCAAAGAATGGCCACCCAGAGAGCACGCAGCGCTGGTCGAGCACCCGCTGGCAACCCAGAAGCTACAGCCATTGATAGATTGACCGAAGCATTGACGGCTATGATGAGGCCCAACCAAGACAATGCACCAGCTAGGCTAAAGGCTCCGAAGTTCGACGGCGAAGGAGACGTCGAGTACTTCATCAGCCGATTCATTGAGGTAGCCGAAATGAATGAGTGGCCAGAGAACACGGCCATGTTATACCTGAGGGATGCATTACGAGGTAAAGCATTGGACTGTGGAAAGCCTCCACAACTGCAGGGTATCTTTGCTGCACTACGAGCACGTTTTGGGCTAACACCCAGGGAAGCTATGTCCCGGCTGACCAGCCTACGCCGCCAACACAAGACGTCGCTCCAAGAGCATGCAAGTGAAGTAGAGCGCCTAGTGCGCGTTGCTTACGCAGATCTACCTCACCGACCCATGCAGAGGATGATGCTGGACATCTTCAGCACCACAGTTGGGAATGCTTACCTGCAAAGGCACTTGTTGGCCATGCAGCCCATTGACATTGCTGAAGCAGTCCGGGCCGGCAACGAGTATATGCAGATAAAAACACCGTTTGAAGAGCTCCAGGCTCATGTACGGATGTTGGAAGAGGATGCCGACGAGGAGGAAGAGGAATGGATGAGGATGGTTGCCAAGGGCCCGTCTCAACGTGTCTCCACCGCTACTGCCGTACAGCTGACACACCACACCCCTACACCTACCATACCGGATCCTATGACAACAGTCATGGACAGCCTAAAGCTACTAACAGAAGAGCTACGGTCGCTGAGAGCGGCAAGACAGGCGGCTCCCGCTCCACAGTTGGAGGCAGAGCCTGCAACACGCTGCTGGGGCTGCGGACAACCAGGTCACATGATGAGTGCCTGCCCCCGAACTCAGCGCGCAGCTCACTTCGCAAACAACCCCAGACAGACGGGAAACGGCCGGCGCCCGCAGTAGCGCCACCGGCAGCTGACTGCAGCTGGGCAAGCCGGACCACACCCACAACCCCTTATAGTCCTGGAACTCTGAAGAAGGGTGGACAACCTCCCAAGATACAACCGACAGCAACCAACCACAGCTGGACAAGCCAAACAACTCCTGATGCCCCGTACAGTCCTGGAACTCTGAAGAAGAGTGGACAACCCCCCAAGAGAGCATCAACACCCGCTGACTGCAGCTGGACAACTCCTGACACCCCGTACAGTCCTGGAACTCTGAAGAAGAGTGGACAACCCCCCCAAGAGAGCACAGACGCCCGCTGAGGACAGCCGGACAGCTCGACAAGCCCCCATTAGTCCTGTAACTCTGAAGAAGAGTGGACAACCCCCCAGGAGAACACAGACTGACAGTAGCCGGATTGCTCATCAACCCCCTTACAGTCCTGTAACTCTGAAGAAGAGTGGACAACCCCCCAGGAGAACACAAATGGCAGCGCCACCGCTGGAGCGACCTTACCAGGCCAGCTACTTCCTGGCTGGAAGGTTAGCCGGTAGACCAGCCTCCCTGTTGATTGACACAGGCTGCACAACCAACTTGCTGTCGAGGCATCTGTACCAGCAATTGCCACAGTCAGTGAAAGACACGCTGCAACGCAGCGAGGCACATGGACTCATGGCTGACGGGTCGAGGATTCCCTTTTACGGTACCCTGCAAGTAAGCTTGCAGCTTCGTAAACTGAGAACGAGCGTAAACTTCGTCATTAGTGAGTGTGACATCAATGAAGATGCCATAATTGGCATGCCGTTTCTCACCTTACACGAGTGTGCCCTAAGGTTTCCAGACTCCCATGTCATCATTGACGGACATGTGTTGCCTTGCACGGACAAGCACGGGCGGCCACTTAATGATAGTGTCTGTCTAACACAGGCAGAGCTGACGGAGAACACCCCTTACACCCCTGAAGAAGAGGACGTCCCCACACAACCATCCACTGTAGAGAGAACTACAGGTGGAATGTATCAGGCTGTGAAGAGCCCCCCGCCACAGGTAGATGGCAGAAGATTTGAGCCGGATCGGACAACAACTGTAGAAGCTATAGGCCAAACAGTGTTTTCCCCCCCGCTGGCTACGCCCCTGCGCTGGGGAGAAGGGAGCCCTGCTGCTGGAGAGAGGCAGCTGCCCTTCGACTATCAAACCTCTGTTAAAAGATGCAGAGATGAAGCAAGCAAGCACCACACAGAAGCAGGCTATGAGAGCGCTCAACTGTGCATAGATGGGAATTCCCACCACCCGCCTAGAGGAAAGGCAAGGAAAGCAGTAAACCGACCCAAAAAGGCTGCAAGGGAGGTGCGGACCACATCACGCTTGGTTTCAAAAGAATCCCCAGGAGCTCCCCGACAACCTCCAGTGAACAGAATCACTGTAGCAGACCGTCGGAAGAAGTTGGAGAAGCGGCCAAAAACCCCCAGTACCCAAACACTTCCTGTGGAGCCAGACAGAGTGAGTCAGAGTTGTGGACAACGCTGCAGCTCAAAGAAGCCACTCATACCCGCGAAAGTCATCGACCAAGTAACACCTGTTTACAAGATGTCCAACCACTGTCTAGAATTGAGCGACGCAGAGGATCTGCTACTGGACTTAGACGACTATCCACCTGCCCAGCTAGAGAAAGAGCTGGAGACCATGCCCACGGCAGAGCTGTTCACCAAGCCTGAGAAAGGGAAAGCTGAGGAGAAGGAGATCCAGCTGGCTAAGAAAGAAACAGAAGGTGAGCAATTAAACGCAGCGTTTTCGAAATGGTTGTTTGAAAACTGCACGCCACGAGATCCGTTAGCACTACGGAGTGGCAGCCCACCTGGCTATGCTAAACCTATACCTCTAGACTTACCATGCGCTGGTGACAGTAGAGAATGCGCTCTCCCACGAGTTGGGACTGCTGACACCCTCAGAAGGGCAGTAGATAAAAAAGAGCGGGAGATCAAGTGCCCACCACTTGATGCTGCCTGCCTGCCGGCCCGGGATGACTCCCTACCGGCCCGGAGCACCTCTATACCGGCCCGGGGCAACCCTGTACCGGCCCGGGGTCCTCCAGAGATTCAGTCAGGAGGGACTGAGAGGTTACAAGGCAGTAATTACCCTTGTAGAGCCTACCGAAGGAAGAAGCCTGTGGTGGCAGCTAAGGGTGAGCGTCCCACGACGTCTTCACCACCAACCTTAGTGCCACACAGCACAGTGCACCACACCCCGGCACGGGATGTTGCTTGCACCCCCACGGTACAGTGGGAAGAGGAGAAACGGCACTGGCTTTCCTTAAATAAGGAACGGCGTTCTCCTAGGAGCAAGATACGGAAGGTTCTGTCGGCGCTAGAACTTCCAGGGCCACTGCTCTCGCCCATACATGACACTATGGTAGAGCAAGCTCCGCTGCAATATAGGCAGCCCATTAACACATTGCATAAAATCTATCATGCACCTTGTGTTGTAGATTCACGCTCCCAAGTGGACGTGACACCGAGGCTCACCATCCGGTTGGTGCAAGCGCCTAGCCCTACTGCAGAGGCGAAGGCAGAGGAGACCGAGGAGAAGGTGCCGGTCCCAGTCACCCCTACGTTGGACGATGAGCCAACCACCTCATGGAAGGAGGATGGGAGACGAAACCCTACAAGATGGCGCATGCTGCGCTGGGTCACCTCGGAGACGGAGGAGCGGGTGGAGCACCTGTTACAGGAGGCCGTGGACTATACATGCACCAAGTGCAACTACCAGGCCAGGAACATGCGGCAGCTCAGGGTGCACACCCTGCAGCACTATCTACGGCATTACTGTCGGTGCCACTATGCGAGCGAGAGCCGCGACGCGGTATACTCGCATCAGAGCAAGTTCGATGCACCAGGAAATGATATGCACTACCAGAAGACGGGGATCATATACACTGTAGATCGGCCGAGCTACTCCCGCTTCTGTGAGTTTGTTAGATGGAGCAACGCATCTAAGTTCAGGCGATGCCAGCCCACACATCAAGGGGAACCAACTCCCAAGGTGCCTGTGAAGAAGCGACTGGGCTCTCCAGTACAAAGGGAAGCTCCGAAGAGGAAGGATGACAAGAGAGGCAAGCTCACGCCAACCCTCACCGGGTATAAAATACCCAAACGGACGGCTAGTCCGCCTAGCGCAACTTGCCTACCAGAGCCAGAAGTTGCCAGTACTGAGCCAGGAGAGGTGGACGTACCCAGACCATCACTGCACTTCCTGCAACACAGTGACCGTCTAGCCACCAGTAGTAATATATGAGCAGATCTCCCTACCAAGTGTTTTTTTGTGGATTTGATCTTGGAGTTGAGACAATGGGTTACGGCGTTGGATGAATTCGCCGAGTTTATATTGTATTTCATTTGAGGGGTACTTGAGTGGCATTTGAATGGCATTTAAGTGGCATTCGAGTTTTGATTATTTTTTTACTTGATTTGAACTCATATGGCATCTAGATTTTGAATGTATGGCATTTAAGTTTTGATAATTTTTTTACATAACTCGAACTCATATGGCATCTTGAGAGAAAGGAGAGAGGAAAAGAGGAGAGAGAGGAGAGAGGAGATACATCTACATTGAATAAATACATTGATTAAAAATGAAACAATATGTGAATATATACATTTATTGTATAATAAGTAGGGATACATAAAGAGAACATATTAAATATTGTAAGCTTGAAATAGTTCCAATATCATTTCAAATGAAAAAATGGATGATGAGAGATTTTCATCCGTTTGTATGTATCTACATATATCTGATTGAAAATGATATAATAATTCAGTAGTCCATTGTATTGAAATCAATTTTTGAGTGAGCTCTTTATTCCACACTTTTCTTTGAATTTTCTTTAAGTAATCATTAATACTGACAGTTTTTGACATTTTTACAACTGTTTGAAAATTGTTTTTAGTCATAAGCTTAAATATTTCTACTGAATTGTCAACGTATTTATGTGTAGTGTATGGTCGGTATTGTATCGGTGAAAGTTCTCCATGTAAAGAAGCTACAGTTAGCAAATGCTGTGTCATACATAATAATATAGCTTGTAATGTCAAGCGATATCCAATCTTTTCCTGTACTTCAACATTTTCTTTAATATAGCTATGATATATCTTTGGAAGGTAGTCTTTGATTGTGTATCTTTTTGAACTCATAATGAACTAAAATAAAATGTTAAGTATTAGTATATGATGATTAAACAGTGTTGTAAAATAATTACATTTTAACTTTTATTAAGTAATTTTTCTATTAATTCTTACCTTATCACCAAGAAATCAGCTGTAGTAGTTGATGAAATCAGTTGTAGCAGTTGATGAATCAGTTGTAGTAGTTGATGAAATCAGCTGTAGTAGTCGATGTTTTATTGCTGGAGAGAATGATTTCTATGCAGAGAGAGCTGTTCTTATATAGTATAAGCCACTCCTACTCATTTAGCTTATAGCCATTAAAAACACTCACGCGAAAACTCTATCAGAATAGTGTTATTCGCGTGAAATATCCCTGTTTTATTCGCGTGAAAATAAAAAATTTCATTCCGGCGAAAGCAACGGTTTCCGTTCGCGTGAAAATAAAGCATATATTCCCGCGAAAGCATTGGTTTGTATTCGCGTGAAAATAAAATTTTTATTCCCGCGAAAGCAATGGTTTCCATTCGCGTGAAAATAAAATTATTTATTCTCGCGAAAACATTGGTTTGTATTCGCGTGAAAATAAAATGTTTATTCCCGCGAAAGCATTGGTTTGTATTCGCGTGAAAATAAATTATTTATTCCCGCGAAAACATTGGTTTGTATTCGCGTAAAAATAAAATGTTTATTCCCGCGAAAGCAACGGTTTCCATTCGCGTGAAAATAAATTATTTATTCCCGCGAAAACATTGGTTTCTATTCGCGTGAAAATAAAATGTTTATTCCCGCGAAAGCAACGGTTTCCATTCGCGTGAAAATAAATTATTTATTCCCGCGAAAACATTGGTTTGTATTTGCGTGAAAATAAAATATTTATTCCCGCGAAAGCAACGGTTTGTATTCGCGTGAAAATAAAGTATTCATTCCCGCGAAAGCAACAGTTTCCATTCGCGTGAAAATTAAATATTTATTCCCGCGAAAGCATTGGTTTGTATTCGCGTGAAAATAAAATATTTATTCCCGCGAAAGCAACGGTTTGTATTCGCGTGAAAATAAAGTATTCATTCCCGCGAAAGCAACAGTTTCCATTCGCGTGAAAATTAAATGTTTATTCCCGCGAAAGCATTGGTTTGTATTCGCGTGAAAATAAAATATTTATTCCCGCGAAAGCAACGGTTTGTATTCGCGTGAAAATAAAGTATTCATTCCCGCGAAAGCAACAGTTTCCATTCGCGTGAAAATTAAATGTTTATTCCCGCGAAAGCATTGGTTTGTATTCGCGTGAAAATAAAATATTTATTCCCGCGAAAGCATTGGGTTGTATTCGCGTGAAAAAATGTTGATTCATAGGATTTAATCAGTGCAACTTTACCTATTTAAGAGCCACTGTTTTCACACAGAAAGCATCCAGTTCTACAACGACTAGCGGAGAAGCAACATCTACTAAATCTTTCATTGCAACAACTAGGAGCTCATCTTCTTTATAAAGGTAAGAGTAAAAATATTTATTTTTTGTTAGCTAACGCTACTAGCTGAAGGTTTATGACCTTTATGATCTTTTAAAATTAATTACGAAAAATTAAACAAAATGTTTTGTTTTTTTAGAATGAATACTCAAGACGAAGGAAGTCAACCGATGAATGAAGAAGCAGGATCCCAGCAAACCCTTTCCCCATCACCTTCTCCTATCTTTGATATGGCAGAAAGTCAATTGGTGGTTGATGAACCAGAATCCCAACAAGATTTTACTTCATTCACATCTCCTACTAACAAGCTGTCTTCAAAAAGAACATCGATGAGGAAACGATCTTTTATTGATTTGACAAAAGATGAGAATGAAACTGGCTCGAAGTGCAAAAAACTAGTTTTGACGGATGTTGGAGATGAAACGCTTTTTCGTCACACCAGAATACCCTTTCAAGATGCTGGAAGTAATGAACTAACCACTCTCACCTACAAGAGCGCTGGGTTAATAAACTCTCTCTCTCCAGATAGTCTAGAAAAACTTGAAGAATCCATGGAAATCCGAGAACTACCAGTACCAACAGTTATGGAGGTGTTGTCTGTTGAATTTCGTGATGAATCAAAGTGCACCATGATTTACAACTACCGAAAGGATAAGAAGATAACTCGGGTGAAGAGTGATGTTTCAACCGAAATAGGACTGCTTGTTAATAAAGCTAAGCAAACACGCCCAATTGTTTTAATTTATATGGGAGAAGGAAAGACAGGAGATGCGATTTTTCGTACTGCTGAATCTCATGGATGTAATCGAAAGATCAACGATCCATTCAACTCATTGTATGGCAAGAGTTTGAGACAAATACAGGCTTATTTCAGTGTTGCTCACCTACACGATTTTCCGACAGGAAGTGTTATAGCTTATGAGAATCCTGGAATGCTAAGAAAATGTGATACTCGTTGGAACAAGACTGCTGATGTTATAGTGGCTAATTACAGATGTATGGTGAAAGGAGAGCTGTTGATTGGAGATCTTAGCATCCCTGCTCAAATAGCTTCATCTGTGGTGGCGGAAAAAAGTGGTGTAATCGTATTCAGAGGACTGAAACAAAATACGAACAACATGATTTCCTACGACATCATTCTACTCTCAGCTCTTCAAGCTTTCATTCAAGTCTCAGAACTGTTTGATACTTCGCTGCAGCACACCTGTCTCTCCTACTTTGATGAAAATGAAAAAGAGAATTGTCCAGAACAGCATATCAGAGCCTTAATCGATAACACAAAGGATGTGACTCGTCTTCTATGATGGTAAGTTTCATATCTATTTAAAGAAAGATCTGAAGTATTTTTGTAAAATTAATTCATATAACTATGTATGATAGAGTCATTAGTTACTATGTCTTTTAGATATAACTAAAGAGCGCTCCTGAGGAAGAAAATGAGAAGATCTTATTTACTTCTTGCTTGGAACATTACAAAATAATAGTTTTTATAGGTTCTGTAGTGTTTAGCACAAATAATGAGATAAGTTGTATTTTATTCATTATATTTGTTATATCAAATAAAAATCAATTATAATAATTTATTTTAACAATTTACTTAGTAAATTAGTTCCTTGTATATGTACACCATCTATTCCTTCTACTGTATCATCTTCTATGAACTCGAAGTTAGGATAGGTCTGTATGATAAATCTCCGTATTGAGTGATCTCTCATCTCACTATCTCCTATGTCTCGTAAACTTCTAACAATTTCATCCATACTCCATCCTCTACTTCTCAGTAAACAAAAGTATACACAATAGTCGCCACATACAGTTGACAAAAAACTTTGTAGTTGTGTTTCATTACTTCGTATTGTTTCATATCCTCCATGAATACTTAGTATTTCATTTACATCCGGATAAAAGGAAACAGAACGTCCAAACGAGTCAAAAAAATCCACCTCTGAATCATTAGCGTACACAGCCAACCAATGCTCCCCGGGTTGATGAGAATAATGGGTGTTGAATACGAAACATCCTGTTGGAAAATTGCAAATTTGCTTCCAAAACTGTTCTCTAGCTCCAACATGAATCCCTACGCTTTGACATAAAACGTCTGAAGATAAGATCGATCGAATTTGTATGGTATTCATCTGTAACTTTCTGTTTAAAGCACTGCGTCGCCTCCGATAGTTAATTGAAGAATGCTATCCATCTCCAACACACCGTCCTTTACAAAGTATGCTACCAGGGATAATCCATCCGTCGTGTTAGCGCTAAAACGAATTTCCACACTTGTTGTGACATTTTTCATAGAGTGAAAACCTTCTTTAAGAAAATCACCAGTCAAATCAAATCCATAAAGTGTAGTACCATCAAGGTATTGTTCTTTCGTAATACCAAGACTATCGCCTTCAAGCAAAGTTCCGGTAGCGTGTAGAAACTGATGATATTCTCTTCCAAAAATTCCTCTAGCATAATTTGGTTCAAATCTCCTTCCAATTGGACAATCACCAACTCTCAATACAATACTATCAACACCAGCATGCTGCATTCTATATGGATTCAAGGCGAAACGTCCGTTCATTGCGTTGTGATTAACTAAACCTAAATAAATTTGTTTAGGTTTTTGTTTGTTTTCTTCCAAAGTGATGTCGATCTGCGCAACACCAGAACGAATTCCATATAGTTTTATCCGTTTTCGATCAACAGGATAAATGTAGTTGTGGCCTTCCAATGCCAAACTGAGTTGGGAGTTTTGTATTGTAGGATTCACCTTAACTTTACAAAGATGAAGTTCAAATTTATCAATTCTAATCTTTGCCCCTCCTGCAGGCGCCTCATTCGCAGCAAACAAAGTTAGTTTGGCAGAGGCGCGCTCAAACTCCAGCTGCATAGTAGGACCTGGTATTATTAGTTTTTTCTGCTGAAATAATGCGAGATGAGGTTTTCCAGTTAATTCTATTGTCTTTCCACCTATGATTAGAGCTCTCCTCTTTTTCTTATCAGCGGTTTTGTGATGACCACCGTCTTTGCTAGTTGAATCATCATACAACCATCCTTCCATCTTACCTTGATATTTCTTTCTTTCTGCACTGTTTTCGAGTAGTTGTGAAAAGTAGGAGCGTAAACCGTAGTTGTTAGCGTATTCAACGGTGGTTCCTTCTATCGACATTTTCAACTCACTGAATAATGCATGCATTGAATCCCCCATCCACACAACTGCATCATCATCATCATTACCTGTAATATTGGTTCCATCATCTTGAACAACCGTGGCTTCAACTTGCAGAAACGAGTTGTAAAGATCTGTGTAATGTTCAGTGCTCCCTGACAAGGTTAACTCAATACTACCATAAGGATCTAACCTATCAGGTCTGATGACAACATATTCCGATCTTTCTACCGATATGTTTGTTGGTTCCGTAGCAAATACATCCAACGTTGGATTTATGTTGTAGGAAGAACCTTCCAACTTATTACCTGTTGTTCCATTTAGGCTAGCCATCTTTTGCGAGTGATGAATGCTTGAAGCGTTACCGCTTAATGAATATAGATATCAAGCTCAGCTGTCTTTATACCGGATTCTACTGCTATTAAAATATACCACGATTACCAACACCTCTCCTCTTCTTTCCACCTCTTGTTTTTCTCCTTTTCATTCTATCTGGACGAACTGCATTGAGCACATCTCCCCCCAGATCATTCAACTCTGCCAATCCCCTCTTCTTTGCCGACGCTGCAAAACTTTGACCATCGATGACATCACGCGCTACATTTCCACCTACAGACAATGCTCTTTTCCCCAAACTAATTGCTCCTCTTTTCAGCATTGGTGCTGCAGATTTAAGTAAACTTGAAAAAATACTACCAAGTCCATTTCCTCTCATATTAGGCATCACTCGTCGTCCACTATACACTCCAATTCCATTTCCAGCTTGCATCTTGTAGTACTCATCAAAAAAATCTTTTGAATCCTCAGGGGTGTATCGTACCAAACTCATTTTAATTTTTTCTCTCTATAGTGAACCGTCAACACAACCTTTCCACCATCAAATGGTATTCGTTGACCGTCGTCACTCGTTATAAGTACTTTAATCATATCACTATTTAGTGATGAAGCGTCAACATAGTGGGGATTTTTAAATTCTTGATACACAACACTATTCTTCTTTCCTTGAACTGGAACTACTCTCAATAAAGGTACATTCGTATCTCCTACCATTCTATTATCAACAATGTTGGAATAAACATACAGGGATGTTAAACCGGAATTTATATCAGGGGGTGTGATATTATTGTATCTACCACGAGGGTATGTAGTTTTTGATTCAAATCCAAAAATATATGCTATATCTTTGGAAAAGCTTATGGCAGTATCAGGATCACTGTTAGTTAGTAAAGCGGTGTTGGTGATCTTGTTGTAGGAGATGGCGAATTTCTTGTCTAAATCCATTTCATTCATTCTCTTTCGTATAATCTCCTCCAACTCCTCTATACTATCATATCTTCCATTACCGATTAGGATGAAGGACTTTTCGCTTTTACCAGAGACAGTCTTTTCTAGATATATTTTCCCTTCGGTAACATTTTTCCAATTATTAGAATAAGTCATATCTAGCAGAGCTAGCTCCCATTTACCGCCATCGATAACCAAATATTTATACAGTCTCACTGTAAATTCGGAATTGTTATTATCAGGAAACTCTTCACCACTAGAGTTTGAGGGTAAAGTTATCAGCATCGACATTTTCCCAACGTATGATGATTATATCAAGCGTTGTTTCCTTATAAACTATTCATCTACCCAGTCATTGAACTTTTCTCCATAACCTAACCACTTAACCAGAATCTGTCTTTTACCTCTTCTCATTCTTCTTCCCAGTATCTTTTCAATTCTGAAAATCGTGGGTTTTTTTACTTTTTGCAACTCTTTTTCGTAAAAGGTACCATCGATCATCTCCTCAGCTAAATCTTTCACCCTATATACAACAGGTTTTTCATCAATAAGTACATCGGTGATTATAAAAATCTCAATCGTCCAATTCGGGGTGTATCCTCTTTCAAACGCTCCTCTTGCCTTACTTATTCTCACATAATCCCCAACCTTTAGTTTTGCTTCTTGAGTTAAACTATGTTCACCTCCTTCATACACACGATTCCATACAAGTTCTTGATTTTGAAAATTCACATCATTTGGTCTCATACCTATAGCACCATGAATTGTGTTGTTGTATGCATTAACCATTTCTGGTAAAACATCAATGTATCTATCATCATCTTTATATGTCAAATATCTATATATCTTCTCTTTTAAAGTTCTGTTAAAACGCTCCACCATCGATGCCTTTATCGTTTCATTTTCGGTTGTAAAGCGCTTGATCTTTTTTTCCGCCAGCAGAGTCTTGACATTGACGTTGTCAAACTCTTTACCTTTATCAGATTGTAAAGCTTTATAGTTTTCCCCTTCTAGTATTCTTCTCAATCCTCTTGCTACTACCGGTCCTGATTTGTTGATGAGCGGCACAGCCCAACCTTTTCTAGATAAAGAATCAATAGCAGTCAGTAAAAATGCTGTATTATTATTTTCATCTCTTCGAGATCGAACATCCATCAAATCTACCTGTAGCTGCTCCCCTATTCCAGCTACAATTGTAGGACGACGCTTAAACTTGGTTACAACTTTTTTATGTAACGTGTAGGCATCCTCACCACTCAACCATTCACGGATTCTTTTTTCTCCCTCTCGTTTTCTACGAGCTTTCAGTAAAGCTCTAGCTCCTCGTAGAGATGTATGTAATGCAGGATTGTAATACAACTCTTTTAGCGTGTCGATGTCCATGAATTAGTACCGGGAACGACCAACTTTTTCTTCTGAGTCTTACGTGTTCGATGCGGGGATTTTCTGACAGTTGTGATTCCTTCATCAGTTAGCAGGCTTTTAAATCTACTGTAATTGGTATTTCCCGATTGTATTTTACCTCCTTCGGTTAGAACGTCTCGTAGTAAAGTTTTGGAAGTCCTAGGATTCAACCAATGTTCTCCAATTTTCAGTCTGTTCTTCTCCGAGTCGTATCTACCAATTTTACTCAGATTATTCAACATTCTGACAGCGATCGTTTGATCACTCTTTTTTGTTGTTAAATCAGCTGCTTTTTTTTCAAAATCTTTTAAATTTCCGCTTTCACTATCATGCTCATCATCTCCATCAGTAAGAAATGTACTTCCTAGTAAGGTTGTGTCTTCAGTATCAAACAACCTTCCTTTTATTAATTCCATCCCAATATCATCATCATCATCAACCACTTTCACTGATTCTAACTCATTGTCTTTATCAACATTTGGTGAAAAGACATTAGGTTTATTATCGATAACTGTGCTATTGGCCAAAGGAAAAGTAGACTCTGTCTTTTTTTTCTTAATGAGATTCCAACTATCCTTTTGTGTCTGGTTTCGGTTATTTTTAATCTTTTTGACATCAGACAAATACCTACGTAGGTTTTCAACATTTTCATCTAACTTTTCGTATGAGGATAAGTCAGAATCATAAGCCGTTTCCAGTAGTTCATTTCGCTTTCGCTTCATATTTCTCACTGTTATAGCTTCCATAGGATTATAATACAATGGAGGTCTGGTTTTCTCTTCCTTTACCACTGTTTTATCATCCTTTCTTTCCGTTAATCTATAGTATTCATCTTCAGTGAGTATAAAATTACGTCTGGAGAATGTTAAAGGCTGACGATTCATCTTTTTATTGATGATAAAACAGATACAATAGGTGTTATAATAGCATCCAAAAGATTCCCTCTACCACTCTGAATCAAAATTTTACGCTTATCATCAACTCTCCCTCTACCACTAAGTTTATGTAGCTCCTTCTTGTAACGCTGCAACTTAATAAACTGCTCAGAATCAAGAGGAACATTACCTAATATAATATTTTTAACACTTTCTATCAATGATTGAAACAAATCTGAGTTAGCCTTTTCGACTATAGCGATTTTTCCTTTCTTACTCAGATCATCCAGAGCTAAAATCGCCATTCTATTTCGCATCATTCGTGTTGAGAGTTTCATCTTTATCTTCTCCCTCCGCCTAGCACACTTTTAAGTAACCCAGGAACTATATTGCTGATGATAGGTCCTAGTAGAGCACCTAAAAATCCTCCTTTTTGCAATACAGCTTTCTTATCATCTAACGTTGATTTTCTTACTAAAGCGCTAATATCCTTCACGTTTCGCTGCAACTCATTATACTGAGATGATGTCAATGGTATCGTTCCATTTATAATAGCTTTAGCACATTCCATTAGAGTCATAATAAACTCCTTTTTGGCTTTGGCTATAACAGACTTTTGAATAGCAAAGGTTGTATTGTTGAGTGATAACAACACAGCTGCATTTTTTGTTAATTTTTTCTCCAAAGCTTTAGACATTATAATGCTTTCGTGTTGCGTCGTTGAATAACAAAATACGATTGAGGTGAAGTGAATAGTAATTGTATTTATATCCTTTTACTTGGGTACATATAATATCATAGGGAGAACTGATGTAAAATTTCCCAATAGTCTATATTGATCATTCGTTTGTTGAGTCGTATCTATTCGTAAATAAGAGTATGGTTTCTTTGTCGCATCTTCAAAAGCCTCTTGTACATACTTTATTTTTGATGGAAAACATTGTCGAGCCAAATAGGAAATAGAAGAAGCATCTCTAGGGTTTTTAAAAAGAAAAAAATAATGACTATTCAAGGAAATTGTACGATTTCCTTTTAAAAACAGATTCTGAACAATAAAAAACACACTTATGTTCAAATGATGACTATGTTTTGTATACAAAGCATTAGCATCAGCTTTACCAGAAACTTCATCCATGAGATCATCAATTATCAGCCATCGATTTTTACCATCTCTGGGAAAACTCACTGTTATATCTATCATGCCTTCATGAAAAATCACTCCTGATACATCATCAAAGGCTTTTTGGTAGGCTCCATAACAGTAGTGAATCTCTGTTGGTGGAGGGTGTGCTATAGTCTGACTAGCTTCAATCATTCGAAAAATCGCTTGCGTCTTTCCCGATCCAGTTGGTCCTGCAATCATTGCTGTAAAAGGAGATCGCATCGTCGGGTCATAATCTTCAGGTTTCCCATTCATCATAAAAAGATGTTCATCAAACAACAGTAGTTTCATTTATGATTCCAACAGGAGAGTTTCTCGCTTTTTGTATTTTTTCCATAGCTTCTTCATACATACTAAACTCAGTAACACCTCCAAAAGTGGAAAGCCCTACGACAAATACCAAAATTATCATAATTATCAACGCTTTACGCTTCATACTCGGTAAAACATCTATCATATCACGTTCAGCACCATCAATAGTATCAACTTCATTCATCGGTCTCATCTCAACATCATCCTCCGTCGACATCTTAACTTCCAATAACCATACAATCTTATCACGTTTTCATTTATATACAATGTTAAAACTATCAAAAAAATCAAATGCCATACATGCAAAATCTATATGCCATATAAGTTCAAAATAAGTAAAAAAATAATCAAAAACTCAAATGCCACTTAAATGCCACTCAAATGCCACTCAAGTACCCCTCAAGTAAAATACAATATAAACTCGGCGAATTCATCCAACGTCGTAACCCATTGCATAACCTCCAAGGTCTAATCCACAAAAAAACACTTGGTAGGGAGATCTGCTCATATATTACTACTGCCACCCAGATAGAGGATCACGTCACTACTCTGGAGAAGCAGCTGGGAGAGCTGCGGAGGCTGCTGATCAGCCAGACTCTGTCGGAGGAACAGACGACTGTGGCTAAAGCCGAAGCGCGGCTTGTCACTACCGAGGTTGGGCGGTTGCGCCAGCAAGCCACCAGCCTCAGGGGCGCTCTCTACTAAATGAGACGCCAGACATTGTATATATGCTACTAAATATATACTCTTGTTCTGTTATATATATATCTGTTACATAATCAAATATATAACCTGGGTACAAGTGTTACCCCCCACACATATCTACTCTTAATATTTTATTATTAAAGCCAGGCTATGACTTTAATGGAGAGAGGTATGTGGTAGATTTCAGTGCACTCTAGTGGTAAACGGGTAGTTTACACTAGGAACCTTGTGAAGCAATGCGCTAGGCTTCTGCCCACAGCACTTGATTAATAGCTGTTGGGTAGGAAGTCATACTGTGCCGGTAGCATGGTAAGCAGGGCCGGTATTGACCCCTGCAGGGTCGGTAGTGACCTCTACCGACCCGGTACAGCTGTACTGGGCCGGCACAAGATGGCCGCCTTAGACGAGGATCTGTAAAGATGTCCAGGAACTGAGTCAAGGTCGTAAACAGGAAGTGTCTACCCCTAAAGTACCAACTTAGTGGACCTAATTCTATATACAGCCTGGGGACCCTGTAGGAGCCGTCATTGGACAGTTAGGAGAAAAGACTCCGCCCTTAGCCACTTGGCACCTCCTTGTATTATCTTGCATTGCATTGTGATTGGTTAAGTATTTATATAATTGATGTCATTGGTTGCATTACTTCCTGTGCATTGTCTCTTATATGTTTTGTGTTCTTTAGCTCTCCTATAAAAGGAGAGCTCCTACTGATAATCAGTGCATTCATTACAATGAGCCATAGCATGTATTCTTATATTGCTAAACACCTAGAGGAATAATTACCCTCAGGACTGCTTTGTAATAAAGCCACTATAGCAAACACTACTCGGTACTGTTTGTCTGAGCCATGGGCTCTTGCCTTACCGGGTAATTCGGTTGCCCTATACAGTTGTCACTGTCGGTCAGTACAGTGTCCCCTCTGGAGAGAGGTAGAATACTCGAGACTAGTGGATGTCCGTGGTAACAGACCGGAATCCATTACAATATAGGCATTTATTCCTCTACAGAATAAAAAGGTGGCACACAATAACAGCATGTAATGCAAAAGTTTTAACACAATGAAGCGTAGAACTTGTAGAGCAAAGAACTGAAGCAAAGCTCTGCTTTTTATAGGCAGAGTCACAGAAAGTGACAGGAAGTGTCTGGCCTAGTTTGCCAAACCCTCCAATCGCACATAGAAATCACAAGAGTTAACCTATAAAAATAGATATAAAAAATACTATTCAATCATAAATGAGTAAATGTATTAAAGAGAACTGGTGCCCAGAAGTGAAGGGCAGAGTCTATGGGTATATTGACCAGTAACAGTCTAGTGTCTCTCCTTTCAGTAGTTCATAGGCTTTTACAGCCTTGGTTCCAACTTTCCCGACTTCTGAGGATAGTAAGCTCCTGGATGTGGGTCATAGATGTTCTTAGGTTATCTTTGTTCCCTGAGGCTATGTCAGCCATCTTGATGCCGGCCCGGGATAGCTACTCAGGGCCAGAGTAACAAGTACCCTGTGCTGGTATGGTTAAATATGCCTTTATTACTTATATGAAGCAAAAGAGTAACTACAACAGAAGCCGAGCTTGTTCTATTAGTTATACAGGAAGCATACCTGGTGGTAGCAACCATCAGGGGGACCTTGCAAAGTAGTGGTCGCAGTTAGTGTTCAGTAAAATCCATTACTTACAGTACTACAATAACTATTGTAATATAATGCTGGTATACTACACAATGATGATAATACAATATATAATATAACAGAATCTATAATTAGTCGTTAATGTGTGGCACTGAAATATTAATAATAAATTAAGTAGGACAAAGACATTTTACATACATTTATGATTCATGCACACAAATTATTATGTTTAGTGTGCTTTCAACCTGTTGTCTTTGTTGGTGATAACATTGCCGGTTGGAGCAAGCTTCACTTCTAGTGTGTTTGAATGCAGCATTCAATATAACTACAAGCGTTCTCAAGCTCGTAACATGCACATGCAAACCCTATAGTTTAAATTTAGGTCTAACAGTGGAATAAAACACAGTGAAAAACAAATGTGGCTGGTGTATAGGTATTGTGGTGGAATTTGGTGACCACTACCATTGCGCAAAGTCCCCCTGACAACTGCTGGGTGTCAGGTACGCCTAAATAGAGCCTGGCACAGCCAGAACACAAGCAAGTCAGCCGGTAGAAACCCTACCGGCCCTGCAGCATTCACTGCCGGCCCTGCAGAGGTACCACCGGCGCTGCCGCACACCCTGCCGGCCCTGCAGCATGCACTACCGGCCCTGCAGTGCCACTACCGACCCTATACCGGGTCGGTGAGGAAAGAACTACTATAGCCTGAGAACCTAAATTGATACCAAAGATGCAACATAGCTGTCCTCAGACAAAACCAAAGCCAAGGACCACAAGCCATAAGGACCAGGAACTAGAGCTACTCATTGCACCATCATGAATCAGCAAGATTGACTGATAAGCTCCGCCCCCTACTTCTGGGCGCCTTGCATGTTTAACCCTATACTAACCAATGATTGTATCACTTATTTATATCTCATGTTCTGATTAGTGTAACCACCTCCTGTCACTGCTGATTTGTTGCCCCCTTATTTGGGCTTATGTTTTAATCCTGTTCTGCCTATAAAAGGCGGAACACTTCACATGATTCTTTGTATTTTATTGGGATTCTGCTTGTGATTGAGCCAAGTAGCATAATACATTTACCCTTATTGTACATTGCTGGTTATGCTGTATAATAAAGTATGGTTTACTCAACAAGACATTGAGTTGTACGTTTGAGCCGCGGGCTCTGAGAACAGTTGTGGAGTCGGTATACTCCTTTGTTAGAAGTTGACCTCTGGAGCGAGGTGTTGTTGGTGGACGTTTGGTCGGCCCCCCAAAATCCACTACAGTATTTGTTATGTGGCAAAACACGAATATACACTAAACGAAGACTTCAGGAAGCAAGCAATATATACTATCTAATTACAAGCAAAAAACAACTACACAGATGAGTCATACTTTAACCTTCCAAAACTGAGTTCAAGGTCAGATATAGCAACCTTACAAGGCCTTATTTTTCCTTGAAAACAAAACCTTTCGAATAGGTCGGTAGCAATTTTTTTTTTGTTCATTGAAGAATAGTAAAACTGATGTTGCATATTGTAGTGGATTTTTGTGTCGTCAGGGCTCCTACTGCCGTCCACTAACAACAGCCGTTCACAGCGCTGGCTTGTGAAACAGCAAAGCAACACCTCTCTCCTAGAGGTAACGCATTGTCGGTCACACCTGCAGAGTGCAACAGAGAAGTCGGTAATGACTTCACTACTAGTGAGCCCTCGGCTCAGACAAACTAAGTACATAGTTATGTAATAGAATACATTTATTGTCCACATATCAAACTCTCGGGAGGCCATCGCCTAGAGAAGTCCGAAGCACAAGCAGCAAGTGATAAGTGGCAAAATATATATGAAAAAGCAGCCTTTTATAGGCTGATCACAAGAAGTGTATTGCATCATGTTGGTGCAACCAATAAAACATGACAGAAAGTGCTGCAACCAATCAAATGACAATACATACAAAATCACACAATGTTAAATGGATAAGGCGCCTAGTGACAATGGAATAAGCTATACAATTAACTCCTTAGTCTAATTAGCCTTACGATTCAGGTAGACAGTAAGTGTAGGTAGCTAGGTCCTGGATACGTCCTCGGGAGTTGATATAAATCTTCTTAGAGCTCTGGCTAGAGCGACCATCTTGTTGCCGACCTGGTAACCCATTGCAGGGTCGGTAAAGGTCACTGCAGGGTCGGTAAAGGTCACTACAGGGTCGGTAGCTGCAGGGTCGGTAAGAATGCAGGGTCGGTGTGACAAATCATCTACTTCTAAGTGATGACTACTGGTTACATCATTTGGGGAGGCCTGTCTGACTAATTAATAGTGTCAGAGTCGCCTCTGGGTTAGGGTATAAGTATGTATAAAGCATGTGTGCTGGCAAAATCCACCACAATATTGTGATGGAAGCTGAAATTACTCAGAACTATACAGTAAGACTCTCAGATAAAAAAAAAGATTCAGGTTCTGCCTGTTACCAAAAATAGTACATTATATGTGTATATTTACATGGAAACATCGGCAGGTATTACAAGAGTTGTCTTCTCAACAACATTACAGCGCTAAACTGAAAGTGTGCGTGTGTAAAGGCTTAATATAATATTAAACTGCAACACAATTGAATTTGCATCACAGTCATAGTTTAAAAGAATGTAAAAGTTACGAAAAATTGAAACGATGAGCGACTGGATTAAAATCAAATCTACTTAATCTAACGGACAAAAAATGCTAGTTTACAATATTTTATCTGGTTGTTATTCACAAGTAAAATTGGATCAATATGTTAATCAATAGAAAGTGTTCAAAGCTTTCGCAGCCAGGATTACAGCGTCATATTAGGCGTTTTCGGTGTCTCAACGCGTTGGTTTGAGAAAGTTTGATCAACGCGTTTATCCCTCGGACGATAACTTATGGTAGTAGGCGAGTGCATACATTTTAAAAAATTTGCAAGAGTTGTCTTCTTTTTTGTGTCATCAGTCATAAATATAGCCTCACAATCGTAAGTTTGTTAGACTAAATTCTTGGGTTGAAAAGTAGCTGTTCATTGCGAGATTTTTGCTGCCCTGACAACAACTGCATCACCTGCCTGCGATTCACTGGCAACTGGGGAATTTCCGGTTTGAAAAATGAGCAGACAATTTCAGTTGACTGACAACTGGAGTTTATTATCAAAGTAATGATATTTATTATACATCATGTATACCATATATCATATATATCATTATATTATATATATCATTACTTTGATAATAAACGCCAGTTGTCAGTCAACTGAAATTGTCTGCTCATTTTTCAAACCGGAAATCCCCCAGTTGCCCGTGCTGCTATTTATAGGCACAGTGTAATTAAAACTCAGCAAACCACCAAGTACAAATTTTTTTTGTTATTGATAATAATGGTGATAAGAATAATAATGACAATGATGAATAATAATGACAGCAACAAGCAAAAACGTGAATTATTAATTAATAATAATGACGGTGTGCTGATTCACTGTTATAAAATAACATATTCTATCAGATAAAGATAATAAAAAATAGAGTGAATGAAAGTTATAACATTATTATTGGCAATAGTGATAGCATTAATAATAATGACAGTACTAAAAACAATAATCTATGACATTAATAATAAGTAATAATACATCCATTAAAAACGAGAAAACAAATAAAGCCTGGTTCACATACATATCGTAGATGCTCGCAAGTGATCGCGGATCCCTCGTGCGAGCATCTGCGGTGTATGTGAACCTGGATTTCCTGCGGCTCAGACGACGTCGTAGAGGCTCGTAGAAAAGTTTAGCTGAACAAACTTTCGTGCGACCGTCGTACGATAGAGAATAAATTTTCTTACTTTCTTTTTCAAAAACCACATTCAAGTCAAGGTTACTCATGTAAAAATGACCTCCATCAAAAAATTATAATAAATAATAAAATTATTATTGTTCAATAATGTTTATAATGCCGCAAAAGGGTACAGTGCCGTAATTTGTGAGAAGATGACTCCTTTGGAAAACCAAAGCGTTGACTTTTATAGGTGTTCGCTGGCCAATGTGCACTGTAAACTCATTGACAAACGCAAAAATGAGCGTTGATGCACGTTGAAAAAAACTTGCTGTAAAGGGGCTGATAATCCCTCGACAAAAACCTGCCGATGAGGATTAAATGTAAACGTTGAGCACACCGAAAACGCCTATTGTGTGAAGAAAGAAAAATTTGATAGCCAAAATATGTTTGTTATTAGCATTTGGAGGCGTCGCTGAGAAGCTTCACTATAGTTTTGAAATGATGTTCAATGTTAAAAATGAAATGCAATGAAAATTTAATTTTTCATCGATAAAATACTGTTAACACTCATTAACAGTTCTACTCAAGGTAACCATGAATAGGAAGTTATCAATTAGATAACTGAGGTCAACCCCACAAAACACGATAAATCTGTTTTGTATGCATCTTGCATACAGCTTGTACGTACATACGTATCCTGCTGACAACATACATCTATATATGTACTCATACCTGCTGCTCAGCTTTCATCATTTCTATCATTGCATTAACGTCAGAAATATTTTGCTGCTCATCGGTTGTTCTGCAGATTTCTGGTGAGCTGTAAAATTATAGTACAGACGATTGGCTGCTGTCAGGGTGACAGACCACTGGTCAAGTTCTGGGCAAGGTCAGTCTGAAAGTTTTTGGTCTGCTTGAAAACAGAGAAGCTGTTTAATTAGTATTTTAGAGAATCTAAAATACTATTGTTCTGCCTGGTTTTATTATTATTTTTCTTCTTTCGCGCAAACCTTGCCGAACTCGGTCAAGTTTTTCTCAAGAACCGTTAGAGCTAAAGCTACAATTTTTGTTGCGACCCAATTGAGAGGCATTGGGACAAAAAGTAAGTCGGTTTGAAAGTTACAGAACATTCCAGAACATCACAATCTACGTGCAAAAACTGGAAAAAATCGTTTTCGAAAGCATCAAAATGGCTGAAATAACGTAGACCCGATTGACGAAAAAATACCAAATTTTGAAAGATGGTGCATCTTGCTAACCTACTGATTCGACATCATGACATGACGTTGAAAAACCGTTCGGAAGCGGCCATCTTGGATTTTTGTGAAAATCACAGTTTTTAGCATAAAACAACTTCCCGTTGGAAAACCGACAGGCCGAAGTAGCTGAAATTCGCAACAAACATGTGCCATAGGGTATCAATGTACCATTTTGAACTTCAAAGCGATCGCACAAAACCGGTTCAAGTTTTTCCATTTTCAAATTTGAAAATCTAAACAGAAACAGCACTTTTCAATGCTTTCCGAGACCATGATCGAACAAGTCAGCAAAAAGTAAAATATTAGGCCACATAGCCCAATGCCTGAACTTTCTAAAATTAGAGACTTCAAGTTTCTTGCAATACCGGCGGCACAGCTATTCCATTTTCAAAAGAGGTGTTCCAAACAGAAAAATGACCGTAACTCGGGGACGGTTACTCCGATTTGCATAAAATTTGCTTGGTTGCGATCACATTATAACCGTCTTTCAGATAAGCATCCGTCAAAAGTGTGATCTTTGGTGAAAGAGTCAAAGCCCACACGGTTTTCAATGTGTGACGAAAGTGTTCGTTATTTACTGTTTTCACCGCGGAAAGAATTTTTCTCCTCCAAAACTTTAGCACAAACAGTATTAAGGTGACAAATTGAAGAAATCTGAAAAAAAATGGAAAATATTCGATAAGTATTTAGCGATGTCCGAACCCAAAATATTTTTTTGTATGTAGGCCACACCACTTTCTTTTGTATGCTAGGCTGTTTATGAAATGCATCTAGCATTGCTAGATGGCTAAATGGTTAACATTGTGACCTGCTGTTGTAAGGGTTCAGGAACGATTCCCAGGTGGGGATTTCTTTTTCGCCAAAAACAATTATTGTCAGAAGGGAGGTACCAAGTTAGCATGAGTATATGTAGTAACAGGAGTGCATGTTGTATTGGCAATGGTGAAGCGTGTGTTTGTGTGGCTCCAGCAAAAAAAAGTATCAAGGCAGCTTCAAAAAGCTGCTTTTTTGCAAAAATAAAGCTATCGAAAAACAATCGTCAGGTTGTACTAAATTAGATTGCACAACAGCAACATGTCTCTATAGCTGGATGGCTAAGGTGGTCGCCTGCTGTGTTAGGGGTCCAGGTACGATTCCCAATGGTGGAAACTTCTTTTCACGTAATAAGTTTTTGTAAGTAAAAGTTTACCGCTAAACATAACCATTAAGAATAATGGGGGTGTTAAAGATTTATTGTTTCAGTGAGAGGTTGATGGAGCAGTTGGTCGAGTGTGTGATATAACGCAGTCAGTCCAGGTGTTCAAATCCACTTGGCATCAATTTTAATTTATTATTCTCTAAAATACTCTTGTTTTTGCTCGCAAACGCAAATCAATATCTAGTTTAAGTTGTTTTTTTTAATTTATTATACATTTTTCTTTGGTTAATTTCCCAAAAAGCAACTCTCACTCAAAGCAATGTAACTCGCAAGGATGGAAAATTGGCTCTTGGTGTTACCATTATTATTCGAAGCCACATTTATAATTATAGGCATTTTCGGATCAAGAACGTCCATGCCTTGAAAAAATTGGCACGGGAAAGCGCTTCCGAATGCAATTTTGACGTTCGTTCCTGGCATAATTTCTATGCATGAACGTTCAAAATCAAAAGTTCACTTCATCGGAGTTATCTTCTTCTTTTTTTCTAGTGTCGCAGTGAATAGTAAAATACGCATCCTGCTGAGGTGACAGCTTTTTGGTTATATATTATAAAAAAGTAAATAATAATTTTGATAATTAATTATTACCAGTTACTTATGTGTTTTACTAATTACTATTTTTCATTTTTAACAATGTTTATTATCAGTTGGTTGGTGATGTTTGGCTATTTGAACAATTGTTTTTTTCTACTAACTAAAGTAGTATAATAAAATAATTAAAAAAACTATAAGAACTTATAATAATATTAATAATGATTATCATACATTTTTCTTATATTATAATTATTTATTACAATTTTATTTTAATTCACCATCCTCAGTAAAATGTGTCCAAAAATAATTTCAACATCAACATGCTTCAAGACTTGTTATTATTTATTTTATTATTATTGTTAGAAATGAAACTTGAGGCCTCATCACTCTTGTCTTGTTATTGTAACTAACGTAAAAGGGCTCATTATTTGCAAAAATATTTATTATAGGAGAACTCTACGCATTCGGATCAAGAACGTCATAGGGTGGACGACCCCCTGAACGGTAAAACCACCGTTCAGCATAGAGTTCCAAAAAACAGGTTTTGTACTCGCCGAAAAACGAAAATTTCGCCCATTTTGGAATGAACGTTCTCGATCCGAAAATGCCTTATGTCACATGGGATTGCTGCTCACGTACACAAAACTAACAACAGCCTGCACTGGCACACTCTGCTCAAAAAATGGTGTAATATAACAGGATTGTCAGATAGTCTAACCTCGTGTGACTAAAACTAGTCGTTTTGAATTTCAAATCAGGGCCTAGATATAGATCTTCATCGACAACTGCTACAAATAAAACACGATAAACGCTGCATCAAAGGGCTGCTAAAGGAGAAATTTCATCTATAGGTGTAATTGTCTTCTCTAATGAAAAGGCTACTCCGTAGTCATAAAATCAAGATACAGTGACTGTCGCGATATGACCAACAATTATATACTGATGTGTAATGATGGTGACTCGCATAAATGCCTAGATTTGTATCGTAGCTACCAGACTGCAGCTGGCAATTTTGACATATTTCGTTCATTACATCTAGAGATAAATGCATCATACAAGAAGGCTCAATTTTTTATTATATATTTTTAGGAAAACTTGCATGGATAAATTAAGTTCATTGCATAGATAAGAAAGCTTACATGCAAGTCAATGGCATCTTCTTCATTTTTGTCACTTTTTAGTGTCTTTTCACTGCGGTTACAACTGTTGTCAAAAATGGTTTTCTGCTGCAGGCCGTAGTGCTAGAGAAGAAGAGGGTATCTGATGTTACACTATTGCCTGTTTCTAATGAACGGCAGCAACAGCTATAAAGTCTTTGTGAGTAATATACATATTTTTAATTTCCTGTCAGATGTTTGCATTTATCGGGGTCAAGCTCTACTCTGTTTATGAACACTCAGTCACATCTGGCTGGTGAATTCTTATCTTTGAGTTGATCACCATCACCAGAGAAAACTTTATGTGGCTGTGAAAGTACTTAGGAAGTCAAACCAGCTGAAGTATACAAAGATGTGGAATGTAAAAGCTATGTCCATGGCCTCTATGTAACAGGACAAGCATGCTAATTTTTTAAAGCAGGTTACTACCTACACATCAGTGACCCTAGTAGTTTCAAGCTAAGAGGGATTTAAACTAGAAATGCGCCAGTGAGCCTGTTTGACATGAAATAGACATTGGCTGGCTTCAATGAGTCTTTGCCAAATATGAATGCAAATGACAGGCTGTTAGTGCAGTTATAGATCAACCATTGTTATGTAGCCCAGGGTGTTAGTGCAGATATAGACCAACCATTGTTATGTAGCCCAGGGTGTTAGTGCAGTTATAGATCAACCATTGTTATGTAGCCCAGGGTGTTAGTGCAGATATAGACCAACCATTGTTATGTAGCCCAGAGTGTCAGTGCAGTTATAGATCAACCATTGTTACGTAGCCCAGGGTGTTAGTGCAGATATAGACCAACCATTGTTATGTAGCCCAGAGTGTCAGTGCAGTTATAGATCAACCATTGTTACGTAGCCCAGGGTGTTAGTGCAGATATAGATCAACCATTGTTATGTAGCCCAGGGTGTTAGTGCATTTATAGATCAACCATTGTTATGTAGCCCAGGGTGTTAGTGCAGTTATAGATCAACCATTGTTATGTAGCCCAGGGTGTTAGTGCAGTTATAGATCAACCATTGTTATGTAGCCCAGAGTGTTAGTGCAGTTATAGATCAACCATTGTTATGTATCCCAGAGTGTTAGTGCAGTTATAGATCAACCATTGTTATGTAGCCCAGGGTGTTAGTGCAGTTATAGATCAACCATTGTTATGTAGCCCAGGGTGTTAGTGCAGTTATAGATCAACCATTGTTATGTAGCCCAGGGTGTTAGTGCAGTTATAGATCAACCATTGTTATGTAGCCCAGAGTGTTAGTGCAGTTATAGATCAACCATTGTTATGTAGCCCAGGGTGTTAGTGCAGTTATAGATCAACCATTGTTGTGTAGCCCAGGGTGTTAGTGCAGTTATAGATCAACCATTGTTATGTAGCCCAGAGTGTTAGTGCAGTTATAGATCAACCATTGTTGTGTAGCCCAGAGTGTTAGTGCAGTTATAGATCAACCATTGTTGTGTAGCCCAGAGTGTTAGTGCAGTTATAGATCAACCATTGTTATGTAGCCCAGGGTGTTAGTGCAGTTATAGATCAACCATTGTTATGTAGCCCAGGGTGTTAGTGCAGTTATAGATCAACCATTGTTGTGTAGCCCAGAGTGTTAGTGCAGTTATAGATCAACCATTGTTATGTATCCCAGAGTGTTAGTGCAGTTATAGATCAACCATTGTTATGTAGCCCAGGGTGTTAGTGCAGTTATAGATCAACCATTGTTATGTAGCCCAGAGTGTTAGTGCAGTTATAGATCAACCATTGTTATGTAGCCCAGAGTGTTAGTGCAGTTATAGATCAACCATTGTTATGTAGCCCAGAGTGTTAGTGCAGTTATAGATCAACCATTGTTATGTAGCCCAGGGTGTTAGTGCAGTTATAGATCAACCATTGTTGTGTAGCCCAGGGTGTTAGTGCAGTTATAGATCAACCATTGTTATGTAGCCCAGAGTGTTAGTGCAGTTATAGATCAACCATTGTTGTGTAGCCCAGAGTGTTAGTGCAGTTATAGATCAACCATTGTTATGTAGCCCAGGGTGTTAGTGCAGTTATAGATCAACCATTGTTATGTAGCCCAGGGTGTTAGTGCAGCTCTAGACCAACCATTGTTATGTAGCCCAGGGTGTTAGTGCAGTTATAGATCAATTATATTCCATAAAATGTTTGGATTAATAGATTCATTGACAAGAAACACTTCCTGCCGATGTGATTTTATCCGGTGCTGCGAAAATTAAAACTTGAATGGCTACTTACAGTTCATTGTCTCAAGAAAACAGTTTCTTCCCACCATGTTGGATCTCACATTATATTAATCACACCGTATGCAGAAACATAGATCCAAGAAGTAGCTCAACACAGACTGGAGAATCAGGTTCCTTCTGACATTGCAATCAAATGGCAAACGCATTTCATTCTTTACCTGTTAGTACTACTACTGATACTACTACCGCCACTGGTTACCGGTTTTATCAGTTTAAGCAATGAATACAATCAAGCGCTATGTCAACAAAACTATCAGACTAGTCACAAGTTCAAAGGTCAACCACTAATGACAACCTACGGAGAGTGCTGTGGTTGGGCTGGTATCAAATATACACCAGTGATTGGCAAATGGCCAACAAAACATACATTAATCAGCAAACGGTCTCTCGCTCATTTACACTTTTGACTGGAAGCCAAGCCTTGATAAACCGTGGTTTCAGGCTTGCTTGCATAAACCAGTCGGTGGTCGGCAACCAAGCTCAACAATCAAAAATGCCATTTACAAACGTTATTGATTAGATTGATACTATTTTGACTAGATGAATTGAAAACAGGATCAGATACAAAGGGGAGGGTACATTCCAATCTCCAATAACTACAAATTCCAATTAGCTATGTTTCACTAATAAAGCAAACAAAATTATAACATTTCAATATCGTTCTATCATTAGCACTTTATCACAATATTGAAGCTTTCGATTTGTTTTCTTTTCAATCATATTTTTGTTTTTCTGCTGCACATTATGATAACTTCAAGTCAATAAACGACAGCATAGCTGGTAGAAGTATAATCTGCGTAAGGAATCCAGGTAATCACATGATCATTTTGTACCTTCTATATTTATACACTCAGCTCTCACAAATTGACGTACCATTTTCAATAATAAAATATATAAACTTTTTAATGTTTCATTTATATCGATATTTAACATGGTCAATGTAACATGTTATAAAATACTTTTGTCACCTTTATAGATAATATAAAAATTGACAACAATTATACAAAAATATTAGCTGTTAGCAATTTCATGTTAAAGTAGATTAGCATCATATGAAACGGTCTATGAATTTGATGAGGTGGTGAGAGTGGTATTGAGCAAGGTAGTGAGTTGTCCTCTCTTGTGAGTTGTTGCTTAGGTCCGCTACACAGCAAGCAACCTACAACAAACACTTTTTGACGACACACTGCACAGTTGAGTAGTTCGTAAAACTTTATCAATTGACCAAACTTGTATGTCTTTTTATTGCCAGTGAACTTTAATTTTTATTGCAGAAGTTGAAAGATTTGCAAAATAGCAGAAAACGTTAACAAAACATTTATTTAGTGATGAATGATACATTTTTATCGATCACTCGATGTTAAAATGTTTAGTGCGTTGTCACAGCCTCTTTTCATCAACCAAATAAAAATACATATTTTTTCTCTTTTTAGAATTATCTTTTAATTACTTGCTTAAAGCATGCCAGCACTTATCACTTTTTGGTTGAGTTTCTGAATATTCAAGTCTTAAGCAGCAGATTGATGTATTAAATAACTCTCTAGGCCTACTCAGTCATGATTTACAAGCTTGCCAAAAAGCCATTGGCCTCAAATGCTCGTCGCATCAGCTAAAATTTAGCTTACTATAACTTTCATTGATTGCCGTGTACGTCATCTTCGGGATGTGGGCGTGGTCAATTATAATAAATAATGGCAAAGTTTTATAAATGAAGTCACATCGTCTGCGTTTAAAATGAAATCTGATTGGGCAATTCATTTAGTCTTAGGTCTACTGAAGGCCATTGCAACAGGCATAAACAGTCCTTACGAAGACACCCCATCAAAAACTGGTTCTAAGATTTACTGTTGAGGTTTACTGTTACGCGCCATTTTTCACATGGCTTCAATTTGCGCGCTGCACGCATAAAATCGAAATTGGTGGTTTCTATCAATATGGACACAATTAGTGCACACGCATAGTGATCAAAATCAACGCTTGTTTATTACGCAATTTTCATATGTGAAATGGCAACAAGAGACAATTGCGGGATTGGTCAGGTTGTCCAATGTGATCACCATCACAAACAAAGGATCATCTCATCTTATACTCCTTCCATGAACAGGATAAAAAAATTGTGCTTCTTTTGGTGAGTAAGGAAACAATAAATGGTATTTATACAATAGTGGACAGTAGTATGTAGGTAGAATAGTAATAAATAAAAATAAATAGCGGCTTCTGATTGGTCAAATAAATACTGCGCCGTGAAAAAGTAAATTCCCGAAGATGACGCCGATTTTAAGCAGTGTAAAAATTAGCGAGCATTTTTGGAAGAGGGGTATTTTGCAGGCTTGTAGATCAGCACTGAGAAGGCCGAGAGGGTTGTTCAATACATCAATCTGCTGCTTAAGACTTGAATATTCACAAAATCAACAAAAAATTGTTCAGTGCTGACATGCTTTAAAAGGGCAACCACATAAAAAGTTTACTTTCATTGAGCAAGTTTTTCCATGCTGTAATATACGTATGTTATCCAATTGCATTGAATGACCGGATGGTATTATTTACACAGAAGTAATGCGCTAACTCAGTAAGATTAATCTAAACCCAAACTCGAGGATAACTGGTTAGCTCATTTTGTAAATAAATGTAGAGACCCACAGGAATCACTTCATAGAAGCAGAGCGATGGCATCCTACCACGGTAGGCTACCATGGCATCCTACCATGGCAGGCTACCATGGCATCCTACCACGGTAGGCTACCATGGCATCCTACCACGGCAGGCTACCATGGCATCCTACCATGGCAGGCTACCATGGCATCATGTATTGTAAAAATAAAAATAATCAGGTTCAAAAGTGCGGTGAACTGTTTTAGACAATCAAAAATTGGGCGAGATAAATCCATGCGACCAAAAAGGCATATTTTGTACCAACATTTGACAGGAGTAGAAACCAGACTCTAATTAAACACCTATACAACATGTTTTATACTGATTCAATCAAGTTTCTTTTATATAGTTTCTTGTAGTAAAACTTACTGCTATCCTTCCTCCTCCTGCGGACCGGCATCATCAGCGGCTTGTACAGGTACCAAATAGCCATCTTCATCGTAATTGTTTTGATCAGCATCATCAGCTGGCTGGTCGGTCTCACCAGGTTTTGCCACGCAGACCACCAGTGGTGGGTTGTCTAAATGTATAAACAGTAGATCGTTTACTACACCGATCAAAGTCGCAAATTGCACGCATAATGATACAATTATCATAAAAGGGTAAATCAAACTGACATTCAGGCATAAATTGCTACCATATCTATTCATGTCAAGTCAATACTAAGTTTGGCAACTCACCCAGCAGCAAATCCATATATAAGTCACTTAGGTAAAATTTGAGGATGTGCTTGCGCAAGCAGCTCTCCAGTGTGTGGCGCATCATTTTCTGTGAAGTGAGATACCTTCGATGAGTCAGAGCTCGATAAGGATCAGTCCTGAAGTTTGCTTTTACACCTGGCAAAAATAATATTGAAGGAAATATGTGATGAAACCTCATTTACCAATAAATGATCTAACTATTTATGAGGATCAGGATGCATGGGCTTTTCTTTCAAAAAATTTTAGCTTATATATACTCCAAGTTGCCGAGTGCAAAATTTTCTACTTTCAGACAACACTTAATGATGTCCGAGCTCCATAAACTTTTGCTAAATGCTTACATTGATAAACAATCATGTTTATGAAATTTTTAATTTAAAAATTATCAGCAATAAAAGACAATTTAAAAGTGACAGCTTTGAAATACACAATATTGTTAAACTACTGACTGGTTTTTCTATCCGGCTAAGGCAGTTTACTATCAATGGCTTTTGTTTCTTTTTTATGCAGAGTGCATATGGTATAACAGGATTTTACTTTCATGCTATTTACTTTAATAAACTACTTTCAAAAACTACAATTTATGGTAATAAACAAACCAACAATTAGCTGTTACAAATATTCATTGCTGTCGAACCATACTGAAATCTTAAATCGTTTCATTTTGAGGCGTACTACTAGTGTTTTTATCTCTTTCATCAATTGGTACAAATGAATATCAGAGAAATTGAGCGAGTTTTTTTTGTCTCAAACAATAGCTATAAAACTAATCTTCCTAAATGCTTTTTTAAAATAAATATTCTTTTAAAAGAGCGTACCTCCACAATGAATTATTTTGAGCACCCATATATCCACTTGAGATGGTTTACTGAAAAGTTGACTGTATTAAAAAAGGTAAGTGTTTTGATGAGACTTTACAATGTTAAAAAACTCACTTTCTCCCATCACTCTGCATCTAGTCAACTTTGGAACATTGCCATTTTTTTCCATTCCATTATCTCGTTCACTTTCTCCAAACCTGGCTTCAGCTGCTTTCCTATCACAATCTCTTCCTGTACTGCCACCACCTGTTGATAAGTCATTTGAATGTTTTGTTTCAGTATTTATTTTTTTGCATTGGCATAATTTTTGACACTTAACTGTTGAGTTTCCAGTTTTGTTTCACTGTTTGGTTTCTTACCTTGATCGCTGTTCTTCCAAGCAGCATTGCCTACTCCTTTTGGTTTATTTCTTGTTGCTCTGAGCTCGTTGCTATTTCCATTCAGTTGATTCTTTCTGTTACCTTCTCCATTTGCCTTACATCCACAGTCAACTGCTGAGCTCATACCACCTCTTGATCTGTACGTAGGGTGTTTGGTTTGTTGGTTGCGCTTTTTACTTCCGGAAAAAATTTTAAAACCAGGCTCTTTTTCGTCTCGTTTCTTTTCTTTGTTGTCTTTATCATCTGTATTCCCATTCCTCCAGGGTCCATTCATTACGTCTATTGGTTTGCTTCTTGTTTCTCTAAGTTCACTGCTATTTCCGTTTATTCCAATCATTGTTTCTATCTTTTTGTTTTTTTCTCCATTTGTCTCGTAGCCACTGTCTTCTGCTGAGCTTAAACTACCTCTTGATCTGTACGTAGGGCGTTTAGTTGGTTTGTTTCGTTTTTTAGCATTGCGCTCTTCTGCTTCTAGTTTCTTTTGATAGTCTTTATCATCCGTATTCCCATTCCTCCAAGCTCCATCCAATACATCTATTGGTTTGTTTCTTGTTGCTCTGAGTTCACTGCTGTTTTCATTTATTCCAATCATCGTTTCGATCTTTTTGTATTTTTCTCCATTTGTCTCATAGCCACTGTCTTCTGCTGAGCTCAAACCATTTCTTGTTTTGTAAGTAGAATGTTTTCTTCGCTTCCTTCTTTTTTTGGCTTTAGATGCTTTTTTGACACTGGGCTGTCCATCTGCTAGCTCTTTACCCTTGTTTTCATCTTCTTCATTTCCATCCTCATCTCCATCCCTACCTCCTCCAGATCCATTACTGCTTCCTATTGGTCCATGTTTTGTTGCTTCAAGCTCTTTGCTATTGCCGTTTATTTGATGATTTTTGCTACTTTCTCCATCTGCCTTACCGCCAATGTCATCTGCTGAGCTTGTGTCACCTCTTGATCTGTAAGAAGGATGTTTAGTTTGCTTCTGATTTCTTTTGCGTTGAGATTCTGTTATGGCACTGGATCGTTCATCAACTAGCTTTAAACTCTTGTTTTCTTTCCCATTCCCATTCTCACCTCCAGCCGTACCACCTCCACATTCATTACTGCGCCCTGTTGTTTGGTTTATTTTTGCTTTGAGCCCATCGCCGACTTTTCTCAGCTTTATCTTGTTTATTACTTGTGCTAAATTTATTTCTTCATTTCCTCCAACAGCTTTGGTTTCTTCACGCGGCTTTTCAGCATCAATCTCTTCATGTGTCCTGGGAACCTCTGTCTTTTCAAGTGGCTGGTCAGTCTCAACTTCTTAATCTGCCCGTGCAGTTTCTGCCCCTCCAAGTAGCTTGACAAAATCTGCTTTTTCATGTATGAAGGCAGTTTCTGTCTTTTCAAATGGCTTGTCAGCACCTGCTTTTTCATGCACCAAGACAGGTTCTGCCTCTTCAAGTGTCTTGTCAACATCTGCCTTTTCATGCACAAAGGCAGGTGCTGTTTCTTCAATTGGCTTATCAGCTTTTGCCTTTTCGTATACCCTTGCATTTTTTGCCTCTTCAACTGATTTGTCAACATCTGGATTTTCAAGTACCAAGGCAGGTTCTGCCTCTTCAAGCGATTTGTCAACATCTGCCTTTTCAAGTACCAAGGCAGGTTCTGCCTCTTCAAGCGACTTGTCAACATCTGCCTTTTTCTGCACCAAGGCAGGTTCTGTCTCTTTAATTGGCTTACCAGCATTTGCCTTTTTGTGTACCCTTGCAGGTTTTGCTTTTTCAAGTGGCTTGCCGACATCTGCCTTTTCAGGTACTCTTTCAGAATTTGCCTTTTCAAATGGCTAGTCAGCACCTGCTTTTTCATACATATATATAATACTTTATTGGCATCAATATCATTTTATAAAAATGTTTTTCATAAAGTGCCATAGCTAAAAGAAAAACAAAAAATCAAAAATGAAACAGAAAATAAAATGAACACAGAAAAAAAAGAAGTCTACTCAAACACAGTTTGTTTAAAATAATTCTCCATTGGTATTTAAAAGATATTTGAATAAATTTGATTTGAAAACAGACAGGGTTTGTGAGATTCTCAGAGAAGTAGGCAGTTGGTTGAATGTGGCAGATATATGTGTTTCTATTGCAGCTGGTGTGTTGGCATAAAGTTTCTTGCAGTTACGAAAATTAAAATTGCAGCTACGACTGGTGGTAAAATCAACAGAAATAAAGCTAGGAAAAATATTATTAAAAATTTTAAAACCAGTGATTGCCGTAAAATATTGAGCCAATTTTGGTAATGGTAACCGTTGAATTGAAGTGGCGATGTCATTTGTTCTAATTAACGAAAGAGGAATGGTATGAACATTTGCTATCAATCGAAAAGCTCTCTTCTGTAATGAAAATAACGATTTTGACAGGTATTTAGGAGATAGATTGTGATAAATAATTATACCATAAACCAGGTGACAGAATATAAAGTGATAGTAAAAAGCTTTCGCTGATTTGTTAGTAAGATAGTTTTGTGATAGCTATCATGCAACAAGACAGGTTTTGCCTCTTCAAGTGTCTTGTCAACATCTGCCTTTTCATGCACAAAGGCAGGTGCTGTTTCTTCAATTGGCTTATCAGCTTTTGCCTTTTCGTCTACCCTTGTAGTTTTTGCCTCTTCAAGTGATTTGTCAACATCTGTCTTTTCAAGTACCAAGGCAGGTTCTGCCTCCTCAAGTGTCTTGTCAACATCTGCCTCTTCATGCACCAAGGCAGGTTCTGCCTCTTCTAGCAACTTGTCAACATCTGCCTTTTTAAGTACCAAGGCAGGTTCTGCCTCTCCAATTGGCATACCAGCATTTGCCTTTTCGTCTACCCTTGCGGGTTCTACCTTTTCAAGTGGCTTGCCGACATCTGCCTTTTCAGGTACTCTTTCAGAATTTGCCTTTTAAAGCGGGTGGTGAGCATCTGCCTTTTCATCTACCTTTGCTGTTTTTGCCTCTGCAATTGACCTGTCAGTATCTGTCTTTTTCTGTACCAACGCAGTTTCTGCCTCTTCAAGTAATCTGTTAGCATCTGCTTCTTCATCTGCCCTTGCAGTTTCAGCTTCTTCAAGTGACCTGTCAGCACTTGTCTCTTCACCTACCAAGGCAGTTTCAGCTTCTTCAAATGCCCTGTCAGCACTTGTCTCTTCACCTACCAAGGCAGTTTCAGCTTCTTCAAATGCCCTGTCAGCACTTGTCTCTTCACCTACCAAGGCAGTTTCAGCTTCTTCAAATGCCCTGTCAGCACTTGTCTCTTCACCTACCCAGGCAGTTACTGCATCTTCAAATGATCTGTTAGCATCCACTTCTTCATCTACCATTGTAGTTTCCGCCTCTTCAAGTAGCTTGTCAATATCTACGTCATCAGCAAAAATTTCTTTATTTTCAAACGCAGTTTTCGTCCTTATATTTAGCCAGGTTAGGTCTGCTTTTTCATCTTGCCTGTCATTATAAGCCAGCCTTCTGCCATATCCTTGAACTTTTTCATCAAGTCTATTTTTGGCCTATGAAGAAAAAACATAAATTTCATTGCATGTCAAACAATTTGTATAATCATGTACAGTTTTTTAATGTGGGGTCAGGCAAGAAATTAAATCCAAACATAATAATTCCTGTATTGAGTTGGAAATTATATTATTTTAATGCCAATTATTTTTCATCAGTTAGAACTTTGCAATTTTTTCTGAAAACATTGCATTACATTGCTACTTGGAAATGGAAGCTGTGAGGAAAGTTTATCCATATTGTCAGTCTTGGTAGAGCACTTGTTGGAGGTTGCACATGAGCAGCTTCAGCAGCTGATATGTTATGAGTTATATGCAAGGGCAGCATATTCTACAGGTCATTCGCAGGAAACAACACAATAGATTTTTACAATGGCTGATAAAACGCTAAGATAAGTCTTGACATACTAGAAAAAAAGTAGTTGGCAAAAGTCAATAATTTAGTAACTTAAGATATTGCCATCAAAGATTAGTTGACAACATTCAACGCATTGTAAATACAAAAAATTTTCTCTAATAGTTTTTAGAAATACTATTGAACCGGAACTTACTTGACTTTTTGTAGAAGGTAAGCCTGATGAAGAGAGTGTTTGGTCATCTGTTTCAGGATTGTTTGTCTTGCACATAGGCTTTGTAGTCTGACCTGCGCCTGCACTTAAACCCGCTAATGCTTTGTGCAGGCTCAGTGCCGTTGTTGTGCTGTTAAACTGATCTGAGCTGTTGTTGTGCTCCTCAGCCATAGAAGAAAGGGCGGTTCCGTACATTAGTGAGAATTTCTGGCTTTCACCAGCACTAGCATACAGAGATGTAGGTACATTGCTTCCACTTCTATTTACACTGTGTGAGACCCACTGCTCATGGAAAGAGTATGAAATACTCCACCCTTTCTCTGTGTCTGCATCGACAATTTCTTTTTTGTTTTCCTGCATCAGAAAGCGAGATTTTTTTCCAGTGGAGTGTTGTTTATAACAAAGTCATTATTGTCATAATCTTTTAAACCCAAGGACTGTGGACCGAAATAAGTTTTTTAGCCTTACTTTATCAATGATTTGTTAAACAAAATCATCGTTAAATAAATATTTATGATGAGAAATGTGTACTTTATTACATATTATTGCACTCACCGTGTTTTTCTTTCTTTTTGGTCGTTTTAGCTTTAGTTCCATCCATTTGGCGTAGTCATTCAGTTGTCTGGACAAAGCTAAGAGTATCTGAAATGTACATGATTAAATTACTCACAACTACTGTGTGTCTTTGGCAGCAAACATGCCATTGTGCACTTGCAGCTCTACATAAATTCAATTGTTGCTCAGCTGGAATTCATTCAATCACACAGATATTATTAATTTGTGGCAGTGAAGCAACCACGCCTTACATACCCGAGTTGGAATTCCATGTATATTTTTCTGTTGTTTTGAAGGATCGCCTCCGTATGATTTTTTGTGATTTTCTACATAAACTTCAGGTTCCTGGAAACAACAACATACAATTTAATGTTATTAAATGAACTACACAGTCATATTGTAATGCATTTCGGTCTGCTTTCCACAAAGTTCCATTAATCTCGTGTATTCCACCTCTCTCCAGAGGGGACATTTTGCCGGCATGACTGTGACAACTAGTGATCATCTAGTGGCAGATCAGTTGGCAAACAGAGCTCTCGGCTCAGAAAAAACTACACAGAGTGTTTAGCTTGTATAGTGGCTTTATTCATAGATACCAAGTCCTAGGATGGGTGGTTGGGTGGTTGGCAGTACATGAATGAATGCAATGTGTTATACAAATTCAGCCTTTATATCAGGCTGACAGGAAGTAGTTGGCATAATATATATAATGTACATTGACAGGAAGTGATTGAACCAATGAAAAAGCAAGATGTAAATAGTTGTTAAATCATGCAATAAAATACAATTAAATAAAAATGGTACCAAGTGGCGAAAGGGTGGAGTCATGTCTCCATAGTCCGATCAGAGACCTTTAGGTTTTGAGGCCGTACCTGGCTTTCGGTTGATAATTTTGGCGATCACAAAAAAGGTATTTCCCACTCCAGGGTTAGTTCAAGATCCTACGCTGTTTCGGAGATCCTCCACTGAGGCGGTCATCTTGTGTCAAACCAGTATCAGCATACCGGGTCAGCAAGGGGGTCACTACCGGCCCAGCTGGAGTCAAAATTGCCCCTGCAGGCTATGCCAGCGGCACAGCAAGTTATCCTACTGGCACAGCACCTTGTATAGGGCTTGCAGTAGAATTCTAGCGCATCTCTGATCAACGTTGAAAGTAACAAAGGAGCTGTTTACTAGTGGCATTCACCAAAATATGCCAGACATTTTTTTTTTTATAAACCATTTGATCAAAAAAGTCAGTCATTAAGTAAAAGCTATTGAGCTGACATTGTTTGTTTCAATGACTTGATGTGAAATAGTACTCAGGAAGCAACCATGCTGTGTCAGATTTGAGTTTTCTAGCTTGCTTATATTTTAATGATCCGTCAATTTGGTGAGTCAGTTTGTCAGTCAGTCAGTCAGTTTGTCGATCAGTCAGTCAGCTTGTCATTTGGTCAGTCAGGCGGTTGGTTAGACACAGCCAGTTTTGAAAAATTACCAAATTTTAATTCGTGTTTCAAAAATAGCCTAAAACAGGCAAATGGTGGTTATTCATAGTCGTAGGTAACAGTCAATATGTTTGAAACATGGTGATTGCGTTACTTAAAGTTTGCCAGGAGACATAGCGTGAAAAAGACAGTTCGTGTAACATACCTCTAAATCTAGTGAATCCATGAGGTATGCTCATCCAAACAACTACAACAAATAGCAGTAATTGTAACCACATATATGTATCTATGTGGATTTAATAAAGCTGTTAGACATAGGGAAAATACGTAATTAGTGAGAGCAGGTTGTCTATCAGGTAAAGGTGGAGAATCGGAGGGTGAAGAGAGGGAAAAACATACGAGGGATAAAATAATACAAAAGCTGAGGCAGCCTATTCAGTTACTACTGATTACGTAAGTGCACAGTTGAAGATTAACAGACGTAATTCATGTTAATGGTTTGTTCAACCTACCGATATTGGCCAATGCAAAAGCCCAAAAAAATGACTATTGCTAAAATCTGCACAGTCGGTGCAAGATTCAAAAGCAGGGCTTCAGAATTAGTATGTTTAAACGTGAGTTTGAATGGAGTTTCTATACTGTGAATTCAGTCAGTATTATTCTAAGTACGTTACGATTATTAAACATGTTGGCATAAACAGAAATGAATTGCTCCCATATTTGTTTATTATGGCTGGACAGTGTGTAATAGTGGTTTGATATCAATGAATATAAGCTAATAATAGTCTAATAATAAACTAGGAATAGTAATAAAAAAGAGTTATAAATAGTAGTAACAAGAGTGATCACTGTCAGTCACTATAATAATAATAATAATAATAATAATAAATTGAGCTATTCATAATCAATCAATACTTGAAATGCTTAGCCTCAAAAGCTGACTTGCAGCATAGGTTTGAGCTTAAATTAATATTAAAAACTTAAGTTATATAACATGACTAATTAAAATAATAAAAAAAAAACTATGGACGATCATTAGGCAGTGCTAAAACACTTTGCACTGAAGAGTTAGGGTAAAGTCGCTAGACAATGTCAAAGAAGGTTATCATTAACGCTAACAATAGAAACAAAAGTTCAGCATGTTATTTTTTTGTGTGTACACTAAGTAAACTTTCAAAAAAAATGTTGAGAGTTTAATTCTAGTAACAGCCAATCTTTACAAGAGCGATTGTTTTGCGCTTGCTTATTTGAGCTTCCGCTATCTCGATAGTTTCACTTCTCTTTTTCTTTGAGGCAACAACTCCAATTTTAACTGTGATACTAATGAGTTTCTTATCATGTGAGTGGAAAAGAAGATAGGGCAGCACTTGAGGGATGGTCAATGGATGAGTTGGTTGAGTTGAAAGTGAAGGAGTAATGAAAAGAAAGAGAGAGGGTGAAATAGAGATAAAGATACTCAACATCCAGAAGGGAACAGAAGCCAATTGTTCTGCTGAGAACTGGAGTTAGCAGTGTTGCAGCAGTCAGAAATTACTTTATCATATTATGAACCACAGAAGATGCATGCAAACAATAGGAATGTAGCTTAATAATTTCAGCAGTTTACAAAACTAACTTTCTCGAAAATAAAGAGCACAACAAGAAAGCTAGTTTCTAGAACAAATTGAAAAAATTGACTCATTATGAAGTCAAAGGTTTTTAGCCAAGGTATTTTTTCAAAAGATTAGTTTTTCAATAAAGATACTTATGTATGCTGTTGCTCCAATGACGACATATCAGGTTGGAGTTGAGAACCTGTGCTACAAATGAGCTTGCCTGCTGATAAGGAAAACTGTATACTAGCGACACTTTATGAGACCAAACAAACGCTTACTCTGGCAATAGCTGTCCATGGTGTCAGTTTAAATTGTTGAAGATGCACTCGATATTGTTGACACTACCATGACTGAAATCTAGTTAATGCAAGTGCTTGTTGCAAATCAGACTTGGATTAACCAAACAAATATGCACTAGAGGAAATGAATTTTTAATTTTTATTCCTTAAACATGAAAAAAATAAGTACCGTTTCCTTATGAAATGGTGGCAATAGCTCTCGAGAATGAATTATAAAAATCCAACGTTTAAAACTATTTCGCACAAATCACCAAATGAAAATTGTTGCTAAAACTTTACAAGTAAGTAGAAAATATTCTAGTAAACAATGCATACAGTGCCAAAATGACAAAGTAATGGATTTTCAATACAATATATGATCTCTCAAGAGGAGATTAGCCGTATAACAACATGACACTTAGGAATATAGCAATATAAAATGATAAAATGTATGCAAACAGTGGTCATTCTACCAAGAGGCTTATTGTGATCTCAAAAAGTGAATTAATTGACAGTAACTACTTTGTAAAACCTCAGATGTCCTCGGTTTGCTTTTGTCACGTCTTTCATTATCAATAAGACATTATAGTGTAAATAAAATGGTTGCATTGGTTGAACATGACAGATGAGCTTTGTCCATCTAATGGTTTGGCTCTTTGACATCCCTGTTCACACTACAACATGAGTATGTGCTCATCAACTGTCAAACATACTGGAGCATTAACATGTGCTAAAAGTGATTTAACATTTACAAGTTTTCAAGTTTAGTCACTCATTAAAGTAAAACATTTGAAATGCTTGATTAAAAAACTTGGTTTGTAATAAAGCTGGTCAAAAGTCAAGTTGAAAGTTTCAGTGTTGCTAAAATATCTTGATTTCAAGTTTGAGATGGAGTTGTTTAATAAAATCTTCAAATCAATTTGTACTGCTATAAATTTCAAGTCATTGTTTAACGCTGTATAAATGAAGTGCCCCTTTATACGAATTTATATAAAACAACCACCCTGCACCACAACGAAGGATTTTGCACCAGTATTTTGAAACTTTAAAGTTGTGCAATGATTTTCCGAAAAGAAACTTGTTTCTATAAAAACTTACTTTCTGGTTGGTTCCCCCCATCATATGGGTGGTGTGGGTTGGTGAAGTGCTGCTCATCATCTTCTTCCTCTTCTACCTCAACCTGATCTTCCTGTGGCTGGACAGATGGTCTTGGTGGTGGCTCATTTTCACCTTCCTCCTCTTGAACTGGTACCTGGTCCTCCTCTGGTTGTACCATAAATAGATTGATTGTTGTTGGAGAAAGAGCAGCTGGGTAGACCCATCCTGGTGGCTGAAGATCTGTCAGCAGCTTGGCAACATCTAAAAAGGTGTAGAAACCATTATTTATATTTTTAAAATTAACAATTTAATATGGGAAATGATTATTTGATAAAAATTAAAATGCAATCTAAATCTGAATAAAAGCTGCCACCCAGTGGTTACAGGTTGTCGTAGGAGAACTTTTGTATCATGCATTTTTAGTGAAGTTCTTCGGAGAACGTTAAATTTTTGTAAGAGCCATGCTAGCATGTGGATCATTCAAGACATTAAAAAGAACACTCAGGTTTTCAAAAAACATCATTATAAAGAGTAAACAAAATTGTTCCCCGAAAACTTAAAAATCTGCTTAATTATTTACAATATAAGGCAACTAACCTGTATCCATCATCAGCGAATCATCTCCGGGGTCTAAGGAACCTTCTTCAGGGTCAGGTCCGCGTTTTGGTTTTGTTGTACCTGTAAAAGACATGCAGCTAGGTTATTAGTTTATACTACGGAAGCATACAAAATTTTGTCAGATTTTTTGTCTTTTTTTTCTCTACTAAAAGCAATCAGCAATAGATGTGTGTAACAACATTTTAGGTGCGTGTTCGGTGACCTAAGCAATCGTATGCTTTATATCAGACAAGAAATGATGCCAAACAGTAACATTGCATATTTTTTTGCATCTTGTAAACATTGGGAATCTTCAGTCTATGTATTAGCAAATCTTTCACGTACTTTACGTACCAAACTTTGCAGAGCTGTCATGGGCCATCCTGGTTTCACCTCCTCCACCAGGATCTGTTAACTCCAATGGGTTCAGCGGTTTTTCTGACTTGGTACTCTTAAGTATAGTTGTTGAAATTTGGTGTGAAGGGTTGATGAAGCATCTCTGATAGTGTCTAGGAAATTCAATTTGGTCCAAATACTGGTCAGTTTTTACATTTTCACCATCCGAATTGATATAATCTTCATCTGAATCTTCGAGTTCCTCGTCATTATCATTGTCACTTCCAGACTCTCCACTATTGTCACCCTCAGACTGTCTACTATTCGATTGTCTGTCATTGCTTTGGCTGCTGCTTCTATTTTCAACACCTCCAGACCTTCCTTGGTCACCACTTCTTGTTTGCCTGGAAGTTTTTTGTTCATCGTCTCCAGATTTTTTTTGCGCATTTGAATCATCGTTATTATCTGCAGAATCTTCTTGGGAGGTTTTTCCATCGTCACATTTTCTAAGTTTTCTTCCATTTTTTCGTTTTGACTTTTTGTGATCATTATTTCCATGTGACCGCTTTCCCCCTCCATCAATTACATGACCAATGGCGCTGCATGCACTGTGGTTGAGAAATTGGCTATCCTTATTTCCTATTGAAGGTCTTCTTTTATCAGCATTATGTGCTCTGTTCTCACCAATCTTCTAAAATATGTATTACAGAAGGTGACTTCTATTGTGCAGAACTATCTGACTTTCATCTCTTTCTTAATTAGTTGAGTTAAAATGTGACAACGGGGAATAAGGGAAATAAATCGATTAATCAATATATCAATACACAGCACAATCTCGTTTAGTGTTGTTATTATTACACAGCTAAAAGACAGCTTCAGAGCTTATTCACGCATGTGCGTAGTTGAATGAGGGTTTAATGAATTGTACTGAATCCAAAATTGCTTCTAAACAGCTTTTGGTGAAACAAATGGAGGTACAGAAAAGCTAGTAGAGATGTTTGATCAACTACTAGTTTACAAAACGCGTTCCAAGTTTTTGGTTTGTTTGCTAAGGTTTAATGATATTTGGCAAACAGAGCTATCATTTCACCCAGCATGTCAACTCAAACCAGGTCCTAACACCAGTGAAGCAAGGAAAGTTTATTTTTAGATTCGCTTTTGCTATAAATTGATCATCTGTCAACACTACAACATTCTGCAGGCAAACCTGAGAACTTTTTCTACTCGTAATTGCTATGGGTTTGCCTTTCTTTTGCATGCTGCTGCAGAAGAAGTCGTTGCACTCTGCATTCAGCCAAGCTTCCAGTGGAACTGCAAAAAGTCAGATAATTAAATGATCATGCATTTATTATAATTCCCGAACTACTCATGATAAATTGCAAGCAAACTGCTCACCAAAGTTGAGTTGAGCTACTGCTGACAACAGGTGCTGGAGTTGTCCCACTGGCAGCAGGTGCTGGAGTTGTCCCACTGGTGGCAGGTGCTGGAGTTGTCCCACTGACAGCATGTGCTGGAGTTGTCTCACTGACAGCAGGTGCTGAAGTTTTCCCACTGGCAGCAGGTGCTGGAGTTGTCCCACTGGCAGCAGGTGCTGGAGTTGTCTCACTGACAGCCATTGCATAAATGAAGCTTCCATCTGTGGCATAAAAAGATACAATATTGGATTATTTTGTAACACATTTCTTATATTACATGGAGTTATTGGTAATACATAACTTTCGAGTTTTACAACTAGTGAACGTACGTCAACTTTAGATTGCAGGCACAAGAAATAGGCAGTTGTGTTTTGGATAATCGAACAGAGCAAATGAGGGTAGATTTCACATTTGTATGGTTGGCACTCAGTATGGAGTGAGTGTGGCTAAACCCTTAGACAAAGAAATAACTAAAGAGAGGTATGGGAAAATATGCAGGTAGTTGTACTACAAAATAAGCTGCTACATCAAATACTAAATGGTCTACAAGTTATGAATTCGCTTTCAGTCATCACAAGGAAAAAAATGTAACGTAAAATTATTGTTTAGCAAAGATTTACTCACAAGCTTTTCACGTTTCCCAAAAAAAGTTTTTTTCATTTCAAATCATCAAAGTAAGTTTTGAAAAAAGTATTACTTTTATTCTAGCAAGTCCAATGAACCTGCTAAGGAAATATCTTACAACAAAAAATGTCACGCGCATCATATTTACCATTATAGATAGACTGAGCTGAACTTCATCTAGCGCTGTGGGAGCTCTCCCAAAATCTACCAGTTTTGCTGTTGCGGTTTTCTGTGTGATTTTTCCCTTTTGATGATAAATGTCAGTAATTATATCAGTGGCAGCTGGTGCTTGATGTCTTGCCTTAAAAAATGGCGCAGTGATATCTTACAAACAGCAGCCATTACAGTGTAAGCCAGCAAATGAGAAAATAAAAAAATGAGATTTTTTTTATCATATGCAGTTATAGAGTTAATATGTACATACTTGAATATACATTGTATACATATCAGGGCTATTGACTATATGTCTATGCCATGCATGCCTATACATCTATGCATGGATGTATTTTGTAGGCACTTGAACATTTTATTTTACATACTAGGCAGCCTAGTACCATAAGCTTACATACCATATGTTTGTGTGCACTATGTCTATGGATTACATGTCTATGTACCATGTCTATTCATGCCAAATTTCTGTACCATAAGTCTGTTTACTATGTGCTGGTATGTATCATGATTTGTATGTACTACCATAGTGTCACTGTTTGCCATTTGTATGCTTAGCAAAACACACTTTTTATAATTCCTTGGAGTTGTGTCACCTTTAGTTTGTGGTATTCAAAAGACCACAACTCTATTTATTCTCTTAAAAAGCAAGTTAAACCTGACACAGATTTTATTGTTGCTCTTACCTGCACAAGATTTGTAGTAAGGTGAGGTTGTATAGCAGTTATCTGGCAGGTTAGACCGACAGCAGCTACTTCTTTGGGCTGACTCCTATCCACAGCTGTGAAAGTGGCAGCAGGTCTCAAAATCTTGTCTGTGACACAGTTTACCTGCAGCTCATCCTGTACGGGAAATGGAAAGTATGCGCATAGTTTAGAAAACTAAATGATGTAAGACCAATAAAATAAACTCATGCACCTTTAGATGCTTTACCTGCTCGTAAGAAGAATTTAAACCTTGAGGTTTGTTGGGAGGTGAAGGTGAAACCTCAAAGATAGCTTTCTGTAAGCATGCAAATGTTTCAGCAGTATCACAGCCAATTAGCCTAAGAACTTCCATAAACGCTGCCCTCATTTCTCTTGTTGAGGTATGCTGTTCTTCTGATTTGCTTTTGAAGTCAACTAGAAAGTCTGTAATGAGCTTTTCCATGTTTTCGTTGCTAGTCAGCTGATGTTTCCTTGCAGCCTATCATTGTACAAGAAAGTTTTTGCGAAAACCTATATTTTCAACTTAAAAAGATCTTTTTATTTTTCAAGTAGAGTTTTAATCTCAATTTATCAGAATTTTTTACATTTCTTCATGAGACACAAGAATAATCTATATACGAAACAAATAAAAAAGCAGGTAAATTGTGATTGAGATGTCTATGCCAGAGCACATAAACTACTTACATCTTTCTCCGAAGCCTGCTTCTCTTCTCTACTCTCATTAGCGATCGCCAGCATATTGATGTTTTGAATGTCACTGTTTAGTGACCATCCAAGAGACTGGTTCTGATAGGACACTTTGTGGGTGTAGGACTCCTCAAGGCACCCATCACTTTCGACCAAAGCAGCTAAAGTGAACATGGAAATGCATCTGTTCGTATCTACTAGCCCCTTGTGGTAAGCTACCCAAGCTGACTCTACCAACATCTGTACATAACTTCTGTATGTACTGTTGTGCTTCTCATCGCGCAACTCCTGTAAATAAAAACCAAACTTGACTAAAGTTTACCTGTCCTGATACAGAGTCAATCATGCTATTTTTACCAACTTGAAGTGAACGATTTAGTATTATATAGCAGAGGACCAGAAAAAAAGGATGTCACTAAACACAGCAGAAAAATAAAGGGGGGCGTTTATCCTACATGATAAATACTACAAAGTCATAATACAAATTGGCAATCCTGTAAATAGGGGAGCAATAAATCTACTACCGCACTTTCTAAGGTAAGCATGCATCTCAATAGGTTGTAGACCTACATACTGGTGGTAAAAAGTGCATAAAACTCTTTCTTACTTTATGAAATTTAGCATTTTATGATTTTTCAATATCAACTTAACTACCAAATAGTTTAGTGTTGAATTGATTTCAAACTACAACTGATTTTTCGGGGCTGCAAATCAAATAATTTGTGCGGGTACTTTTTTATAAACTCTACCGAGGTAATTTTGTTATAAGTTCAATTTTTATTTTTTTTATGAATCTGTGAGTGATTGTCTGACACTAGTTTGGTGATTAGAAACTGCAGAATCTCGTAATAATCACAATAACTAATTCTTCTAATGCGACAAGCAAATGCATTTCATGCGCTTCTTAGGGACTGTATGTTCATAGCATAAATAGAAGGGTACAGTCATGTGCTATCTAACAGGATAAGATAGGGAAATTGAAATTAGGAAGTTTCTGAAATGTTTAGAAACATATTTTATAAAAGTAAGGAAGCATTCTCATGCATTTAACAGGAAACGATGGATCACGATGTATAGTTACATAATATTGTTTACTCTTGTGATAAACACTAAAAAGACACATCAAACAAAACAATATTCATCTATGTAGTTTGTATCAGAACTGTAGTAAAAGTTAACATCAAAATGTGTAAATAAATACCTTCATCTCTCCCTGGTTCATCCTCGTTGATTCTCTCAGTTCTGCAACAACCTGCTCTTCATTAGTTTTCGATAGTTCTGATGTATTCTAAAACGTACATGGAACAATCTCCTGCAGTAATTGCTGCTGCAATTTTTTGTATATACCATGAAACACGCCCACAAGTCTCAAAGCCCAAACACTGGAGGCATCTAGCACAAACTCCCCAAGCAAGTTCCCCTTTTGATTGCCACTGGCAAAACTGTATAGCCACTCAAGATCTCAAAACAGCTTTGACATTCATTGGCAGAGAACGTGCTGATTGGTTGGTACATGCGATAGCGAGTAATCATTTCCATTTCCAGTTATTAAAAATAAAAGGATTTTGACAAGTTTTCTCAAAATTATTAATATGTGCTAACCAGCGTAGAAGAATTGGAGTGCCATAGTTTATTTACATGTATTGTTCGTAATTATGAGACTGTTAAAAAACTGTTAAGATTGTAATATTAATAATAATAACAATTACTTCCTGTATTATCATGATTATTAATAAATGTTTGCTTAGCAAGCCCCCATTATTACTCTACAATAATAATGATTATGTAATATACAGCATAACAAAATCTCTTGTTCATTATTAATGTGTCACACCGAAATATTAATAATAAATGAAGTAAGACGCAATGTATTTAAACATTATTCAATACATATTATATACGAACAGAGTTAACTACTCCCTGTGAGTAGATAACTCTCACCGTAATCGCTATCCACATTCACAGTGTGCTTACACAGCATAACCGCATGGCAGTTTTGTTTGTGAAAATTGCCGATTGGCGCGTATTCTGTTTCCAATGTGTTTGAGCCTTTAGTTCATTTTACAAAACATTCAAAATACCTACGCGATGTCTCAAGTGCACAACATGCAAATATAAACCAGTACTGTAACTCAAATTTAGTTGAAGCAACATTGTAAAATCAGTAAAAAACACAAGTGGTCTGGTGGACATGCATTTGTGATGTAAACTGATAAATCGTTGCTAAGGTGCCGATATAAATAAAACAATGACTGACGGAAGCACACAATACACACAATCCAATCATAAGCAAACAAAACAACTACATGGGCGAGTCATACTTTTAACCTTCCAAAACGGAGTTCAAGGTCAAATATAGACCCTATAAGGCCTTATTCTCCTTTAAAAACAAAAACAGTTCCTTAAATAAATAACAATAAATTATTAATGTATAATATATCTATTTTGGATAGTGAAGTAATCATAGAACTGACATAGCATATTATGGTGGAAAGAATGATCATACGAAATTATACAGTGAGACTTTCAGACAGGAAACAAGATTCAGATTTTGCCTGTTATTGAACAAATTTTCTTTTTACTTTTACTTGCTTCAAATTTTTACTTTTTCTGTTTATATTAACAGGAAGAAAATGCTTTATCAATAAAATATTATTAACATTCATTAACAAGTTCTACTTGAGATACCCATAAATAGAGAATTAACAATTAGGGAATTAAGGCTACTAGTAACCCCACAAAACACGATTATTATGTTTTGTATGCATATTGCACACAGCTTACATGTATGTGCATAATATACTCTACCTGTTGCTCAGCTTTCAACATTTCTATGACTGCATCGACATCTGTAACATTTTGCTGATCATCGGCTGTCTTGTAGATTTCCGGTGAGTTCTAAAATATAAAATAGACAACTAGCTGTCATCAAAGCGACAGGAACTGGTCAAGTACTAGGCTAGGTTAGTCTGGAAGTTTCTGATCAGCTTGAAAACAGTGATCGGCTTAATCAATTTTTCCTATGATTTGTCATACGTATTTCCTGAGAGGCAACTCTCACTCGAAGCAAAATAACTCATAGGTCAATAAGTTGACTTATTAAGGAAATAACATGGTTGATTGAAGCTATTTTTATAAAAAATGTTCTATTGAAATGCTAGTATGTCTTGCTCGCATGCACAAAACTAACAACAAGCTGCACTGCTAGTCTGCTCAAGAATTAGACGGTCTAAGCAATAAATGTGTCACACGAAGTGACTCTTTTTTTGTAAGGGGAAACAAGTATGACCCGTTTCAGTTTACTCGTATTATTAAAAGGCTTACCTTGAAGTCGATGTTCTCGTCTTCATTTTTGTCACTTTTCAGTGACTTTCCACTGCCGTCACAACTGTCGCAAAAAATGGTTTTCTGCTGCAGGCAGTAGTGCTAGAAAAGAAGCAGATATCTAATGATACAACATTGCCTGTTTCTAATTAACGGTAGCAACAGCTACGAAGTCTTTGTGAGTAACTTACACTTCTTTTGTTTAGTAATGGAGGTCTGCATTTCTTAGAGACAACCTCTACTCCCCTAATGTGCACTCCATCAAACGTCGCTGGTGAATCCTGACTCTTTAACTGATTACCAACACCAGAGAGAACTTTCTGTGGCTGTAATGCATACAGCCAACATTTACAGCCTGCTATATAAATACGTAGAAAGTTAAACAAGATCAAATGTACCGAAATGCAAAAGCGATGTCTATGGTCTCTATGCCTTAACAAAGATTAGTGATGGAAATGGGTACTCGTTTGCCTCGGACCACCGGTTGTCCCCTTTTGAATCCGGTGCGAATCCAAATCGATTCCAACATTTTTGAATCCTAACAAATCCATAATTGTTCGGCCTTTAATCGATCAATTACGACTATAGTAAAAGCATATAGTCGTAACGCGCTGATCTAGTTACTTATGCAGCGTTGTGTCTATCGTTTTCAATGACAGAGGTCATTGCCTAAGTCATCCGATAGCCTGCAATCTGAGGAAGGTCGGATGCCGTGTATACTTCCAACCAGTAGACTAGCAAACAAAATCACATGTCAATCACATGTGCTGATTAGCAGTCACGAGAGCTAGTAGTAGTAGGAAATAATAAAAATGTCAAAGAGAAGCTTTGTCTGGAATTATTTCTCACTGCTCACTCAGCAACATGCTCAATCTAATACTTATTATCTCTGACATACTCAATCAATTCACTTGACTTGACCAGTTCACTCGACCAAGAACACTGAACCTTTATTATATTACTACTCCTTGATAATAACTTCAACAATAATTAACAAAGGTAAATGCTGTTTATTATTGATTATAGGTAAATATTTGTAGTTGTATTGATGATAAATCAGTAAAATAATTAATTTTTATTTATTGTAAACCCTAATTAGGATGTTTTTGTGTTTGCAAAATTGGAAAAAAAAAGAAAAATGCTGCTTGCTATTACTTGGTACATAAACTTTACTAAAATTGCATTGATCATCAAGTAACCTAGAGACCTGTTTGACCTTCCGTAAAAACTTGTTTAAACAAGGAGTTGTCAAACGTAAATAGGATTCAGAGCGGACTGCCTTGGACCGGTTCGATTTGAGTGGAAAGATTCGGAATTGGACTGAACCTGAATTTTTTTGTCCCATTCCATTACTAACAAAGATAAGCTAAATTTTTAAACACCAAGGATTCGCGGCACATCCGTAACCCTAATAATTTCAAGCTCGGAGGTGTTTAAAACTACTGATGCATAAAATGCACCAGCAAGCCTGTTAGATATGACGTATTCAAAAGCTGGCAGCTGTAGAGTTTTTTTGTGAAATATGAATGCGAATAACAATGGTCGATGTATGCTAGGCATAATTGATTGATATGTACTCAGATAATAGCTGTATTAGTTTCGTGGCCAGCAAAGTTAGTATTGTGACTGAACTTCATTTACAACAACCTCCTTCTTTCAGGCATGGTCACACTTCGACAATATTGCAACGAGATAACGCATAACTGCGTCGATACCGTAACAGGTGAGGATAACACACTTCACTGAGCTACTAGTCTACTAGCCAGTGGCGAATGTTACTGCTTTGTTCATGCCGGAAAATTGCTATTGAAAAGGCAATCATTTTGATATTGCATAGTTTATATTTCGGTGTACGTTCCGTTGCAATAGTTTCAAAGTGTGATCGGACCTTTCTTATTCTTATAGTCTGCCCAATCGTATTTTCATACAATAGAACCACCACAATTGCCACAAACTCATATTTAGGAGTGATCTCCTGAGGCAATTACGTATCCTTATGGCCAGACAGAAACTGTTCGATGAACTATCCCCACCTCCCCCTCCTCTTCCTCACTCACTTGATTCCCGAGAAATAAGTGAGTGTAGCTGATAAGTAATAAATACCATTCTAATCTCAGCACTACAAGACAGCGCAAGTGATATTGTAGTAGATTTTCTCCTCCTACTACGGACACAATGGCATCCACTTCAACTGGACACTGACTGGACACTTCGGGGTCCGCGATCCCGACAAATCACACAGAGTTTACACGAATAAAATACTTCATTATATCAATCTGTTCCACAACATAATAAAGGTATAGCACAAAAATACACCAACTTCTGCCTTCTTACATGTACAGTGGCTCCTTTTATAGGAGAAGACCGGAAAACTCACTCTCTTATTAAGGGTGCGCCAATAACATACAATAATACAAAATGCGTACAAATACAAGGAGGTAATACAAATCACAATAACATAGTAAACTAATGGGAGGAGCGAACGAGAGCGAACACATGGCAAAGTGGCTCTGGGCTCTTTTCCCGCTGTTTCTGCGGTGGTAAAAATCTTCCACTCCTTGTAAGGTATCCACACTTCCTAGTCTCTGCTCCCATTGCTTGCATTGCTTCAGTATCCATGTGACAAAGGGTTTCCAGCTCCTTCAGTACCAGGCTACCTTTAGCAGCCATCTTTATTGGATGGCCCAGGGCACTGACTAGGGATAGGTCCTCTATGTTGTATATGTATAATACAGGGTCTATGCTGGCCCGTATAGACCCGGTATGGCTGGTATCCTTAAATTCCGGAAAATACATATATACGATCAAGGGAAAGGCTCCGGGTCCACTCCAACCTTCTGTCACTGGTAGGGGAAAGGGTGTAGGGGATTTAGAGTGGGAGAAGGTGGGGAAAGGGGCCTAGTTTGTCTAATTATCATGAAAATCTCTCCCAATACTAATGAGCCCTAGTCAGGGTAACTAGCTGTTACGTTAGGTCACGTGATATTTTTGGTAACAATTTGTATATAACATTGCGTGTAGAATGACATGCAGTCAGCTAATCAAGCACCGTGCAGTTTATTGCTATAACAATAGATGGCACTGTGAACCCAGAGCTGTATAGGATGGAAATATAGGAGCTTATAGATCGATGGAAAACCGTTACATAATATTAAATAGATGAGGAAAGGATACCAATGTGGCCAACGTCGCCACCTGGCTGCATGCATTTGATTTGGTATTTCTGCCACCCAGCAAACAATACAAACAAACAATAGGTATTATCATACATGGCTTTAAATGCAGTGATACATGTTCATCCCCATTTCATTAATTTTGATATATATATTGTGGAATTGATCAGTATCTATTTATAGGCTGCGCAGTACCAGCCGATAAAGTTTGTTAGATGGCTCAGGGTATGAATGCAGCTATAGATAGAGCATGTTAATAGCATATGAAATGTCTTGAGTGACAGATTCACTGGCACGGCACCCTTTCTGTCGATGTGGTTATATCTGGTAATGTGAAAATTATGACTTCGATGGCTACTTACAGGTTGATGAACTCAAGGAAGTAATTTTTCCCGCCAATGTTGACCCATGACACCACTGGTGTCAACACATATTTAAAAAGTGTCTTTCCATCAAACAGCTCTACCTAGTTTCTACTGAAATTGCACTCAATGATCCTTTAGTTGCTAGAACTACTGCTATCACACTACTTGTTTTATGGTTTAAACAATGAATGCAATTGTATCAGCGCAAGATCAGTCAATCAACCAATAGTAATCCGAAGTAGTTAGTAATTAGCTAGGCAGTCAACTAGTCAATGACAACCTGCGTAGAGCACTGCGGTTGGTTAAGGCTAGTATCAGTATCACATATACACGAGCAATTATCAAATGGCCAACAAAGCATTTATTTATCAATAGACCCGTCTCCTTCCCATTTACGAGTTTGAACCGCAATGGAAGCTAAGCCTTGAGCCATACTTTTAGGCTCTCTTCGCTTGTGTAACCCAGCCTGTCTGCAGCCTGTCCGCAGTCTGTCTGCATTCACAAACAGGCATCAAAAATGTCATGAGTAATTTTCTTATCATAATACGATGGTAGAGAGCGGTAATTGTTATTTCATGTTACCTTTTTTGTTTGAAGTAGTTAATACAGTTGAATAAATTGATATTATTCAACTCGATAAAATCATAACAAAGGTGAAGGTATGTAAACCTTCAGTAACGACAAAATCCAACCTGCTATGTTTCACAGATAAATCAAACCAAGCTATGACATAACGGTGTCATTTCATCATTGACCATTCATAAAAAATATTCCACTTTTGATTTGGTTTTTAATGATTTTTTTGTTTTTCTATATCGTTATAACACACTGTGATAAAATATATTCTAACGTATGATGGCATAGCCAATAGACATACATTATACGTATAATACAAATAAGAAATCCAGGTGATCACATGATCATTTCGTGCTGTGTACACACCTACACAGTCATGTGACTGGCTAGCTAGACCCTAATTAATGCGCACCCTGTCGTCTGCTGGCTGTTATCTATTTTGATAAAACCAGAATGTTATGGCTATATATGCATATCGCGTACCACCGTAGGCCTGTCAAGTTTCGTTAAACTAATGTATCTCAGGCTGTACAGAATTTGTAGAAAGTGAATACTAGGCGATAGAAAAAAATGTCATGCCATAACTTCCATGAGGTCAATATATGGGCTCCGGGCACAAAGATGAACAAAGGAAATATGCATGTTTCCCTAATTAGTGAAACAGTTTCATTTTGTTGGCAAACAAACAAGGCACCCAAAACAGCTCAAGTAGTTTGGCAGTTCAAACGATGAGTCAACCACTGAACTACTAAAAAGTAGCAATCCCACAAGTAATAGCTATATTGACAAGGTATTTTGCAGGGCTAGCTGTTGTGCAGCTATCCCACAAAGGGCGAAGGAGGAGGATTGTGAGTTGTGAGTGGCACGATGTTAACATGTATAGGGTCGGACCAAAGATCAATACGAGGCCTATATTAATTGAGAGCTATCTACTCTCTATCAAAGCCTTCAAATCAAAGTAGTTCCTTACTACTAGTTGACTATCAAATACAAGGTTATCAAAAAGGTGATGTCTGCACAAATGTATCAAATGGGGCTAGTTTTTTCGAGTGGTATGTTGATGAAGAGACTTTTGTTTGATACACACGCAGTATAAGTATATCTAATAAACCTACTTTGCGAGGCTTCAGTTTGTTCTTGGTGATTTTTTTCTTAATGGATCGAAATGGTGATAACAGTCTTGTCATCAAACCTCGTTTTCCCTACAAACAAAAGTTTAGCAGTTGACCATTATTTATTTACCAATTAATGTACATGCATGTAATGGCATGCATGTACACATTCATAACTAGAGGCAATAAACCGGGCTAGCATTGCTAGGCACTCCATATTTGTAGCTTATCTCATCAATAGTGCCTAGACCGATGAGATAAGCTACAAACTTTACTAGTCAGCTAGTGCATACTATACACATCTACGGCTACACGAGACCTAAACTCTGTTATACATAGCAAACCCAAAGACAACTACATGTCTCTTTGGTAAATACTTCATTCTAAACAAACACTCTGACTGCGAAAAATGTGCTAGAAGTTGTTAGCTTGAGGTCTATTACATTGATTCGGTAAAAATCATCAAATGTTACACAATATGAACCTCATTTCTAGTACTAAAATTGCTCAAGGTAGCAACCGCACGGCCGGGTTCGTCACCACAGCAACTTGCTGAAAGCAAGCACTTGCAATCACACAGGGTGTTGTGGTATCTGATTGCATCTGCTAGATTAGCATTGAGCCAATTAGGCTACCATATAACATATATGTTTGTAATCTCACGCCAGCCGAGTAACAATGGAAATGGAATAACAAACAATTTTCACCCATCTTGGGGATACTACAGTTATTAGTAACTGATGCTATACAATAATAAAAAGTTAAGCTCGCTAATTTTCTACTGCTAATCTCCTGATTCCAAACTCACTTTAAACCAAGCCATGGTTTATGCTGATCATTTCATAAGTCAGCACTTGAGATGTAAACTCTTTGGGCTAGTTTGATAACAAACCTCCACAAAGTTAATTTTCCTAAACGTACTTGATACTTACCTTTCCTTCAGCCATTCTCTCTCTTTCTCTACGTCACCCCAGCCTCAACAGGTGAAGCTTTGGCTGTATGTTTGAATGTTTCTACAAGATATGTGAAAACTTGAGCAGCTCTTTTTGAGCACTTGCGCTTTGTTTGCATTAAATACTAGAAATGAAAAGCCTATTCGTAGAAGGAAGTTTCACTTCAGTTTTACTTCAGTTTCACTTCAGTTTTACTACACCTCGACAAATTATTTCCTCCAGAGCCAATAGATAATAAATAACTGCCAAGAAAGATAAACTTACAGTCTTCGTGTTTGTAAGATACTTACACACCTCAGCTAACAAAGGACTTCAATCCCAAAAATAATTTGTCAAAAGTTAGTGTTTACAGTTTTATTATGCTGTTGCTCACTAGTGGATTGTTAGTAGACAACTCCAAATATCTTTGTTATAAAATGTACGCATTGCTCACTAGACAGGCTTTCAAAGTAAATTGATTGAATATTTAACATGGAGATAGTAGATAGTTATTCAACACACACAGACAACCCTGGCGTCTAGAATATTCAACATTTGAGCCCGGTTCGATGACTTAACAGAACATTATGTTGTGCGGTAAGTACTTGCGGCTGTAGGCTATATTATTATTGTGGTCTGGGCTGATAATAGTACATATACAGTAGTTATTTAAACTTCCAGGACCAAATACATAACACAAAATGTTTACTTGCCAAAAAGGATCGAATCAAACTTATACCAAACCACCCCTCCCCCCCCCCCCCCCCACCCAAAGTTAAAAAAACAATTCTATGAAAACCAGTAATTACTAAACCAATTATAGTGTATTAGTATTTTCGAGTGAAAAAAAAAATTAATAAGAAACTTTAGGATTGTTAAAGTGCAATTTCGTTCGCCACAACTGCAATTTTGGGGTTGGCATTTGGAGGTACGTATTTTAAAGATTATTTACAAACTAGTCCAAAGGCGAGGGTTGGCGGGGGGGGGGGTTGGCTTATTATGATAAAACCAAATCGAGGTTTTATATGCATTTAACGCTAATAGCTCCAACTGCTACTGTTTTGAAGACCACAAGTTTCTTACTACAAATGTGATAGTTGACTGCAAAAATTATTACAGATCTGTGCATTGATTACAAAACATGGAGGTTAATGAGCATTGTATAACGCAGCAAAGAATATAGAATTTGATATGAATACAGTACGCATGCAAAGAAATAATAATAATGAAAAGTTTTACAACTTAAAATAAATTTTTGCATCTTGTTTTTTAGCATTAGTTTTTTTGTTAAATAATTACTGATTATTTTCTAAGAGACTCCAAACTGATTTGAACAAGATTTCATGAATCATCTCGTTACAGTAGCTTCTATTTTTTCAATAGCGTTTCTACGGCATATAAAAGTGACTGACCGGGGAGAAGGGATTTGTTGCAGACTAAAGAGAAGCGAAAATTCTCGATGGTTTTAAAAAGTTAATTAACTCCAAATCAGTTGAGAACCATTTATTGTCAAGAATACACTATACTGAATGTAACCGACCCATCAGTAATAAATTGTCTGTTAGATCTTAACTAGCACCAATGCTAACAATTGCACCCTCTAAGCAAGGGGTCAATTATGGTGGTCAATGCAAGCCCATATTTTTTATTCAGTTTCCCAATCCAGACACGGGGAGATGAAAGCATGCAATTTTCTATGTGTTCGCCTATCTATCACTGTTTGTAGCAATATTATTCTGTTCAAGAGTTTTAACAATTTCTGGTCGATCTAGGCAAGTAATATGAACAAGTTACATGATTGTGAAAATTGCCTTTGTTCATGCCCAATATCTCTCACTAAATTTTACATCGATATTTGCTAAACGCTGATGTCTAGAGTTGATGCAAAACTTTAAAGTTATTTGATGCACTGGTCATCTGTTGATGAGTTTCGTTTCTTGAAGCAAAACTGTCCAATTCAGATGATTTAATCTATTCACAGCTCTCCTTGTGAATAGATATTCTTATTGCACAACAAGCTTGCACACGCTATCCAAACCATATGTATAGTTGACCTCACAGCAAGTTGACTGTTGTTCCACTGTAGTTTAGAGAAAGCTGATGCAAGATTGTGCACAACCAGTAAATGATAAAATGGTAGTAAAATTTACAGTATTTTCGTGTATTCAGTTTTAAACTTTACCCAAAGAATTTGTATATTTGGTAACTATATAGAATAAATACAAAATGTATGGTAGTTGTATCTACAGTAAGTGTGGTAAATGTACTGGTGCTTCCACATATGCACAGAATGTGTGAATAAAAAAATTTTACTATGGAGTGTGTGGTCCAACGTATAAAAGAGCGATAGTGTTGTGAAACTTAAAAACTAATGGCAAAATACGCCAAAAGGAAACAAAAATTGTTTGAAATGATATTTGTGTTTCCATCACACATTTATACTGTCTAATTGTTCTCCATGCCTTTATGCAGCATGAGGAAGTGCCTTCTCTGGGCAGGTAAAATATGGTTGGTGGTCGACTCTGTCTCCTTTTGTAACTGTTACTCTCCTGCATGAATATACAAAACTCAGATACCACTCACAAAGCAAAATACAGTAATTTACTGTATTGCAGCAATGGATAAGTTACTGGCATATAATACTTGTTTCTGATTTAACTAACTGATTTTTTATAAACAGCATCAAAAAACTGAAACTTTTACATCAAAAGTTTTGTGGTTAATATTTTGTGATTGTATTGTATGTGATAGATAATTATGTTTATATCGCTGCATTCATTCACAAAATGAATTAACTTTTTTGACTCAAAGAATTACTACAATCATGAGTCAGTAGTTGCCAGCACTCACGTTCTGGTGTATAGCCACCATCGCGGGGCTGCACTGCGTCGGTGTTATTCAGCCCATTTGTTTCATCCTCTTCTTGAGCCGCCTCGTCTTGGTCATCTACTTGATCAGGATGTACATACACCTGTGGGTCCCTCCCTTCCTCTGCTTGCACGGGAAATTGATCCTCCATTGGCTGAACCATGTACACCATGAGTATACCCGAGAGATATGTGAAGCCCGCACATCCATACAGTCTTTGGTATGACAAAATATATTCCACATCTACAACACAGAATAAAACTGGTAAGTGTTCTCTGTGACCATTACTACTAAAATCGTGATTGTTCTGTTCGCAAGTCGATGTTTTTAAATTTCTAAAACCTATCAGCATTGAGAGAAAATAGTAACAAAAAAATGTACAAACATTTCTTGAAAACATAATTTAGAACTCTGAAGTTGAATTAATCAAAAGCTTATAATTATTTCAGATTGTTGAATTATACTTTTTAATTTGAAATACAAGTAAACAGCAAGAGAGTATAAAAAAGTTTATTACCTGAGGTTTCCAGCACTGATTTTAGTTCCTCGTCTGTGTTGACCCTTTCTATCTCAGTTTTGGTACCTATAATACACAGACTTTTCATACGCTAATAAGATATAATAGAGGCAAGGTTAAATAAGTGTTAAAGTATTTGCGATAGTGAAAGAACCACCAAACAGACATGAGTGACAAAGTGTTCACCTCACTGGTGTTTATAAAATTTTCACACAAAAAGAGAATACGTTCATTCAGTTTACTGATGTTGAGAAATGTGACAAGTTTTGGCACAAAAAAAACTTACATTTTTTAAAAAAATTGAGATTATCTTCAAATTATCTAATTAATACTTTTTACGCCAATATATAAAATAACTGTAACCTGACACATACCAAATTGTCCGAAGTTGCCATCAGCCAGTCCGGATCCACCTCCTCCACCAGGTCCAGTTAACTTCGTAGTATCTGGTGGCTTTGCTGCTTTTTGTAGAACTGCCGAAAGGTGGTCTTGATCGATGATATAATGTCTCACGTAGGGTGTTGTTTGGCCTTGACTTCCATTGTCTTCTGAATAAGTGACAATGTTTTCATTTTCTTCACTCTGATTGTTGGAGTTTTCATCATTTTCATCATCCCATTCGTTGCCACTTTCAGAATCTCCGTCGTCCTTGCCACCTTCAGGTTGTCCGTTCTCTGATTGTCTACCGTTGCTTTGGTTGCTGTTGTTATTCTCAGCACCTTCCGACCTCTCCCGTCCACCACTTCCTGCCTGTCTGCCTTCACAATCTCCACGGTAGTTTTTAGTGTTTTTGAGAATGATAGGCTCATCAGCGCTCTTTTCACTATACAGGTCATCAAATTTGATGGGAGTTATTTCACTTTTATGCGACTTTTGATTATTACATCTGCCGTTACATCCGCCATGACATCTACCATCTACCAAATTATTCTTGAAGAATAACTTTCTGCCGTAGAGTCTCCCTCTTCTTGACTGTATGAATACCTAAATACAATTTATTTGGTGTTTCATGTTGCATAGACGTATAAAAACTAAAGAAACTCCATTGTAACTGGCATCTCTATATTGTAGGTGTTATTTCTCATTGGTCAATAATTTGAATAACGTGTTTCAATAAAACTAATGTTTTGTTCTCACTACCACTTTTAAAACATTGAATATTTCCTGTCAGATTTTCCACCAATTGAGAAAAAAAAAAAAAAAATAGAGAGGGTTCGACAAAAAAAGTTCCATTTCTTTTATTCTGAATACTAAGTGTATTTGCAGGCTGGATCGATGAATATCTGTTATTATTTATATTTGGGAACAACATTGGTGGCCTGCAAACGCGTCGATCCAGGCTTCGTATAAAATTTCCGTGTGCATTGTAGCGAGTATAAGTTTTTTCGCGTGTGTAAGCAATTCATTAACGGTGGTCATGGTGTCATTTACCAAGGCTCCATGCTATGACACTGCTCTGACAGAAAGTTAACTTTGAAAGTCGACGTTGTTTTTTGGCATGGATTCGACGAAGTTGACTTGGTTTTGTCCCAGGTGAAAGTCGGTGTAAAACATCGGCTTCGAACTTCAACGTTGAAAAGTGCTGCAGGGATGTAGAACTTGGCACAGTACTATCGCACTAGCAGTTTTAGGCATGCGCCAACACACTCCGAATGCGCTCCCACATCAACATCCATGCCAATTCAGCCTAATGCAATTATAATTAGTTAGTAACTGCTGGAACCTTGCCTGCATTGTTTAGTGCATGCTCGGTGATTTTTTGACAACAAATTCTGCATTAATCTAATCACTTGAAATTTACGCAGTGACTAAACTGAAGTTTATATATGTAAATAATAAATAGTTATTATATTATTAGACTATTGTTATTTATTTAATAATAAATAAGGGAATTGGAAAGAACATAGACAGGAATGAACATTAACAGGGATAAATGCAGACATAGTTGAAATGAACATAGACACATTTTGAAATGAACGCCGACAGACCGAGAATGGATGTTGACTATGCAATAAACAAGAAATTTTTCACTTTCATTGCCGGATGTGTTTAGTTTGTTTTTGGTGATTTATGAAATATCATTTCCACTTTCATTCCAGGAATTGTCTACGATAATATTTTTCATTCCTAGAACGAAAGTCAAAACCAAAGTTTATATGTTGCCAGAAATGAATGTAGACACTTCCTAGAATGAATGTCGAATTTTTCTTCTCTCTAACATAGTCAATGTTCATTCCAGGATGTGACTACGTTTATTCCAGCTATGTCTGTATTCATTCCTGTCTACGTTCGTTCCAAATTCCAATAAATAGTATTATCAAAATCATTATTAATTATAACATAATTTATTTATTTAATCATCACCTCCATTTATCACTACCCAATGCTGATGCTGTCAATACTGATAGACTGCTTTAATAATACTTTAATAATACTATGTCGTCTAAATAATTGTTTTAATAAAAAATGACATTTGATAATAAATCGATAATAAATAATAAAAAATCATATTGTTTAGTTAATTGTTGGATATTATTCATCATAATGCTCGAGCATGATTTCAGGTTCACAAAGAAACTTTGGTAACTGTTGCATTGCATTATTTTTGGGGCCAAAGTAAATGAAAAAAATACAATATGTTGCTATGGCTACGAGAGCCCAATTGCTCATGCCGCCCATGGAATGCGACATCCGGTATACGTAAATGCAGATGTCGCAGCACACCGATGACTTCCAAAGTTGACTCTCAGTAGCAGATAGTAGCGAGATGAAGAATAAACAGCCTCACATTTGTCCGGTTGACAACGTTTATTTCGAAGCAATTTATTCTTGATTGACTGTAACATTTATCTTTACCGTTTAAACAAAAGGGCTGTGATTTTTATTATTATAATAAATTTATTTACAACACATGACTACTCTATATGATAATCATAATAATTAATAACAATAAACAACATATATAATTTATATCATTAATTAATAATGATGAAAAGTAATACTGGGAATGAACTGCTTTAAAATAAACGTCACCCACGTGGTATATATTAATTTTGTGTGCTGGATTGGTAGTGTTTGCGACCTACGAGCATGCCTCGCGAACTAATTTCAGTTTTTCCGCAGGGATGGCTTTCCGCGATCCACTTAAAATATTGCTGCCGACCCCTTTGTATTAAATAAATTGCGAGAAATATTGTTTATTTAATTGATTGTATGGATCGATTCAGCCCGCAAATACACCTAAAGCTTTGTCTTCAGCCAGCCTTAATCAAAACAAAACCTCTATATGGAGATCAAATAATTAATAAAAAAAAAGTTATATTACATAGCATGTCAAACTTTTCTGACTTTGAGTACTCTTGCAAACTCACCTGCCAGGTTTTTACACACTTGTTTGAGGTTAATCTGATTTCCTTTTCAATGGCATTGCAGACGAAGGTTGAACATTCTAAATTTAACAATACATCCAATGTAGCTGCGAACAGTTAATACAGACGTGAAATTATTTTGCATCATAAAAATTTTGTCAATAGAAGTCAGAAACAAAATTCTTACCAACACTTAAACATAGTTCTGATGTCAGTACTTGGGAGTGGCCAGGAGGGAGCCAGTGGATACGATGAGACCATCTCTAAGACAAAATTGTAAAATAATGTTATGCGGTTTATTTTATAAACGAAGGCATATTTCTTCGATACTGATGCTATCTTAGTTGATTGAAGTACACCATCTAAATATCTCCAGGGGTAAACTTACCACAGTTTTATAGGAAAGTGCTAAATGCGAGTATCTCACGGGAGAGCAGCCTTGAGGTCTAGTTGGTTTGCAAACAGTGTGATGAGTCATTATAGACTCAGTTGGTACCACAGTTGTAGAGGATATTGGTGAAGGAGTACGGACCCGTAGCTGCAACAGTTGAGTAATGCTTGAGTGAGTGCCAAGAACGGTGAAAGTGTGTGTGAAGTTGTGAGGAGGGAAGGGGAGGTTGTTGGATGTTGCTGGAGGCCAACGGCGGCTGGTAAAAGCGGGAGTAGGTAATATGTAGATAATGCAGGTGATTGTTGAGTTGAGGTGTAATTAAACAAGGTATAGATGGGCTAGGATTGGTTTTTGTGCTTTTGTAAATAAATTACATAATAAGAGAATTCTGGAGTGGCGCAACGTTAAGGTAATACTCAAGGCAAGCAGTCTATCTTGAAGCTCACTAACCTTTGTTATACAATAAACCAAAAGTCCACGCATCTCTCATGCTATTCAACTCAAACAATACATTACATGGTCACAATACAAAATAACACACAACTCACCAGTGTAAAATCTCTTCTCGTTGCACATAGATTAAGCTGAACATCATCTGCTGCCATGGTAGTGTATCCAGAAGCTAACATTTTTGTTAGTATGACAGTCTGCGTGCTTTTCTGTATTTGGCAGCTGATGTCAGAAACTGTTTGTCGAAGATCTGATATTTTGTGTCGTGCCTACGAACAAGTGCAAGTAATGTATTACTGCCTTCAACCATTACATGGTACATCTACATGTATATACGTGTATATACGTGTATATACGTGTATATACGTGTATATACACGTATATACACGTATATACACATATATACGTGTATATTCGTGTAATGTTTCCTAACTACCACAAGTTTATGTACGATACTTCCTTACTTCGTTTATTTATTATATGTTGATGCACTCTCCTGTCTATGTACCATTATATCCGTATATACATTTATATGCATTTATGGAATCATTCACTATCAACACTACATGACTATTTGTTATTTAAGGAGTTGTGCCACCATAAAATACTAGGGCTTGAGGGAAACAACTCCATTGTGCTCACAGATAAGCAAGTAAATTGATCTTACCTGGGCAAGTATATAGCGTTTGATAAAGTTTTGTACAACACTATTTGTTATCTGGCAGGTCAGCTCGGCAGCGTTTAACTCCTGGTGCCAACTGCTAATCATAGCTGTGAAAGTGGTAGCAAGGCTCCAAAGTTTGTCTGTGACACAGTTCACCTGCAGCTCATCCTGTACAGGAAGTGCTCATTTATAACTACACATGCTTGTCACATAACTCAGTAACTTTAATGGTAAAAATCCCCAAAGTTTTTACCTGCATTTCAGAAGTCTCCAAGTTCAAAGTCTTTTTGCAAGACCCTGACAGCTTCCCAAAAGAAAGTTCATCTGGGCAGCTAGTCATATGGGTACGATTAGGGACTGTTGTAACTCTTGCTTTTATTTGTCGCTGTTCTAGGAGACGCCGTTCATTTCCTGATTTATTCTTTGCATCAGGAAGTAAATTGATGACTGGCTTCTGCAAGGTTCCACTGCTGGCCAGACGGCGCTTTCTTGCAGCCTACCCATTTATAACAGCACAGTTTATATATAAGCTAGACACCAGTCTCAAAGCTGATACGTACTATGTACATGTAGAACCATTAATGCAGTTTTTTATGGAAATCTACAAGACTACAATAAGAGAGGCCTGATGAAGAAAACACAAGTTAGGAAATGAATTGCTTACAGTGTCATCTGGAAATTCCCTCTCAGATAGTGGCTCCTCTTTTCTTCCACTGTTCGCAGCGTTTGTAGAAGGCAGCTCATTGCTGTCTTGAATGTTCATTGACAGCTTATTCAACAGTTTCTGACAAGCCACCATGTAACAAATGATATTGAGGAAGAAACAACCTTCAGAATTGTCACTCCTAACATCAGACAATGCACGAAAGTAGATTGCGAGCAGTTTTCGCACCTGAAAATAATTATTGAGTAAAAAGTTGATTTTCTACGGAGTAGAAATATTTCCAACAAAAAATTGATTTGTGTATTTAGTTTTTTAGGAAAAAATTTTGGATCACGTGTTGCAGCAGAGAAACTGTATGTGAAGGAGCGACTTTAGGTAGCTGTACCAGAAGGCATTAATCAGTCGCTACAAACAGCCACTCATTCACTTGAAGGCATCCGACTTTTGTGATGCACTTTTAAAATTAGCAGGTGGTGATAGGAAAAAGGTTGCCTGTATGCAACTACTTGATTTCTAGTAATGTAATAAATTATTTTGCTGCAGTAATCATATGTCTCCACTGCAAAGGGCAAAGATATTATTGGGTCAAGTTGAAAATAAAATGTTAGTTAATTTATAAAAGTAATTGATGCAAATTTAACAAGAGTTATGGTGTAGCTCATTGGTGCGTTTCAAAGAAAGTAGGAAACAAATGAAGAAGAGAAATCATTTATATTTACTTGTATGCTCCCTGTAATAACATAACATTTTTAGTATTTTACACAAATACGGTTTGTATGGTAGCAGCTAAAAACAAAATTGATAAACAATTTAATCATAAAGTTAACTTCACCTTACTTTTAGCATCCATATATATTTATTTCCCTGCATACCTGCATTTTAGGCTTTTGCATCATTTCTGCAACACTCTGTTGCTCATTCATCGTCCATGTTTCTAATACATTCTGAAGTATAGATAGATCAACCTGCTGTAGACAAAGAGGCGTGAAACTGTGAAGTGTTTGTCAGCAGTTTGTTCTCTAAGTAATGGGGAAAGTGACGATAAGAGTACATACGCCAAATGTCGCTAAAGTTTCAAGATAATTGATTCAATTGGCTGAGGAACGTTGGTAGTGCTCAAGATGCCCCCCCCCCCCCCCCCCCCACAAACAATTATTATCAAATTAGGCGCAAGGGATATCATCACCGAGCCCATTGTTGACATTTATTTTTAAGATGACAGAGAGGGTAGTTTACATAAACTACAATACTTCCCTTTTACGTAACAATTATACAAATATTGAGAACTTTCAAAGTATATGGTTAATATATTTAGGGATATATGTATTTCTGTTTCTTAAAAACACAGGAAATATTGTCACATTTTATTAGTTCAAATTGCTAACTTGACTGGTCATTTTTTTAATTTCCACTCTTGAAGTAGTTTGTTTTCTTTCTTATGGATGCATTTTGAAACCAATAAAAAGGGATTAAGAACAAAATAATTAAAACATCTGAAGCATATAATTCCATCTAGTGAAAAACTGTTTTCGATAATTGAATCGATTGAGAAAGACCGTCACTATCCCCATTGTCAGCTTTATAGCAAGTAGAACTAATCTATGCTGGACTTCATTCATCGGTTGCTTTTGTCTCTGGTCAGTCAGTTGTGAGATATTGACAACATTTTATATAGATGAAAATAAATAACATTAGCCAGTATTTTTCTGAATTTCTACGATATGATACGATTTAATATAATGTAGCCATACCTGTCACGGTGGCTTGTGAAAAGAACAAAGATATTTTAGATTAGTTGCTTCCAATGGCAGCAACAAGCAGCTGAAGGGTATAGAAGAAGGTATTGTGTAAATGGAAATCCAGGTAATAATCGGTTTTTTTTAATTTAGGGAGCCAATAGCTGAGGTAAACATCAAAGAAAGTAAAAATTTGCACTGTGAGCTGACTCTAGTATGAGTTTTGGCCAATAGAAAAACAGGAGATTTTGTGAGAAAATTGATATTCCAGGAGTTTTTCAGAGCTCGACAAACTTTAGGTATAAATCCCAGGAGAGCTTCTAACAAATGGGTGACATGTCAGATAGGAAGTTGATGCTGCTTTTCCTCTACGAGTAAATGCACAGTCATTCTGTTTACAGTAAATGAGCAAAGTAAAATGCCATGAAATGGCTATTTGGAGTTATCTGCTCATTTATCACAGATACATGTTAGATTAATCAATAATGTGAATACTTGCCTCAGCGCTGCAGTTTTCCTTTACATTTTCACGCTCATTGCAAGTGCCCTTACAAGAGCCAGTTTCCTTTTTGTTCAAGGCGGCTGCCTCCTCATTGTAGCGTGTCTACAACAAACCATCGGCACAAGCAGTAAGGGGAGGTGACTCATAACATAGCCATTGGCTTGCCAAGAGCTTTGCCTACAACATCATTGGTCTCTAATGAGCGTACAATTATTTCAAGTTCTAACAAATTTACTGGTAATTTCTTACAGCATTTTTTATCTGTAGCCGAGGTACGGAGGCTTCGTCGCCATATCCATGTGTGTTTGTGTAGCTTCCATCACTTTCCACTGCTAACTTCCCTTGATTGAACTGTAGAGCATTGCTGCCTAGCTTTGACTGTAATGTAATGGCTTAATGAGCAGATGCACTTACTATGTAAGATTAGAGAAAGGCTTAAGTGGAAAATAAGTTTCTAAAAACAGAACCAAACGCACCTACAGCAGTTAGCAACGCTTTGTGCAGAGTAATGTTTATGTTCTTTTGTCTAACATACACATGGGGTTGTGTTGTGAGCGATGTAAGACAAATGCCTCAGCCTCGCCACAAACAAGCTGCTATACTAGACTCTCTATTATGTTTGTTATGTGTGTGTTCTACTGCCCATGCAGCAGGTAATTAAAGTGAATAAGTGCCAGTTCATATATAGTTCTCTAGTAATAAAACACCTGCTGACTGGCTGTTGAGGGCCGCTGCCGTTGAGTTGGCTCGAGATCTTTCGCTGCCGATTTATTAATGAAAGCTATCTATTAGTAGTAATATATGAGCAGATCTCCCTACCAAGTGTTTTTTTGTGGATTATATCTTGGGGGTTATGCAATGAGTTACGATGTTGGATGGATTCGCCGAGTTTATATTGTATTTTATTTGAGGGGTATTTGAGTGGCATTTGAGTGGCAATTAAGTGGCATTTGAGTTTTGCTTATTTTTTTACTAGATTTGAACTTATATGCCATATAGATTTTGAATGTATGGTATTCAAGTTTTGATAATTTTTTACATAACTCGAACTTAATTTGAGCTTATATGACATCTAAATTTTGAATGTATGGCATTTAAGTTTCGATAACTTTTTCGATAGCTATATATATATTTATGTACATTGAATAGAAATTAAATATTGTATGATTGTATATATTAAAGTTTATATTCTTGAAAAAGACATAACATAACTTCAAACGAAGTAATAGATGAATATAAACATTCATCTGTTCGAATATATCGTAAAATAATAGGTTTAAACTTGAGCATTAGTTCTTCACTCCATTGGGCTTTAACTAATCTTTCTGTGAGATCTTGATCCCATACCTTCTTCTTAATTTTTTTTAAAAAATGGTTAATATTTACGATTTTAGACATTTTCAAAACTGTCTTAAAATTGTTTTGAACTGTTAGTTTTAATAATGTTTTCTGATTTTCAGCATTCTGGTGTAATGAATGTGGTTGGTACTGTATGGGTAGCTCTCCGTATAAAGATGCTAAAGTTAGCAAATGCTGTGTTATACAGAATAACACAGCTTGCAATGTTAATGGATATTTCGCATTTTCCTGCACGGCTACATTTTCTTTGATATACTGGTGATAAATCTGTGGGAGGAAGTCTGTTATTGCAAATGGCTTTGAACTCATAATGAACTAAAATAAAAAAAGTTATGTGTTAGTATAGGATGATTAAACAGTGTTGTAAAATAATTACATTTTAGCTTCGATTAAAATAGTTTTTTATTAATTCTTACCTTATCACCAAGAAAATCAGCTGTAGTAGTTGATACTCCTGAGGTTATTGTAGTAGTTGATGCTCCTGAGATTATTGCTGAAGAGAATGATTTTTATGAAGAGAGAGTTGTTCTTATATACTATAAGACACTCCTACTCATTTAACTTATAACCAATAAAAACACTCACGCGAAAACTCTATCAGAATAGTGTTATTCGCGTGAAATATTCCTGTTTCATTCGTGTGAAAATAATTTTTTTATTCCCGCGAAAGCAACGGTTTCCATTCGCGTGAAAATAAAGTATTTATTCCCGCGGAAGCATTGGTTTGTATTCGCGTGAAAATAAAATGTTTATTCCCGCGAAAGCAATGGTTTCCATTCGCGTGAAAATAAATTATTTATTCCCGCGAAAGCATTGGTTTGTATTCGCGTGAAAATGAAATGTTTATTCCCGCAAAAGCAACTGTTTCCATTCGCGTGAAAATAAATTAGTTATTCCCGCGAAAGCAACAGTTTCTATTCGCGTGAAAATAAATTATTTATTCCCGCGAAAGCATTGGTTTGTATTTGCGTGAAAATGAAATGTTTATTCCCGCGAAAGCAACTGTTTCCATTCGCGTGAAAATAAATTAGTTATTCCCGCAAAAGCAACAGTTTCTATTCGCGTGAAAATAAATTATTTATTCCCGCGAAAGCATTGGTTTGTATTCGCGTGAAAATGAAATGTTTATTCCCGCGAAAGCAACTGTTTCCATTTGTGTGAAAATAAATTAGTTATTCCTGCGAAAGCAACAGTTTCTATTCGCGTAAAAATAAATTATTTATTCCCGCGAAAGCAACAGTTTCTATTCGCCTGAAAACAAATTATTTATTCCCGCGAAAGCAACAGTTTCTATTCGTGTGAAATTAAATTGTTTATTCCCGCGAAAACATTGGTTTGTATTCGCGTGAAAATAAAATGTTTATTCCCGCGAAAGCAACGGTTTCCATTCGCGTGAAAACAAAGTATTTATTCCCGCGAAAGCATTGGTTTGTTTTCGCGTGAAATTAAATTATTTATTCTCGCGAAACCATTGGTTTTTATTCGCGTGAAAATAAAATTTTTATTCCCGCGAAAGCAACTGTTTCCATTCGCGTGAAAATAAATTGTTTATTCCCGCAAAAGCATTGGTTTTCGGGTGGACAAAATGCTGTTTCATAGTTATATTATAAAGAAGGTTGGTATTCATAGGATTTAATCAGTGCAACTTTACCTATTTAAGAGCCACTGTTTTCACACAGAAAGCATCCAGTTCTACAACAGCTAGCGGAGAAGCAACATCTACTAAACCTTCTATTGCAACTACTAGGAGCTCACCTTCTTTATAAAGGTAAGAGTAAAAATATTTATTTTCTGTTAGCTAACACAACTAGCTGAAGGCTTATGATCTTTATGGTCTTTTAAAATTAATTACGAAAAATTAAACAAAACGTTTTGTTTTTTTAGACGGAATACTCAAGACGAAGGAAGTCAACCAATGAATGAAGAAGCAGAACCCCAGCAAACCTTTTCCCCATCACCTTCTCCTATCTTTGACATGCCAGAAAGTCAATTGGTGGTTGATGAACCAGAATCCCAACAAGATTTTACTTCATTCACATCTCCTACTAAAAACCTACCTTCAAAAAGAACATCAATGAGGAAACGATCTTTTATTGATTTGACAAAAGATGATAATGAAACTGGCTCGAAGTGCAAAAAACTAGTTTTGACGGATGTTGGAGATGAAACGCTTTTTCGTCACACCAGAATACCCTTTCAAGATGCTGGAAGTAATGAACTAACTACTCTCACCTACAAGAGCGCCGGGTTAATAAACTCTCTCTCTCCAGATAGTCTAGAAAAACTTGAAGAATCCATGGAAATCTGCGAACTACCAGTACCAACAGTTATGGAGGTGTTGTCTGTTGAATTTCGTGATGAATCAAAGTGCACCATTATTTACAACTACCGAAAGGATAAGAAGATAACTCGGGTGAAGAGTGATGTTTCAACCAAAATAGGACTGCTTGTTAATAAAGCTAAGCAAACACGTCCAATTGTTTTAATTTATATGGGAGAAGGAAAGACAGGAGATGCGATTTTTCGTACCGTTGAATCTCAAGGAAGTAATCGAAAGATTAACGATCCATTCAACTCATTGTACGGCAAGAGTTTGAGACAAATACAGGCTCATTTCAGTGTTGCTCATCTACACGATTTTCCGACAGGAAGTGTTATAGCTTATGAGAATCCTGGAATGCTAAGAAAATGCGATACTCGTCGGAACAAGACTGCTGATATTATAGTGGCTAATTACAGATGTATGGTGAAAGGAGAGCTATTGATTGGAGATCTTAGCATCCCTGCTCAAATAGCTTCATCTGTGGTGGCGGAAAAAAGCGGTGTAATCGTATTCAAAGGACTAAAACAAAATACGAACAACATGATTTCCTACGACATCATTCTACTCTCAGCTCTTCAAGCTTTCATTCAAGTCTCAGAACTGTTTGATACTTCGCTGTAACACACCTGTCTCTCCTACTTTGATGAAAATGAAAAAGAAAATTGTCCAGAACAGCATATCGGAGTCTTAATCGATAACACAAAGGATGTGACTCGTCATCTATGATGGTAAGTTTCATATCTATTTAAAGAAAGATCCGAAGTATTTTTGTAAAATTAATTCATATAACTATGTATGATAGAGTCATTAGTTACTATGTCTTTTAGATATAACTAAAGAGCGCTCCTGAGGAAGAAAATGAGAAGATCTTATTTACTTCTTGCTTGAAACATTACAAAATAATAGTTTTTATAGGTTCTGTAGTGTTTAGCACAAATAATGAGATAAGTTGTATTTTATTCATTTTATTTGTTATATCAAATAAAAATCAATTATAATAATTTATTTTAACAATTTACTTAGTAAATTAGTTCCTTGTATATGTACACCATCTATTCCTTCTACTGTATTATCTTCTATGAACTCGAAGTTAGGATAGGTCTGTATGATAAATCTCCGTATTGAGTGATCTCTCATCTCACTATCTCCTATGTCTCGTAAACTTCTAACAATTTCATCCATACTCCATCCTCTACTTCTCAGTAAACAAAAGTATACACAATAGTCGCCACATACAGTTGACAAAAAATTTTGTAGTTGTGTTTCATTACTTCGTATTGTTTCATATCCTCCATGAATACTTAGTATTTCATTTACATCCGGATAAAAGGAAACAGAACGCCCAAATGAGTCAAAAAAATCCACCTCTGAATCATTAGCGTACACAGCCAACCAATGCTCTCCAGGTTGGTGAGAATAATGGGTGTTGAATACGAAACATCCTCTTGGAAAATTGCAAATTTGCTTCCAAAACTGTTCTCTAGCTCCAACATGAATCCCTACGCTTTCACATAAAACGTCTGAAGATAAGATCGAACGAATCTGCATTGTATTCATCTCTAACTTTCTGTTTAAAGCACTGCGTCTCCCCCGATAGTTAATTGAAGAATGCTATCCATCTCCAGCACACCGTCTTTTACAAAGTATGCTACCAAGGATAATCCATCAGTCGTGTTAGTGCTAAAACGAATTTCCACACTTGTTGTGACATTTTTCATAGAGTGAAAGCCTTCTTTAAGAAAATCACCAGTCAAATCAAATCCATAAAGTGTAGTACCATCAAGGTATTGTTATTTCGTAACACCGAGACTATCGCCTTCAAGCAAAGTTCCGGTAGCGTGTAGAAACTGATGATATTCTCTTCCAAAAACCCCTCTAGCATAATTTGGCTCAAATCTTCTTCCAATTGGACAATCACCAATTCTCAATACAATACTATCAACATTAGCGTGCGTCATTCTATATGGATTCAAGGCAAAACGTCCGTTCATTGCGTTGTGATCAACTAAACCTAAATAGACCTGTTTAGGTTTTTGTTGTTTTCTTCCAAAGTGATGTCAATCTGTGCAACCCCAGCACGAATTCCATATAGTTTTATCCGTTTTCGATCAACTGGATAAATGTAGTTGTGACCTTCCAACGCCAAACTGAGTTGGGAGTTTTGTATTGTAGGATTCACCTTAACTTTACAAAGATGAAGTTCAAATTTATCAATTCTAATCTTTGCTCCTCCATTAGGCGCCTCATTTGCAGCAAACAAAGCTAGTTTGCCAGAGGCCCGCTCAAACTCCAGCTGCATACTAGGACCTGGAATTATTAGTTTTTTCTGCTGAAATAATGCAAGATGAGGTTTTCCAGTTAATTCTATTGTCTTTCCACCTATGATTAGAGCTCTCCTCTTTTTCTTATCTGCAGTTTTATGATTAGCAGCGTCTTTGCTAGTTGAATCATCATACAGCCATCCTTCCATCTTACCTTGATATTTCTTTCTTTCTGCACTGTTTTCGAGTAGTTGTGAAAAGTAGGAGCGTAAACCGTAGTTGTTAGCGTATTCAACGGTGGTTCCTTCTATCGACATTTTCAACTCACTGAATAATGTATGCATTGAATCCCCCATCCACACAACTGCATCATCATCATTACCTGTAATATCGCTTCCGTCATCTTGAACAACTGTGGCTTCAACTTGCAGAAACGAGTTGTAGAGATCTGTGTAATGTTCAGTGCTCCCTGACAAGGTTAACTCGATACTACCATAAGGATCTAACCTATCAGGTCTGATGACAACATATTCTGATCTTTCTACCGATATGTTTGTTGGTTCCGTAGCAAATACATCCAACGTTGGATTTATGTTGTAGGAAGAACCTTCCAACTTATTACCTGTTGTTCCATTTAGGCTAGCCATCTTTTGCGAATGATGATTGCTTGAGGTGTTACTGCTTAATGAATATAGTTATCAAGCTCTGCTGTCTTTATAGCGGATTCTGCTACTATTAAAATATGCCACGTTTACCAACACCTCTTCTCTTCTTTCCACCTTTTGTTTTTCTCCTTTTCATACTATCTAGACAGACTGCATTGAGCACATCTCCCCCCAGATCATTCAACTCTGCCAACCCCCTCTTCTTTGCTGATGCTGCAAAGCTTTGTCCATCAATGACATCACGCGCTACATTTTCACCTACAGACAGTGCTCTTTTCCCCAAACTAATTGCTCCTCTTTTCAGCATTGGTGCTGCGGATTTAAGTATACTTGAAAAAATACTACCAAGTCCATTTCCTCTCATATTAGGCATCACCCGTCGTCCACTATACACTCCAATTCCATTTCCAGCTTGCATCTTGTAGTACTCATCAAAAAAATCTTTTGAGTCCTCAGGGGTGTATCGTACCAAACTCATTATAATATTTTCTCTCTAAAGTGAACCGTCAACACAACCTTTCCACCATCAAATGGTATTCGTTGGCCGTCGTCACTCGTTATAAGTACTTGAACCAGATCACTATTTATTGATGAAGCATCAACATAGTGAGGATTTTTAAATTCTTGATACACAACGCTATTCTTCTTTCCTTGAACCGGAACTACTCTCAGTAAAGGTACATTCGTATCTCCTACCATTCTATTATCAACAATGTTGGAATAAACATACAGAGATGTTAAACCAGAATTTATATCAGGGGGTGAGATATTATTGTATCTACCATGAGGGTACATAGTTTTTGGATCAAATCCAAAAATATATGCTATATCTTTGGAAAAGCTTATGGCAGTATCAGGATCGCTGTTAGTTAGTAAAGTGGTGTTGGTGATCTTGTTGTAGGAGATGGCAAATTTTTTGTCTAAATCCATTTCACTCATTCTCTTTCGTATAATCTCCTCCAACTCCTCCATACTATCATATCTTCCATTACCAATTAAGATGAAGGACTTTTCGCTTTTACCAGAGACATTAGTCTTTTCTAGATATATTTTCCCTTCGGTAACATTCTTCCAATTATTAGAATAAGACATATCTAGCAGAGCTACCTCCCATTTTCCACCATTGATAACCAAATATTTATACAGTCTCACTGTAAATTCGGAATTGTTATTATCAGGAAACTCTTCACCGCTAGAGTTTGAAGGTAAAGTTATCAGCATCGACATTTTCTCAACGTATGATGATTATATCAAGCGTTCTTTCCTTATAAACTATTCATCTACCCACTCGTTGAACTTTTCTCCGTATCCTAACCACTTAACCAGAATCTGTCTTTTACCTCTTTTCATTCTTCTTCCCAATATCTTTTCAATTCTGAAAATCGTGGGTTTTTTTACTTTTTGCAACTCTTTTTCGTAAAAGGTGCCATCAATCATCTCCTCAGCTAAATCTTTTACCCTATATACAACAGGTTTTTCATCAATAAGTACATCAGTGATTATAAAAATCTCAATCGTCCAATTCGGAGTGTATCCTCTTTCAAACGCTCCTCTTGCCTTACTTATTCTCACATAATCCCCAATCTTTAGTTTTGCTTCTTGAGCTAAACTATGTTCACCTCCTTCATACACACGATTCCATACAAGTTCCTGATTTTGAAAATTCACATCATTCGGTCTCATACCTATAGCACCATGAATTGTGTTGTTGTATGCATCAACCATTTCTGGTAAAACATCAATGTATCTGTCATCATCTTTATATGTCAAATATCTCTATATCTTCTCTTTTAAAGTTCTGTTAAAACGCTCCACCATCGATGCCTTTATCGTGTCATTTTCGGTTGTAAAGCGCTTGATTTTTTTTTCCGCCAGGAGAGTCTTTACATTGACATTGTCAAACTCTTTACCTTTATCGGATTGTAAAGCTTTATAGTTTTCCCCTTCTAGTATTCTTCTCAATCCTCTTGCCACTACCTGCCCTGATTTGTTGATGAGTGGCTAAGCCCAACATTTTCTAGATAGAGAATCAACAGCAGTCAGTAAAAATGCTGTATTATTATTTTCTTCTTTTCGAGATCGAACATCCATCAAATCTACCTGTAACTGTTCCCCTATTCCAGCTACAATTGTAGGACGGCGTTTAAAACTCTTAGTCATTCCACATCGAGCAATGCTCGTTGCGAAGTTATCTGTCCACTTCATCCTTCACGAGCAATGCTCGTGATTTTTTTCGTCCGGTTTTCGAAACGGTTTGCAAACGTTTGTGTAGACTCACATAGATAATTTTTATACCATCGTGTAGAGCAGACAATTGCCTATTTTCTGGTCTTTGTTTGAAGTTTGTACGATGTTCTAACCGGAAACAGTCCCAAATATCCTTAACCCCTCACTTCCTGTTTCAAATTTCGGATTTTTTTTGATAATGATGGGCAAATTTTTTTTGGAAAGGAGCAAGCACATTGTTTTCTTCTTCTGATTTAGTTAGTTTATTAATATCTTAGCTTGTTTGAGCTCTCTGATCATGGAATTGAAGGTTAGTAAGCTAGTAATTAATTATTTAGATACGGCGTTGATAATAAATAATTAATTTTAATTTTTTTTTATTATTTTTGTAAAGTTGTTGACTGATGTTGTTCTTTACATCAAAATGTAGCTCTAAATGTTTCTAGTTCATTCGTGCACCAATGAGGGTTTTATTTTTGCCTGTAATGAAAATAATAATTATTTTCAGAAAATAAATTTTCCGAAATTTTCGGCCATTTGTCCCACAAGTGTCCAATTGTTGTTGCAGTGTTCTAACACTTTTCTTGGATATTTTTGCTTCAAATTTGGCCAGTCATATCAAAATTTTGTCTACTTTTCAGCTGTGCTATCAGTTTCACGTTTACTGTGTTATTTTTTTTTGTAACTGGCTGACCTGTTGAGGTCATTACTAAAAAATGGTCTCCGAACTAAAAAAATAATAAAATAGCTTAGACTAGTGGAATCAATATGATATTAATTCTCCTAAGAGAAAAGAGAATGCTGATTCATATGAGCTTAAAGTTGTTACCATATCATATATAGGCAAATTTTAATAAAATTTTGAAAATTGAATTTTTTTTGCAAAAAGCGGGTGAATGCCTGAGGTAATTTATTGGTCGAAGCGAATGACGTTGAAAGAGTTTTAACTTAGTTACAACTCTTTTATGTAACGTGTAGGCATCCTCACCACTCAACCATTCACGGATTCTTTTTTCCCCCTCTCGCTTTCTACGAGCTTTCAGTAAAGCTCTAGCTCCTCGTAGAGATGTATGTAATGCAGGATTGTAATACAACTCTTTTAGCGTGTCGATGTCCATGAATTAGTACCTGGAATGACCAACTTTTTCTTCTGACTCTTACGTGTTTGATGCGGGGATTTTCTGACAGTTGTGATTCCTTCATCAGTTAGCAAGCTTTTAAATCTACTGTAATTGGTATTTCCCGATTGTATTTTACCTCCTTCAGTTAGAACGTCTCGTAGTAAAGTTTTGGAAGTCTTAGGATTCAACCAATGTTCTCCAATTTTCAGTCTGTTCTTATCCGAGTCGAATCTACCAATTTTACTCAGATTATTCAACATTCTGACAACAATCGTTTGATCACTCTTTTTTGTTGTTAATTCAGTTGCTTTTTTTTCAAACTCTTTTAAATTTTCACTTTCACTATCATACTCATCTTCTCCATCAGTAAGAAATGTATTTCCAAATAGGGTTAAGTCTTCAGTATCAAACAACCTCCCTTTTATTAATTCCATCCCGATGTCATCATCATCATCCGTTTTCACTGATTCTAACTCAATGTCTTTATGAGCATTTGGTGAAAGGGTATTAGGTTTATCATCAATAACTGTGCTATTGGCTAAAGGAGAAATAGACTCTATCTTCTTTTTCTTAATGGGACTCCAACTATCCTTTTGTGTCTGATTTTGGTTATTTTTAATCTTTTTGACATCAGACAAATACTTACGTAGGTTTTCAACATTTTCATCTAACTTTTCGTGTGAGGATAAGTCAGAATCATAAGCCGTTTCCAGTAGATCATTTCGCTTTCTCTTCATATTTCTCACTGTTATAGCTTCCATAGGATTATAATACAATGGAGGTCTGGTCTTCTCTTCCTTTACCACTGTTTTATTTTCCTTTTTTTCCGTTAATCTATAGTATTCATTTTCAGTGAGTATAAAAATACGTCTGGAGAATGTTAAAGGCTGACGATTCATCTTTTTATTGATGACAAAACAGATACAATAGGGTTTATAATAGCATCCAAAAGATTTCCTCTACCAGTCTGAATCAAAATTTTACGTTTATCATCAACTGTCCCTCTACCACTAAGTTTATGTAGTTGCTTCTTGTAACGCTGCAACTCAATAAACTGCTCAGAATCAAGAGGAACATTACCTAATATAATATTTTTAAGACTTTCTATCAATGATTGAAACCAATCTGAGTTAGCCTTTTTGACTATAGCGATTTTTCCTTTCTTACTCAGTTCATCCAGAGCTAAAATTGCCGTTTTATTTCGCATCATTCGTGTTGAGACTTTCATCTTTATCTTCTCCCTCCTCCTAGCACACTTTTAAATAACCTAGGAACTATATTGCTGATGATAGGTCCTAGTAGAGCACCTAAAAATCCTCCTTTTTGCAATACAGCTTTCTTATCATCTAACGTTGATCTTCTTACTAAAGCGCTAATGTCCTTCGCGTTCCGCTGCAACTGATTGTACTGAGATGTTGTCAATGGTATCGTTCCATTTATAATAGCTTTAGCGCATTCCATTAGAGTCATAATAAACTCCTTTTTGGCTTTGGCTCTAACAGACTTTTGAATAGCAAAGGTTGCATTGTTGAGTGATAACAATACAGCAGCATTTTTTGTTAATTTTTTCTCCAAACCTTTAGTCATTATAACTCTTTCAAATTGCGTCGTTGAATAACAAAATATGATTGAGGTGAAATGAATAGTAATTGTATTTATATCCTTTTACTTGGGTACATATAATATCATAGGGAGATCCGATGTAAAATTTCCCAATAGTCTATGTTGATCATTCGTTTGTTGAGTCGTATCTATTCGTAAACAAGAGTATGGTTTTTTTGTTGCATCTTCAAAAGCCTCTTGTACATATTTTACTTTAGATGGAAAACATTGTCGAGCCAAATAGGAAATAGAAGAAGCATCTCTAGGATTTTTAAAAAGAAAAAAGTAATGACTATTCAAGGAAATTGTACGATTTCCTTTTAAAAACAGATTCTGAACAATAAAAAACACACTTATGTTCAAATGATGACTATGTTTTGTATACAGAGCATTGGCATCAGCTTTACCAGAAACTTCATCCATGAGATCATCAATTATCAGCCATCGATTTTTACCATCTCTGGGAAAACTCGCTGTTATATCTATCATCCCTTCATGAAAAATCACTCCTGGTACATCATCAAAGGCTTTTTGGTAGGCTCCATAACAGTAGTGAATTTCTGTTGGTGGAGGGTGTGCTATAGTCTGACTAGCTTCAATCATTCGAAAAATCGCTTGCGTCTTTCCCGATCCAGTTGGTCCTGCAATCATTGCTGTAAAAGGAGAACGCATCCTTGAGTCATAATCTTTAGGTTTCCCATTCATCATAAAAAGATGTTCATCAACCAACAGTAGTTTCATTTATGATTCCAACAGGAGAGTTTCTCGCTTTTTGTATTTTTTCCATAGCTTCTTCATACATACTAAAATCAGTAACACCTCCAACAGTGGAAAACCCTACGATAAATACCAAAATCATCATAATTATCAACGCTTTACGCTTCATACTCGGTAAAACATCTATCGTATCACGTATAGTACCATCAACAGTATCAACTTCATTCATCGGTCTCATCTCAACATCATCCTCTGTCGACATCTTAACTTCCAATAACAATACAATCATATCGCGCTCCATTTTTATACAATGTAAAAAACATCAAAAAAAATCAAATGCCATACATTCAAAATCTATATGTCATATAAGTTCAAATTAAGTAAAAAAATAATCAAAACTCAAATGCCACTTAAATGCCACTCAAATGCCACTCAAATACCTCTCAAATAAAATACAATATAAACTCGGCGAATCCATCCAACGTCGTAACCCATTGCCTCAACCCCAAGGTCAGAACCACAAAAAAAACACTTGGTAGGGAGATCTGCTCATATATTACTACTTCTATTATTAACTTTAGCCTACCGTTTCTATGCCCACAACTATTTAACACATTAGTCAGTTGTTCGCCAATATTTTTTTAATGTATTGTAGCGGATTTCAGCGGGGGGGGGGGGGGGGGGGGGGAGGGCGGCTGGAATGCCACCAACAACACCTCTCTCCAACAGAGGTTATCTATCAATCACCTTCAACAGAGAAGTATCTCCAACTACACAACTGTAACGGAGCCCACGGCTCAGACTCACCACTCAGTGCTTCAGAGTAATAATCATGTTATTATTTCACAACAACCCAGTGTAAAATATTAGTGACAAAGTATCTTGCTACTTGGTGCAATCACATGCAGTATCCTGATACAAGTGCAAGGAGTGTAAGCAACACTCTGCCTTTTATAGGCAGATGGTACAGGAAATGATTGGCCTAATTATAGAGATAGAAAATGAAAAATAAGTGGGACATAAATATGCAATCAACAAACAGATTATAATCAGCAAGGAATCAGATTGGTTAAAACATGGTAAAAACAAAAATAAGACACCCAGAAGTAGGAGGCGAGCTTCCAGATCAATACTGCTGAGTCACAGCCCAGGAAGTGATGGCACAATGTAGATAGAGTTCTTAGGGTGTTGTAGCTTGGAATTCCTGAATTCTGGCAAATCTGAGGATAGTTATATCACAAACTCAGGCTTCGGCATCTCTTGATACTTGTCTGGTCTCTCAGGCTATCTTTTTTCTTTTCTCCCTGACCGGGTATAGATTGGTTGCAGGGCCGGTAGTGTTACTGCAAGGCCAGTAACGATACTGCAGGGCCGGTAGTGATAGTTGTAGGACCGGTACGGTTGCCTGCAGGGTCGGTAGAGATAATACCTGCTTTTCATAAGATTCTGGCAGGGCCAGACTCAAGGAAGGCATGCCTGACACTTTGGCAGTTGTCAGGGAGACCTTTTCGCAGAAAATATGGTCATAAGAATCCACTACAGTACAGTATGTATGTAGTAGACAATAACACATGAACTACTAAGCTCCTTGTAAATCAACACAGAATAAAACGCACGGATCCTTGCAGTAGGACTTGAGTATAATGGTTAAACCACAGAAAAAAATAAAAACCAATTTCACCTTGACTTGTGGCAAATTTTTGGTTGCTGCTTAAAATATTTCTATCTTAGATGGGAGCAGAAATCACATTGTTTAGATATAAAAACTAAGTAAAACCTTTTGAGGCTATCAAGAAATGCTTCAATCACAAGCTTGTTGTATAAAAGCGTAACAGCGAAGTTCTAGTCGTGGTTCGAAAAATCAGGTGGGGGTGATCGTTAAACCAAAAAATAAAACTTGCGAATTTGTGCACAAACTGAAATTTACAGGGAGTTTTGCTTTTTTCCATTTTTTCCATTTTCCACTTAGCCTTACATTTGACCACCAGTACAAGTATGAGTAAGCTAAGTATACAGAATGGATAGGCTTTCAACCAGTGTGCTTTTGAGAAGGTATACTGTATGATATACTGGGAAGTCTACATAGACACACCTGTTGGGACAGGCAATGCTCAGCGTACTCCTTCTCTATGCCATACTGGTGTAGAAACTGTCTTATCTGTTTCCAGGTGGGACAGTGTAGTGTAAATCTTTCAAACTAAAAATAACATCAGGAGATTTTGGTTAGATAACTGCTCACTACCGTTATGAGTCAAAAGATTTTGGAAAATGCTTTTTTGCCAGTTAACTGGTAATTAGTTTTGAGAGACCAGCTTTTTTTACTTTTCAAATTCAAAGATGTTTGTTTTTTAACAATAAAATAATAGGCGAGTTATCTTTTGATTTGTTTTATTTAGGCAGTAAAGTTTAATAATTTGGTCGGAGCTTTTTAGTTTCAAGACGTAACAACATTCACATGAAGTAAAATCATCATTCCAAAGTATTCAGGCGTTTATTCTTTATTTTCTATATGCTCGACTCTTTGGGGCTTTCAGTTCTGCTGAGATACAGATATGATACCAATAAACAATAAATGATTGTCACATAAACGGTATGCTCTATTGAAGATTTTTCTCAATCAAGAAGTCACGTTTATTGACATCCAATAGTGTTTTTCTGTTGACACTGAGAATGACGATATTTTAAACTTTGTAGCATCGCATCTGGTTCCTTTTCAAGTGCAACTGTGCAACACAAAAAAATATTTGCATTATCGTAAATAATATATGATACCAAAGCAAACACTCTAACTAACCTAGACGGCGATGTCAATGTGTGTAAGTCTACATTGCAAAGTGTATGCTCTACAATTCAAACAAACTTACACTACAATAACACTCAGCCACAGGTACTACAAGCCTACCACAGATCAAATCATTGCTACATGCAACATTCATAACTGACGATGAACATAAATAAGGGTAAATTCACAATGAAAATTATAAGGGTGAAATCTACCACCCAAGAGTGTTTTGCTGCATGCTACATGCATTGATGAACAAAACACATGTTATCAAACATGTTAAAGCGATTTACTCCTTTTCGTTTTGCAAATGCCAATAAATTGAGATATGAACCACTAAAGCTGAAAAATCCCTTTTCCAGGCAATATTGTCGGAAATATTTGGAGCTTTTAATCATGAAGGTCTCTATATAGTACCCATAAGAAAGGTCAGAGAGAGGAGATGCTGCTGGAAGGGTTGCGTACTAATGCACACACTTAGTGGAAAGGAAGGATGGAAGCAACAGCCAGCCAAGAATGAATTTTCCAAACTCAAAAATTGAAATATCCTGCCGTGTATTTGGCAACTATCCATTGAGTAAATAATATCATGGGTTCAGCAGTTTCAGCAGGTGAGTGGGAAGGTGCCAGACGAGAAAGATGGTATGTGACCTTTTAGTAGCACACTGCTACACTGCAGTACAAACACACACCAAACTTACACAAAGGACCAATCGTTTCCTGGAATAGATTATAAACACAAATGACTGAGTGAGGTTTAGCGTGTGTGGTAGACTTAAGTGTAACTAGCTATCTAAACAGACCCCTTCACTCCTAATGCTCATCTGAACTAAGCCAGGTCCACCTCTTGAGTGCTGGTGAACAAATCACCAAAGGTACCTATTGATGTTGTAATAAGTAGATGGTGCCAGTTACCCCCACAGAGTACCCTGTAAAAAACCGTAACCTGGCCTTGGATGCTACCTCGAGCCAGCAACAAGATGGCTGACATTGCCACAAATCTATAATTAGACTGAGAGGCTTCCACGCCACCTATCTCCAGCCTTACTATAACCAGATGTGCGAAAGTCGGGGTTCAAAGGCCGCAAAAGACCACGAACTACAATAAGGAGCCAAGCCAGACAGAGCTAGCTGACTGGATAATCAGGTAGATACTTCCCACTGCCACAAGGCACCTTATTGTAATAATATAGAGCAGTATTATTGGTTGGGATACTCGAGTATTGTTATTATTGGATGTGTAGTCAGCACACTGTATATAGTTGGACTGCGTATAATCCAGGTCAAACATTTCCTGTGCCTAAGCATATAAAACGCGGAGTATATAACAATTTCATTTCTGATCTGACTCCAGTGTACATTGCACTGTTGTACTATGGAGAACAAATACCAATGTGTTTACAGAGAAACTCTACCTAATGGGTTTGAGCTGAGGGCTCCTAGGAGTTGTGTAGTTAGTTAGCAACTTCTTGTTATCTCGCTTTGGTGCTCTTCCGTCATGGAAACAGACACCTTTGGAGTGAGGATAGGAGGTGAGGCTAGACCCAAGATACCGAATGGGAAGCTGATGTGGTCTAGTGAACAAGCGGAGTGCTTGGTTGACAGAAATGGACTTAGTGGGAACTTATTGGACAATGTCTACTACACTACACCAAGGTTTACCAGCTGGTGAAATGGAGTTAACAAATCGCTCCTGCAGCTGCCAGTCACAGCAGTGCTATGGTAATAGGAACACGCAAAAGATCGGAGATTTTACAAGCCAGTGGTTCTTTTGTTTCATCAAAAAGTTATCAGCTCTATACACCGAGGAATGTACTAGAATGTAGGCGAGTCACTACTAGGCTACTAGGCTAACTCCTGCTCTTCCAATACAATAGGCACACAAATTTTCCTCATTGCTAGCGGTCAATGACACAAAACTGCAAAAAAGCCAAACACCTGTTTGCATCTGATTAGCTGGCATATCTGTGATACTTTCACTTGCGGTCATATTCATAATTTACAACTCGATACAAATGTTTTATTCAATGGCAGCGATCAGACAAAAAAGCCTCTGCTATCTTGTACTTTAGCAGGGCATAACCAAAAGATTTGAAGTGCAACACAATTTTTCTACCCATTTTACAAACAGAAACCACTGAGCCCAAACCTTGAATACCTAACCACAATGGCTACAATACAACAGTTCACTCAGCCGAACATCCAAAACTACCAAATGTTCAGCTTACTCCAGTAATATTGCTAGTACTATTTATATAGGTCATTTGCTTCAATCCTATGAAACACATTGTCTGTTCAATTACACAACACAACAATAACCTTATCCAGACTAGCTTTCCTACTCACTCAGTGAAGCAAATATGGGTACTTGAGATAAAAATGTAAGAAAACGATGATATTTTCAACAGTTTTAAACAAAACTTGGTGAAAGAATTTATATAAGATTTCTTCAGCTTCCACAGTGATGGCCACCGTTGGCAGTGGTCAGAACAATCCATCATTAACAATGAATATATCTTCACCACAGTCACTTTTTTAAAAATGAAACAGTTTTTGTGCCAATTTTTTTGACTTTTGTATGTTTTCATGTACGATGTGATGTATTGTAATTTACAAAGATATATGGGGGCAAGTATGCAATATCCACAACTTAAATACACTAATACATATTATACATAAAGCTCTCAGCTAGGAGCTAGTAGCAGCTAGTAGTAGCTAGCAGGCTTGGGACAAACGAATGCGTAACGTTAATCGTTTTCGCTAGTCGCTGCTATTTCACTAACGATTAGTCTATTTACAATGGTTTTCAGGATGATAAAGGATTAGCTGTAAGTGTTTAATTTAAATGCTTGAAGGATGTAATCGATTTTTTCAAGATGAGAAAGGTCAAAATATTCTGATTTCATCCAATTGGTCACAAAAAAAACCATGTAACATAGCTTTTTGTTTTTTAAAGTTCCACATCATGTGACTTTTGCTGTATTAATCCACAACCGTAGCGATGTCTTGAAAATTTCTCACCAAACAGGATATGAAGTCTCTATAACAATGATATTGAACACTAAAAAAATTGGTTTATGCTTCGTTTTTGCATACTATGCTGTTTTTCTAGCTGCTATTTTTTTCAGTCTTTTATTTCAGTATAGATTAGAGCTTAAGGTCAGGTTAGCCATGATGCAAAATCCGAAATTTTTTTTGAGATTATAAATAATACCGAACAAACCGGAACGTTTGAGCAGATGACGCAGACAGTAGATTTATTTCAGTTGAGAAGAAAACCTTTGGTGATAAATGTTACATGTACTACCATTATATATCTTTCTTACTGCTGTGATTATTACAACTACGTGACTAGGTTTTCCTTTTTTTAAGGCAAAACTCATCTGATGTGATAATGTGCACCCAAATCTCTTAAAGGGAAATCCAATTTACTTTGAAAAAAAATACTATATAATAATAATAATAAAAAAATAATAATAATAATAATAATTATCATAATAGTAGTTAGTATTTTTTTTCAAAGTAAATTGGATTTCCCTTTAATTATTATAATTAATACTTGTTATTATTATTTTTCTAATAATAATAAGTAATTATTATTATTTTTATTATAATAAATTATAAATAAAAAATAATAATAATAATAAATTTTAATATTATAATAAAAGTAATAAAATTTGATAATTATGATTATTATTACTACTGTAACTTTTTCAATAAATTATTATTATTATTATAATTATTTATAATAATTATAGGTAATAATAATTATTTATAATAATTATAAATAATAATAATTATTATTATTATAATAATAATGTTAGATTTTCCCCCACTTCACTACTATTATTATAACTATTTATCATAAATCATTCATATTGTTATTTACTAATAATTATTATAATAATAATAATTGTTACAATAGTTATAAATGTTAATTAATTTGATAATAATTTGAAACAACCAAATTATAATATTATAATAATAATAATAATATAATTTGAATAATTATATTATTATAATTTTTATATTATTATTATAATTACAGTTTTATTGATAATATTTACTTTTTTTTATTACCATTATTATTATAATATCATTATTTATTTATTAACTAATCATTATTCATTTTTTAGTTTTTGCAATTTATTAAATATTACTGATAATTATTATTAATTATTATTTATGTATTTTATTATTATTTTGATTATTTATTATTGGTTTTAATTAATATACATTTATTTATTTATTATAATTCTCACTAATTAATTGGATTTTTATGTTGTACAAAAACAGTAGGCTTTTACTCTAGTTATTACTACTACCACTACTACTAATTGTTTGTATTGAACATGGTAGCATCAGCTTAATTAATATTATATTCTTTTGCATTATTCTAATTATTTATTGATACTATTTGATTTTTCGCTGTGTTTATGTTTATTTTATATTAATTACAATGATCAATTTAATTATGATTGTTATACTAGTAATAATGAAAAGTATACGTAATAATTACACCAACATTATTTAATGATAATAATATTTCGTCATTTTTATTATTATTAGTTATTACTTGTTTTTAATGTACCCGACAAATTGATCAACATACCAATCATCCCATCAATGAACACCTATTAGGAATTGCTATCATTATTTATTGATCATATATTATCAATGCCATAATAATTCGGTTTTATCATTATTATTGTTGAAATGCAATAGTAGTAGTTATACATACATATATTACATACCATATACGTATATAGCTATATTGTTTACACCAATTTTGAATATCTATAATAGAAGGGTAGATAATCACTGATGACTTTGAAATATTGATAGATATGAATAATAATGAAGGCTATGAAATGTGTGTGTTTTTTTACCAGCGGTGAAAAACTGGGTTCTGATCAAAACAGCCCTTTGATATTAAGCTATCAAGTTACATCATTTTCTCTGGTAATTACTGAACACATCTATATGTAATATTTGCAGGAAAGACTGATAAATTAGAAGATGACTCTATACTACATAAGTTTTGCCAAGATAAACAATCATACAGAGTAAAAAATCGATTGTACATTCCTTTATCCTTTCTTTTTCAAAAGAAAAATCGAAATGCTATATTCCTTTCTTTTAAATTCTAAAATCGAAATCGAATTAATCCTTTATTTTTCCAAAATCGAGTCCCAAGCCTGGTAGCTAGTAGTAGCTAGTAGTAGCAGCTAGTAGCAGCTAGTAGTAGCTAGTAGCAGCTAGTAGTAGCTAGTAGCAGCTAGTAGTAGCTAGTAGTAGCTAGTAGCAGCTAGTAGCAGCTAGTAGTAGCTAGTAGTAGCTAGTAGTAGCTAGTAGCAGTTAGTAGCAGCTAGTAGTAGCTAGTAGCAGCTAGTAGCAGCTCAAACCTTTTTTATTGTTGACATAATCTATGATTGAGCATAGATCTATGCAAAAGTGTGTAAAAGCAACTAATAGTTTGATGGCCTTTAACTTACTAAAGATGTACCTCATGGTGTAACATCCACCTCCCCCCCTACTCCCGCCCCCCTTTCATTCCTCCGTTTACACATCATCGGCTCTTTGACTGTCTGCTTACATTTGCGCATGTGGCTACTAAAGAAGGGGTTCAGCTGTGGGTATTATTGATTTGAGGAGCGATTGGGAAGTATTATTTTCCCTTTTCACTAACTGCAGTAAAACGAAAACAACTGTTGGTACTGGCAATAAATCCACAACTCTAAAGAGCTCTAACAGTCTATAGCACTGGCTAACTATCATTCTAACAAATAAACTAGGGTTCAGACCAGAATTATAGCAGTTCTGGCCCACCAACTATGCTAAAAGTACATGAGAATGACGAGTGTGAGCCTGCAGTGTTTGAGCAATGAAATACTGATCATGCAGTTCTTTCAGAGAAAGCAGATCTACATTTTGGATCTGTATTATTACAATGTCGTTGGGGTTAACTTTTGCTGGTAAAAAAGTAGTTTCTACCGCTGAATTGTTATAGGAGAATCATATGAATGCAGTATTATAAGGAAAAGTACAAAACTGGAACTAAAACAACCCTAAATATGTGGCAACTAATGTAATCACTCCTTATCAGAGCTTTATAGATAACTTGTAGTGCATTTTACTGGTCACCAACTGTGACCACTACTTATCAAAGGTCGACCTGATAGTTCGTATACGTCAGGCAAGCCTTAGAAAGCAATTAAAAAAGCCGGGGAATTAATTGGGGTTAACCTAGTTGCCAAATTACATGCACTAGAGCCATTATAATACTATACCGGCACAGGGTATTTACTACACCGGCCCTAGGTAGCTATCCCGGACCGGCAGCAAGATAGATGACCAATATTACCAATATCCAGGAGCTAACTACCCTCAGAAGTACGGAAAGTAAGATTTAAGGTCAAGAAAGACCAAGAACCTGTGGAGAAAGAAATACGTAACTATTACTGGCTAGAATGCCTATAGAATCCGCCCCTCACTTCCGGGCACCAGCTACCTTTAATCCATTTACTCACATTTCATTGGCTGCGACTTTTATGCACTAATTATTGGTGTCTTCATATTATTGTTATGTGTGATTGGAGTGTTTGGCAAACTAGGCCAAACACTTCCTGTTACTTTTGTGTATCTCTTTGCATTACCTGACAGCACTTACCTACGGTATGGTATGTCATATAGTAGATTGTACTTGGATTGCCACCTTATTATTCTGGAATGAATAAATGTTATATCACTCGAAAGCCCCGAGTATATGTCTGAGCCGAGGGCTCACCACAGTTGATATCGAAGAATATTCTCTTTATAACCAGTTGTTTGTGCCATCCCGGCATGAGGTCACCTCTGGGGAGAGGTTGACTGCTCATTGTCAGGCCTAGGAAGGTTGACTGTTTAGTTGTGCCGGCACACAAACAGTCTGTGCGGTGACAACGACTAGCGGACAGGTAATAGAACATAAAAATCCGCTACAAACCAACACAACCACATACTTACTACTAGTTGTCCATCTACACAAGTACAGAAAACTACATGTGACACAGCTCTGTAAGAAGGGGTCAGCAAGTCTGGAGCTGAAATGTTTGATTGAAAATTGATTAATTCAATTTCATTCAATTGATAAAAAAAACTTACTCTTTGTTGGTTTAAAATCCGGCAGCCCTTTTCTGTATTCCCTAATTTCTTGTAGAGATGTTCAGGCAGCGCTGTCAGCACTCTCGACAAGAAGGGTTGATCTACCTGTTGGTATATTGTATGTTGGCAATATCACAGAAGTTTTATACCTAAGTTATGTAAACAATCATCCATCCTGAGTCAAATACCAACTTTTAAAGAAATTAACTGTCTGGTAATTTTTAGCCTCGTTTCAATGTCTCAGGCTAACCAAGATGTGATGCCTAAACCAAAACACATTGCGCCTTTTTGATACACTCATTAACTAGCCGTACTATTGATTGTCAACAGTTATACATACCTCTAAGTCATCAAATGTAGCAGTACTAGTGGTTGTTTTATTAGTACTACTAGTACTAGTACTACTACTACTAGTAGCACAACTGCTCTGTACAATATACTATTGACAACTACTGTGCCTTGTCACACTATTGCAGTACGGTGAGCACTTAAGATATCATTGTTAGCATGAATGGCAGTGTAAATAAAAAAAAGAATGAAAAGTAACAAAAACTCTTATCTATCCAGGGGTGTTTTTGTTGGTGTCGTTTGTCAATGGTAGCTAGCTAAGTGACCTTTGCATCATGATAGTTGTTATGGCAAACAGCTGTGACCTTGCGATCTTATGTTACTCAATAAAAATAATTATTTTATGAGAGCTTTAGGGCACAAATAATCATAAAATTAACAGAGCTTTTCATTACTTTATATATGATGGAGTTGGCAGTAATATAATAACCCGTAGATCATTCTAACAGATTCTGTAGCACTTTCTCACTGCACCATTGCTTAAATATCTCTGTACAATACATACAATATACATGCACCTTACTTGTGTTAGTAACATTTCTGTCATCAACCTCACCATTGCACAAAATAATAGGGAATGGAGATTGTTGTAGGTCACAATATATTACTGCGCAAACTCTGCTTCTATGATGTAATGGTCACCCAATACTTTTTACCTGTTGCTGATGACCCTGGCTAAAGCAACAGTTCTTCACATACAAAAATCATTAACTGATTGCATAATTGTGTAGCAAATAAAGCAGTTTCATTATATTATTATGATTTCATTCGCGGATGACGAAAAAGGTTTCCATTTATTATAAAGGTTGTGTGCGTACTGCGAAATAAATCTGAGCAACATTTTTTGTGTTTATTTAGTAAAATTTGTTTGCTAAGAACACTGATAAAATAGCTATTACAATGCATGTGATTTTTTGTGGAAGTTTTATAATGAAAGAAGTTTTCTTTCGCAGTTTCTTATTACAAAGTGTAAGGGTAGGCAACTCTTGATAAAAAGATAAACACTAGCACATGAGGTGTGTATTGTGTATGTGTGCTACAGGAGGTGGTCAATAGCCATGAACTTTGTCATACAACCAGCAGCAGGCAACAATAGCATTTGTGATGGAGATACATTATGGCTTTATTGGACTCTTGCCAAACTAATGCACAAAGTATTTCTTTTTATAAATAGTACATTTTCATAAGCAGTTCCTGCTCGTTAAAATGTTTTGCAATACAATTAATTGTCAAGAGGATGAGTACGACACAGTGGAAGATTCTAGAAGCATGAATAAGCGATATAACTATACCAGTGCAACAGATACATAATAAGCAGTTCTAAGGCTATAGATACATAGTTATTCTAAGGCTACAGATACATAGTAGCTCACTTGCAAAACAGTCTGACAAATTTACTTAACTAGACAAAAAACCCAAGTGAAATTTTAATTGATCTTTCAGCCAGTTTAGTTCACTTGGACTCGGGTACTTGCTCTTTGGAAGTTCTATATTGTAGACAGTTTCTCCGTCATCTGAGATGGTAAATAATATATTTTTCTCAAAAGCCGATTTCAGTTGACTCACTACCCATAAACCAATGGGAGTCTGGGGGATATTGACTGTTTTCTCCATTCCTTTATACGGCTGTCCAGGATTGGGATGGAGGTCCTGCAATAGATTATTGAGTTGTTTAGCTAACGAGCTATGCTATGGGTAACTCACGCATGTACATAGATTAAAGAACCAAATCTTTTCATTTGGTGTCTCTTTTGGCATAATCAGTCATGAAGCTACGGGTTACAGCAGCGTTAGAACTGCCCCCAAGAATATGTAAGAAAATGTTCAACTATGATTTATCGAGGTTTCAAATACTATTGGTGTACTTTCAATTGCCAAATATTCATAAAATAACCAAAAAAAACACAAGAGGCTAGTTGGTTCTCAAGGCTTCTAAAAGCAAACTGGTTGTAGCAGTGAGCTGTAGATGGTTATTGAACTCTGAATGGAAAAAAATGTTAAAATTATTTGTACTCTATGTAACTATTGGTTGGCTGTAGGCCAGTGAGTGGAGGCACAATCCTAGCTAAGAACTTACATATTATGCTACTCTGTCTGTTTGGCAAGTGCAAGAGTCAATTATTGTTGTTTAGAGGTTTATGATATCTGATGTTTTATTTGGAATAAGGAAGAGTAACGTTACCTGTTGAACACCAAACGGAATTTTATATTTGATTTCAATCCATCGCAGTGCTCCTTTTCCGCTCATTTTTTTCTTATCTTTTGTAACCATTGTTCCTCCCTTGGGCTGGGCTCCTTCAAATGGTTTCTTACATTTTGGGCAAACCTTGGGCATAGCGGTATGAATTATTTTATTGATGCAAGATTTGCAGAAGGTGTGTGAGCACTCCAGCGTCAGTGGATTGTTGACTCCATTGTTGCATATAGTGCAGACATCTTGTGGCTCCTTCAGGCGAGGCTTAGGTAGTTTGGGTACTGGTAGTGCAGGTAGCTCAGGTACGTAGTTGGGTAATGGCACCTCATACTCCACACCACTTCTCGGTTTAATATCTGATATTTTAGTAGCAGACTTTGTTGATATGGTGTTGGTTTTGTGCTCTCTACTGTAGAAACCAAAGTGGCCTTCGTTTGTCTCCTTATTGTCATCCGCAGGTTTTTGTACCTTTGCTGGATCATCAGGTGCAACAAAGTCTACAAGAGAAGTACGTAAGGTGAAAGCAATCCTCCAGCTCAGGGTGTCTTACAATCATTATCACTTATAAACTACATAACAACATAATTCGTTTGGTAAGAGGCATCGCTGCCAAACAAGAAAGACTGTATTGCTAACTAAAACCTAATAAAAAATGCTTTTTGAGTTCATTGGGGATGACAGGCCCAAATGCAAAGAGTAAATCTGAAGGTTTATACAAAAATGAATGCACAGACATACGGAGGCACAGACATATGGAGGCACAGAAATATGGAGGCACAGACATATGGAAGCACAGACATATGGAGGCACAGACATATGGGGGCACAGACATATGGGGGCACAGAAATATGGAGGCACAGACATATGGAGGCACAGAAATATGGAGGCACAGACATATGGAAGCACAGACATATGGAGGCACAGACATATGGGGGCACAGAAATATGGAGGCACAGACATATGGAGGCACAGACATATGGAGGCACAGACATATGGGGGCACAGAAATATGGAGGCACAGACATATGGAGGCACAGAAATATGGAGGCACAGACATATGGAGGCACAGACATATGGAGGCACAGAAATATGGAGGCACAGACATATGGAGGCACAGACATATGGAGGCACAGACATATGGAGGCACAGACATATGGAGGCACAGACATATGGAGGCACAGAAATATGGAGGCACAGACATATGGAGGCACAGACATATGGAGGCACAGACATATGGAGGCACAGACATATGGAGGCACAGACATATGGAGGCACAGACGTATGGAGGCACAGACATATGGAGGCACAGACATATGGAGGCACAGACATATGGAGGCACAGACATATGGAGGCACAGACATATGGAGGCACAGAAATATGGAAGCACAGACATATGGAGGCACAGACATATGGGGGCACAGAAATATGGAGGCACAGACATATGGAGGCACAGACATATGGAGAGTTGTAACAAACAACAGGGGTACTCACTTTCATACTGCGCTGTTTTAACATCCGTGTTCTCTGTTTTAATTGTTAGCGTATTCCGGGTTGATTTCAACGACAGCTCAATGTATCTGCATTCACCTAAAATATTCACATCAGAGATTCGATGTGTTCAGTAGACATATTTTTAAATATTATTCTAGTTGTTGGTTGCAAAAGTAATTTATCTATTGTTCACTCACTTTCCACGGCAAGTTGTACGAAGACATCAGTGAGAGTCAATGATGGAAGACTTCGGTTCATTTTGCAATTTAATTCGGCTTTCATTTTGTGGTATTTGGCAATAGCATCTGCCTACAGTGTGCAAACAGGAAGTAATGTATATGAACAAGACTCACCAGCTTAAATCAACCAAGTTTCCATGTAGGAGCTGGCTCATTCCAATAGTTACTAGTAGAAACGATAAATTGGCTCGTTCACTTTATTCAGAAAATTGAAGACTTATTCAGATTGATGAAGTCTCAGATATCTAGCACAGGTAAAGAGCTATTTATTGGTCAATTGACAATGTCTAGCATAACATAGATACGGCAAGCTGAGCTTTTCACCAGCATTTACTGGAAAATTTGAAATTGGGATACTTACCTCCTTACCACTTTCTATAGCCGATGTGAGACTGTGTAAGTCCTCAGTTAGCTCCTTGAGTGGACAGTCTACCGCTGTTTGTTTGAACTGCTTCACCTTCTCATACGGACCATTTCTTACAGTCGCCAGCTCTGATGCCAATATTGAGTATCTCTCATTGATAGCTTTTACCTGTCGCAAAAAGTACTTCTAAAATTTTAGACCAACAAACAAATCGTTAGTCGACAGTTTTTTGTAAATCATCCTTTGCTGTAACTCCTTGCGACCAAATTTCTGCACAATGAAGCGCATTTAACGTACATACGATGCTTGAAGATCGATGATTCAGTTAGTAGGAAAGTGTTTAGATGAGATATAAAAAACATCTGCTGCCACTTTTCGTCAACTTAAGCATTTTTAGGTGTGCTAATAGAAGATAGTGTTTCAGTTAGAAAATCGAACCAACCTGAACATCTTTTGCGTCTTCAATTTTTTTCATCATCGCTTTTGTATCAGCGTCATAATCTTTCAATACTTGCTCACTTTTTATTGACATAGCCTCTAGGGAACTCTTCTTTACTTCAACTCTCTTTTCCAAACTTTTTACCTGCCCCTTCACATTCTCATACACAGTCCTCAGGCTAGCCAGAGAGTGCTCAGAACCTTGACAGAATATTTAGCATACATTCTCTTGTGTCTCCAAAAATTGAAATACTGTCTGGTTGGAAAGGGGGGAGGGGGTGAAATATATAACTGAGACTAGGCTTGACAAGCTATTTTATTGGCACAGCACCATTGGTTTTCGTATGACTATTTACTTATAAACTCCAATTGCAGTTGCTGCACCATTTACTTTGGCAGCCTATTTCGATATTAAAAATTTAGGACACCAAACACATTTCATCCCACATTGAGAATATAGATCGTGTAATAAGGACACTGCACTGGGCTCTCTCTGAAGCCTTTTTTTTTATACGCAACTTGTTTATCGAGCACTGATCACTTGAGGCTTTTTTATGTAATGGTCAAACCGAGTCATTTAAAGACGCAACAATATTCATAGCTCCAGTGTTTGTAACCCAGAATTATCAGTTTTCACACAAAGGGCCGATGAGAGCAACCCCCCTGGCATTGATGATCTAAACAAAATTTTTGCCAACCAGAAGGTATGGAGGCAATGAGAGAGTCGACTCATTTTTTTGTGTGTGGTCTGGAATTATGGTTTTTTTAATCGAATGACTTGAGTGAAACCAAAAATTGAAATGTAACTATGACAAATGCATCTGTTTTCATCTTTGTCCCAATAAAATAGTTGTGTAAAAAACCAAAGTTTATGATGATTTGAGCGTATTTATCGCTTTTGAATTATTGCCGACATGTTGTAATAAAATAAATAGTTAAATAAACTCAAGCAAAAACTGCCAATTGTTTATTGTAGTCGGCCTGTTTCGTCGGCTGTACTGATAGTGATAAGTCATCTCTCGGCCAAATAGGAAGTCCTGTGTAAGAATTATCTGTGGCACGTAAATAACTTTTTAGATCAGGCAATGCATTATGGGATTTCATTATATGTTCCACTAATAAAAAGTTGTTGCTATTGTGTGTATATATGATATTGAAGATATAAGAACTTAGACACAACTGTGACATAGCTTAGACACAACTGTGACATAGCTTAGACACAACTGTGACATAGCTTAGACACAACTGTGACATAGCTTTCCACAGATATAATAACAACATTTACCTCAGAGTCAAAGCTCACTAACATAAAACTATTTTTTTAAAGTTTTATAGCCAAGACACTTTGATTGAAGCTTGTATATTCCTTCAAACTTGTCGATGATAATATAACAATGACTAAAACGGGAATGCATCTGTGTGATTATTTTGTCACAGCTTTGGCTTGGGATAAACACTAACACAAGAACTTAGTGTATGGTTTGAGTGTGGATACGTAACCACATGCACGGACGAAATGTGATCAGTGAATTTTTACTTCAAGGGAATAAAGAAAAAACTAACCGCAATCAAAGTAGAGAAAATGTTACAAATATCTGGCACTTCAATGCTTACACACCTCTTGCCCTATCCACACATTTTACGTTTTAACTGAAATCAGTTTCGCAAATGAAGAAAGTGCAATTGCAGAGTGTGTTGTGCAGTTGTCACATGATGTGACACAGTTGTCACATGGTGTGACACAGTTGTCACATGGTGTGACAACTGTGTCACACCATGTGACAATTGTGTCACATGGTGTGACAACTGTGTCACATGATGTGACAATTGTGTCACATGGTATGACAATTGTGTCACATGATGTGACAACTGCACAACAAAGAAGTTTGACAGAAATGACAAACTTGGTATCGGGACATGATCCTCATTTCACATTTGTTATTGCTGATGGACATTAATTAGTATGCATTTACAATATCGTCACTTGGTTATGTAGTGCATATTTGTTAAGAATTTATGAATAACATGTTAACTACATGTTAAAATGTTACCATTTCATTGTGGACACGTACATGACCTTACAGTACAGCATTGTAAGAACACAAAAATTGGTAAGCTGGATGTGTGTTATACTAACTACATGTAAATGTAATAATTTGTGGTTTGAATGTATTGCGTGATGATTGGTCATGCTAAGGTTATGGTTGGACTTGGTGTTTTTTGTAATATTGCTGCGTGTTTGTTTTGGCCAATGCAGCTGTTTTGTTTTATATAGTTTTGAATGCCCTGTACCGCCTTCCCTCCTCCAGGTGCTACAGTTTACCATCTTGTGGCTGGCTGGCTGGTTGTTGGTGTATGACTCGTGCAGATTATGAAACTTTTGTGGAGAGGATAAATAACTAATGATTAAAAGCAGTTTTCCATTTTCATTTTCTTTTTATCATCAACTCTCCACCAATGCGTTGTGCTGTTACAGCTCAGTGACTGGCTGACCTTTAGTTTATCTATCTATTGCATAACACATCTGGTACACAGCTTGCTGGTCTCTAGCACTTCTTCACCGCCCATGAATTCTATAATGCATATTTATGCTGCTCCTACTCTTCTATATACAACGATCTACTTTATTGCTTGGTTTTTGCCATCAGCCTACCAGCTACTCAAAACTTAGCCTTAGTCACTAAGTCACATGTATGTAGTTTTATAACATTGAACTATCCTTGAAGCACCCCAGTGTAGAGTTGTCATACCCTTATTCTTGGGTGTATATATACACCACAGGTAAACAGGTGCCAGGGCTTGACTCAAAGAAAATGTGTTTTTTTTCGTGTTACTACGTGTAAACAAAGTTGATCTGAAAATGAGGTAAAATTCAAACGTAAGAAAGCGCCGCTACTAAATTGACATTAAATAATTTGAACCGCCACATGCATGTTATGCAAAATGGAGATCAATGGTTGGCGAAGTTCACATTTAAATTGATGTCATCAGCAGGTTATAGTCAGGTTGTGAAATCCCCTTTATTACTTGCTGAAGGCAGTAATTACTGTATTGGTGGTACCTATTCACAACTGTAAAATTGTAACAAATTAAATATTATACTTTTTATTTGAAAAGTTTTCTTTGAAAAATAGTTGCGATCATCAGCAACCTGTTCATTTGGTGTGGACATGTGTTGGTGTTGTTAATTGCTAACGAAATGTGCTGCAAAGTCAATGACCAATCATCTACAATCATCTGCAAATTATAAAAAAATATAACAAAATTGTTTCGTTAATCAACTCGCATCTCGAAAGTGCATTTTGAAAGTTACTCGTTACAAATTTTTATGTTGCATTGTATGCACCTGTTTCGTACGGCATACATAAGCATGAAATAGATAGTCGTTACCTTGGCAAGCAGTCAAATCTGACACACATTTCATACACAGATGTTGCTGACATATTTTACATCCTATGGTCAACCTCTCAGTTGGATGTCTCTCACAAAACTGTTTACTGAGCCCGTCAGGGTGTTGACTGTACCCGGATATGTCAATCATATTGTGGTCTTCTAATATCTCGAAATGATTCTAAAACAAGATTGCCGCATGACAAGAAGCCGCTTCTATTCACTGCAATATTTCAAATAATAGGCTACTGCGTCCTACCTTGCTGTGTTCAGCGCAATATCTCTTCCTGCAGATGGCATTCGTGCAGTAACCAATAGCAACCTCATTGTCTAACCCTTTACGTATGCATATGTCACAGCAAATATGGGAGTTGTTCTCTCTCGATTGGTTTGAATCTCCCATTGGCTCACTTGTGGAGACACAGACACTGATAAATAAATAACACAGGTAAGTGTAAGGATTAAAGTATTATTTGGAATAATAAATATATTTATTTACATAATATTATTTCTTGTTTTTACTGTTTGCTGGTTTGTAGACAGTTTTTGAGAATAGAATACGTTTTGGAAAAAAAATTTTTGGGGTCTAGATCTGACAGTAAGTTTCACAGAATGCTAATATACCTTTCTCTTTATGGAGACAGTTTTCACAGATGAACTTTAATGGTCTGAATTGTTCAAGCTTAACATTTATTTATTTAAATTTTACAAAAAATGAACATTATATTATCCCGTAATTGAGGGTGATATTTTATCTCATAGATATGAATCTAATCAATAAATCGTTTGACAGTAGAGGCAAATGTTCAAGACATTTTCTCAGTAGAATACAAATTTTAGATATCAAATATGCACTGTTACATGAGATCAAAACTCATATTGTCCAGGTAATAACTACAAAAAATGGGTCTTGTTACTGAAACTCACTCAAATTGGATAAAATTGTCATTTATGCCAACAACAAGTGTGTAAAAATACAAGAATTTTAGTTAAATTTCAGTAAAATGTACTGCTATAACAGCGGGTATATAATAATTTATATAAATTAGTCCATTTCACTCATTTGTCACTAGGTGGCTCGGTCAAAGTTGTAAGAAAAGTACTCACCTGCAGCTCCAGTCCGCCATGTATGCCTGTACACAGTTATACTGCCATGTATGAAGTGCCTTGGGATAGAGTCTGTGGTGAAGTGATAACCTCCACAACAAGCCTTACCTTGTTTACTCAATGAGCAATTCAGCTTTTTTGTTTTTTTTTCTATGTTGTTTTGCAAGCAGTTGACAAGATGTGGTGCAGGACAGGTGGGAAGTAGCTGGTAATTAGAATAACATGCTTTAGTACCGATGTGAAAGTGGTTACTAGCAAAAAAATGTATTTTAGTTTAATTGCTTGCTGGTTATTACAAAGAATTGTTAAATGGACACTCGTCCTTGTGAGTTATATTTTAACAAAATAAAAGAACAAATTAATTTTATTCGTTTTGAATTCCAATATTACAACAAAAAACAAGGCAGGTCAACCAACTTTTTTGTAATTTTTTGAAGTTTTTTTGTCTATTTTAGCAATGTTTAAATGATGCAAAGTCTCCACTGGAACTCTTTGGAGTTACGTCCCCATTCACATCATCAGGGGTAACAGTATTATGTTGATGTGAATATCCAAACCTTTGGCTTGCATCTCTATGAAGCTTTTATAATGTTGGGTGAGTTCAGGGCTTGTAACACAAATCAGAATTTTTAACATTTGGCCAACTTTCAGTGTTTTACATTAGCAAATGATTAATAAGGGTTGAGTAGATAACTCCAATTTGCCTACTTATGATGATAACCAGTTTAGTTCTGTTGAATCTTTAACTAGCTATCAATCAGTCAATCTACTTACATTCAAAGATTTACACAGAGTAGCAAACTACTCTACAACTCAATAGTAACTGTAATCAATCAATATGTCAACTGCTTAAAGAGACACCCCCTACCTAACCTAACCCCAACATTTGTGAATTGGCGTAAGGACAATGAGAGAAGTGAGCATAAGTGATGACGTAATGTGCAACTTATCTATATGGAACTAATGCTAAATTATTATCGTAGATACGCCACCAGAAGTTAATCTGCCAGAACTGAGTGTAACTGTGTAGACAGTTCGATGACATTTACCTGCACCAACACCGGACAGTAGATATTGTTACCTACATTGATGCAGCTGGGGCTTGAGGTGTAGACCATACAACAAGGTGAGCTACGATAAAAGTTAGACCTCAGATTTGAAACTATCTCTCACGCTAAACCCAAGACATCCGATCCAACAACTAACTCACTCATTGCTGCTAAGTATTCCATGCACACATTATGCTAGGACGTGCCTTACAACAGACAAACCTGTAGTACTTTGTCAAAACAGTACTATTATCAGGTCTCACAAATGACGTTGTAGATTTCGTAGAATTACACTGAGTTCCATACAGGAACACATCACATGAATTCTAGTGTCAGCAGTGCCACACCATGCGGTGAACATATTGTGTATAACCCTTAGCTAGGTTTAAATACTACATAGATAGTTAACTAGTTAAATGATCCCGCATGATAACTACTATAGGAGTTATGTGCTCTTGTAGCTTGTAGTTATCCACTCACCAAACCAGTAGATGCTAACAACAGGAAGTTGCAACAATTACCGATACAACATAAATTTTCCCGATGATAATCGTGTTAAAATGTGATTTATGAGCAAATTTGTGGAACTGATAAAAATTGTAACAAAATAAGTGACAAATGTCTAGGCTTCTAAACTATAATACTATCAATTACTATCAGTTACTACCAGTTACTATCAGTTAATATCAGTTAATATCAGTTAATATCAGTTAATATCAGTTAATATCAGTTACTATCAAAGGAATTATGGCCAGTCATAGACATCAATACATCCTTTATAGAATGAGCTAATATAAATATAATACCATATAGTATAATAGAAACAATAATTATATAGTATTACATTATATTACACTGCACTAAATTGTATTATGAGATGCATCAATCTGTCTCACTCTGCAGCTCTTATGAATTCGCTGACGCGCAGTACACCAACCACCTCATTCAACAAAACATCAAAGTAGATGAAACTTTTACGGTCATATGATAAAATAAACTTAGACGCTTTAAACCATGTTGTTAACTGTAGGATTACCCATTTGGCTGCCAAAATTATGAAGACTATGCCACTTTACGGATATAAACTATACCGAGATCAAACTTTAAGGAATTATATATTTAGGTAATTGAGATGTACATTATATTTATATCAAAATGCAATGACAAAGTATTACCGCAGTCACATTTGTACTAGTACCGGTGGCAGCGCTGCTGTATTCAATCTTGCTGATAATGAGTCCAGTCATAAAAATCAATGATTCAAATCCACCATCACAAACGAAAATAAAATGCCAACTTTGCAGTATCCGTAGTCGAAAACCAATGCTGACTGCAAATGTTGACTCTTTGGCGATGTAGCAACGTAGAGTCTTGGTAATCGATGGTGTATGAAATTCGATGAAAAAATGTTGATCTGTAGAAATTATATATGTGACACAGAGTGCACAAAGAGCTAAAATAGACTATTAAAAGCAAACCAGGAAAATAAACCAGTAATATAACAAGTTGATAAAACACTTTAGAAATATATATAACGTATATGCAATGCTTTATATAGCTGTGCTACATCTTACCATTCATATATGACTCATTCATGAAGGAGACTGTTGGTTACACCCAAATGAAGTTGCAAACGATCTTTCAACTGATTTAATTCACTTGAACTCGGATATTTGCTCTTTGGATGTTCTATATTGTAGACAGTTTCTCCCTCATCTGAGATGGTAAATAATATGTTTTTCTCGAAAGCCGATTTCAGTTGACTCACTACCCATAAACCATTGGAGGTCTGGGGGATATTGACTGTTTTCTCCATTCCTTTATACGGCTGTCCAGGATTGGGGTGGAGGTCCTGCAATAGATTATTGTGTCATTTAGCAACAGTATATCAAAGTGATACTGTGTTTGAGTTATACAGTGTTTGAGTTATACAGCGTTTGAGTTATACAGTTTTTGAGTTATACAGCGTTTGAGTTATACAGTGTTTGAGTTATACAGTGTTTGAGTTATACAGCGTTTGAGTTATACAGCGTTTGAGTTGCTATATTATGTTGGCCTAAAATTCGCAGTCAGTTTTGAGATGTTTTGGGCTGATTGACAGGAAAAGGTAGAGAAACAGCTCTGTTCACTCAGTAGCGTCAACAAAGCGGTGAAGTTAATTTCAAAGCAGTTCATTTAGGTCCGGATGAAAAAGAGGAAATAACTCCATATGAATTTATTATTAGCAGATTATTTATAATAATATCTTGTAATTTTAGTACGATGCATTTATCTAAGCAGCTGCAGCAGTCAGTATTATAGTATAATCTTTATTTGGCTACACAATATAATGGTACGAAAAACATTACATATGAGCGACATGAAAATTTCACCACATTAAATAAATTTCCAAAATTAACAATAACAAGCATTGTAGTAATAAATATCATAATCATGTGCAATAATAGTAATATTATATATCAACTGACTATCATGACAATATGAAGCAGATTCATTTTGTTTAATAATAATAAAAGACAAAATTGATTGATAATAATTGTATATATGGAGTTATTTCCTCTTCATTTACGGCATAAATGAACTGCTTGGAAATAAACGTCACTAAAGCAGAGATGAGTTGCTAGCGAAGAGCAAAGCAATTACGATCTAACTAAATTATAGGGATGTGAAAACTGACCTGTTGAACTCCAAACGGGATTCTGTACTTGATGGATATCCATCTCTGTAGTCCTCGTCCAGTTAGCTTAATATTACTGCTTGTTATCATAGCTCCACCCTTAGGTTGAGTGCCATCAAATGGCTCACTGCATTGGGGACATAGGTTAGGCATAGGGTAATGAACTATTTCAGTGATACAAGACTTGCAGAAGGAATGTGAACATTGTAGCCTCAGTGGGTTACGGAGTTGGTCCCTGCATATTGAGCATTGGTTTTCTTCAGCAGGTGGTTTGAGCTCTGGGCGGGTATAGTTTGGCAGCGATGAGTAATGCCTTGCAGTTTGCTTTGGTTTGTTAGAAGCAGAGCTTGCAAGCTGCTGATTGGATTTTGGAACTTGGTAGTGTGAAGTTGGTACATCAACTTGGTCAGCACTAACATCATTGCTTGTAGGTTTTTGTCCTCTTGCTGGTGCTTCAGGGACAACAAAATCTACAGCAAAAGTTTGTAGCGTAGAATTAATTTGGTAACTAGGTAAGTACCAGAAGCCTTTGCAGCAGCTACTGCTTGCGTAGATAGTATGACAGGAGTGTTCATGTTTCCATCAAACTGCATTATACAGCTGGGTTTTTTTAATAACAAGCAACTGCTTAAGAAATGGCAAAAAAACAGCAGAGCTAACAGGAAGTTGGTGTCATTTGTAAATGTTAATCGTAGAGGTATATGTTATGTTAATGGCTGGGTCAACAAGGTGTTTCCAGCTCATCAAGTAAAGCAAGTGAGTACGTAAGACATGTAGCATAAGCTTATAAGAGATCGGTTCAATCGCTATCACATCGATTACCCCCCCCCCCCCCCATCTTATTCTTATGTTTAGAATCTACACTCAGCTAGTATTGACAACAATCAAATCATGCCAATAAATGACTTTACGTTGTGATAAAAGTGCAAATAATGGATTTAGGTTGTTGAGAAGTGGTGGACTTTGTTTGAATTATTAAACTAACACAAGGAAATGTAATAATAATATTGTTTGTGAATTTGATTATCATGGTTTTGTTTGTTTTGATTAGTCAATAACTGGTACAAGAAGCTTACTTGATATTGTTTCTAGTCAAGACAAACCAGAAAATAATGTACGGCATTAATATTTGATTGCAAATAATTTTTACAAGTTTTCTTTAAAACCAACTTTTTCTGCTGGTTCAACATTGTGAACGCTAAACCAAAACATAAAAGGGTCAAACAATTATTTTATTATTAGAGTACAAGAAATGCCCCAAACAGAGGCCTCCATCCACACCTCTACAGTGATAATACATACACGCAGTTGGTACATCACTAAATTAGCATTATGCTTGCCAAACGATCCTGTCTTCCGTACCCAGAGCCAGAGTCTAGCTCATATAGCATGCCAAACGATCCTGTCTTCCGTACCCAAAGCCAGAGTCTAGCTCATATAGCATGCCACACGAGCCTGACTGGCAGATGAAATGGCGGATGTAGTGTTTGATTGAGCGAATAAGAGCAGGATTAATATTTAGTGTATTTCACATGGTTTCCTGTTTCTGATTATTTGTTTATTATATTATTTTAATACATACTATTATATAGCTATTATAAATTATCTCTGTAAAAACGTTTGAGAATCACTATAACCTTGACAATTTTGTCACAAGAAATCAACCAATCGCAGCACGAACGACAGGATAAAAAATCGATCATGTCCGTTCAGCTTCATTCTGCGCTAGATGTACCATCCTGTGTTGCATCTACCATCCTGCATGACAGAACGACGAATACGGGTGATATTTCGGCTCGGGTGACAGGGCCATAAGGCTGGTTGCGAATCAGAAACAAAACCAAAACCATGTCAAGTCAACGATTCTGGAAAATGTAAATAAATGAAATTTCTACCACTTACTTTCATAAACTGTGTCCGTGAGATCCAAGTCTATTCCGATTGTTAAACTATCATCAGTGGATCTCAAAGACAACTCAATGCTTCTACATTCACCTAAAATAATGAATCTGAGTTCTGTCGTCTTCTGCTTTCACTCTGATGATGGAATATGCCGCCATTAAAAGAATCTCTCGATTGATGTCTACTCACCTTCATCGGCTAGTTCTATGAAGAGCTCGTTCACAGTCAAAGATGGAGGTGTTTCGTCTATCTCCAACCGTAATTTGTTTTTAGTCCTGTGATACCCATTGACAGCATCAACCTAACAAAAAAAATATGTCTATAGAGGCGCTGATAAGCGGGAGTATGCAGTACTTAAGGACGAGAGTGTTCGGTTTAAGATTATTTTCTAAACGGTTAGGAGATGCTCTAGAAGCAAACGACAATCATGATTTTATGTTTCTATCCATCCATGGTATTTGGTTTGCAACAAAATCACCGCTTGATGGCACATTACCCACTGGCTGGCTAATATTTGTTTACCAACTTTTGTCCAAACTATAGTAGTAGTAATATATGAGCAGATCTCCCTACCAAACTATAGTTGAGAAAACTAACTTGTACAGAGAAATCTATCTGTTCTTTAACTTTTAACTGATTTAATTTCCAAAATATACAACTTCAGCTGGAAAAAAAACAACATAATATGTCTGTAACACACAATGATAATGAATATATCTTGAAGCTTAGGCAAGTGTACTCACCTCATTGCCACTTTCTATAGCCGATATGATACTGTGTAGGCCATCAGTTAGCTCCTCCAGTGGACTATCTATTGCTGTCCACTTAAACTCCTTCACCTTCTCATACGGACCATTTCTGACAGTCATCAGCTCTGCCGCCAGTCTGGCGTACTTCTCACTGATCGCTTGTATCTGTAATAAAATTAAATCTTCAACAAACTGCCTCAGTATATTTAGGCAAAAAATTGCCTCAAAGCAACGCTAACTAAATGGAAACTTTTCGACAGATTTCTTTCAGCCGTATTTTCTTTAGAACGCCTGCAGCTGGTTATGTTTGTCTGAGGAAGTCAAAGTTCAGCGCAATGATTTATGAGCAACTATTCTTTGTTGGCGCTTACTAGAAAAAGGGGAACCTCGAAAAGTTTTAGTGAGAGGCGCAGAAAGTAAGATGAATATAAAAACAAAAATACAAGTCAAGTTAATGATAAGTATTCTTAACTTAAAAAAATATTGATAAGGCCTAGAAATTGAAGATTAAAAATGTGCAAAAAAAGATTTGTGATTGATAATAATTATCACTAAAGAAACACCATATTTTCTAATATAACATAGCTTTTTTAGCACAATGTTTAAAATTTTACTTCTTTTTTAATAAAAATGATCAACAATGAAAAGTTGCCCTCTATTCTGTTTGACTTGGTAGTTTAGCTAAGCTAGGAGGGCTGTATTGACGACAACCAAATTAGAGGTGAGCTAACCAACCTGAGCGTCTCGTGTGTCTTCAATTTCTTTAATCATCTTTTCTGTGTGAGCATCGTACTCATTCATCACTTTCTCACTTTCATTGGACAGAGCGAGAAGTGAAACCCGTTTTTCTTCGACCTGATATCTCAAATCGTCCACTTGTACCTTCACATTCTCATACACAGTCCTTAGGCTAGCCAACGAGTGCTCAGAGCCTTAAAAAAGTTGCTTTAAGTTTACTTCTATGACAAATAGCTTGCAACCAAGCTTTTGGGAAATAAAATTTGTTCTCCTAAATGGGAAAGATGTGTGGCAACCCACTGTGTAAATTGCTGCTATTATTTGGGTACATACTCTAATAATTAAATTTAATCATTTTCAAAAAAATGTCTACAATATTGTTTACTTTTTATCAAAACTTATCTGTCACGTAACCTGATGATTCAAATTCCTATAACTTGTACTACAGAGTTCAGCATTTAATATTAGCCAACAAACCTTTCAGAACAAATACAATAAATAAATTGAGCAGACGTGCAGAGATAGATATAAAGTTGTTACCTTGGCAAGCAGTCAAATCTGACACACACTTCATACACAGATGCTGGTGACATATTTTACATCCTATGGTCAACCTCTCTGTTGGATGTCTCTCACAAAACTGTTTACTGAGCCCGTCAGGGCGTTGACTGTACCCGGATATGTCAATCATATTGTGTTCTTCTAATATCTCATCATGACTCTGAAAGAAAATGGTGAAGTGGCCGAAAGCTGCAACTATTTGAAGGGCTAGTAGTAGTATAATAGAAGTAGATCTGCCCCTACTATACTACTACTAGTACTTGAACTGTTTACTAGCTAAAGCTACTGGCTAGTCTACCTCTCTGTGTTCAGCACAATATCGTTTTTTGCAGATTTTGTCTGAGCAGTAGCAGATAGCGACTACATTTTTTAGATCTTTCCGTTTGCAAATGTCACAGCAGATCAGGGAGTTATCTGCTCTGGTTTCATCTGTTAACTGGTCAGACACTCCAGAGTCCTCACTTGTGCGGTTACTACAAGTATAATAAACTTACCTAAAAGCTTTTATTTGATGGTTGGTTAAAAATAACCATAATAAAATAGTAGTAGTTTGTTTTAAATTTAGCAAGGGACTGAGGCTACGCTGTTGACGGAAATGAGTTTCAAACCACTGATTACTGTAGTAAAGACCCAATGCTATCAAATTACACCGTATTCCTTGTTTTCCATTTTCATTTTTTGGTTTCTTTTGTTTAGTATTGTTCTGCTGCCCTTCTCCTGAGTTCCTAAGTGGGTTCAAAAGCCTCAGCTTTGGCCGTGGCGCCATCAAATCCTGTACCTATGCCCGCTGTTAAACCAGCTACTTTTCCAAAAAAGCGGAAGGATATATTTTACTAGCGATACTTCAGGTCTGATATGGAGGGCACAATTAATCCTTTGTTTTGAAAATTATTTAATACTCAAAGATTTTTGCTGAAACTATTTTATTGCTCATGTCAAAGTTTGACAATGGGTGGAACTGTCAGTTAGAGAGAAATGGTGGGATATACAGCTTGTCAAATGCTGTGGAAAAACAATTTACCAGGAAAGTTAGTGTGTGACATGCAACAGTCAAAATAGAAGTGAAATGACTAAGAGAAGTTGGATCAAAGATTAGTATTGCCATGAAAACAAATCTCCTCACTTCATAAATGACAGTAACAGCACAAGTTTGATGACATTACAGTGAAACAGCAGTAACGATATTGCCATAATGGTCATAATCGCAGTTAAATTAACTACACAAGTTTGTGATCTTTCATTTTGTGATATTTTATACGTTATACGGGACCGTTAATGACCGTCTCAGTGTATGTTTGAGTGTATGCCTTCTTATGAGCTTTAGTGAAATGTAGATACAAAGCAAAAATCTATTTAAGACATATTCTGATAAGATAAGCTCTAATAAACTAAAATGTCAAGCTTAAACCTTGTATCACATTTGGTTGCAGTCAGTTAAAACACTGGTGTTAGTCTCCAACCAGTCTCCAACCAACCACGTATTAGCAACTTTGTTGTTGTTAATGTTGTTCTTGTTGTTGAAGTACACCAATGTAAATAGGTGCTATTGGGCCTAATCAAAAAACTGATATTGTTGTATATGGAACTTTGTTGGCAATGTTCAAGCCTGTCCATACCTGATGGATTTTACCAGCCACCACAAAGGGTCATTACTTAGCAAGGTTCCCTGGACAGCCTGCAGGCTTCAGGCATGCCTCATTAAAGCAATTCAACAAGAGAGGTATTGGTCGCACTCGACCCTATTGGCAATAGAATCAGTATTTAGCCATGCTGTCCTAATATCGTTACGATACCGGCCGTGGGTGGCTATCCCAGGCTAGCAGCAAGATGGCTGCTATAGCGGGAGCGACAAAACTTAGCTTAAGTACATCCAGAACTTATATCCAAACCGTTACCATCCTCAGATGTCGAGGTTTTAGGAACCTAGGCTGTAGAAGACCAGGATTTTCAGAGTAGAGAAACCAACAGTTATTACTGGCTTGATAAACATTAGTTCCCCACTTACTTCTGGACGCCAGTTCTCTTTAATTAATATACTATGATCTTATTGGCTGGAATTTTTATCTATTATATTCATTGGTGCAATTGTGTTATTCTTGTATGTAATTGAAGTGCTTGAGCAACTAGTCCAAGTACTTCCTGTCACTCCCGGTAACTCTGTCTATAGAACGCAGAGCTTTTCAGTCATTCCTTGCATTCTACTCCACACTTTTGTATTGATGCCACTATTGGCTCTGGATAGAGCAAATGTATACTACTCGAAGGCATGAGCTGTATGTTTGAGCCGAGGGCTGACCACAATTATAAAGTAGAGCCCACTCCTTTGCAACAGGTTTAAGTGCCACACCGTCACAGGGTCACCTCTGGGGAGAGGTTGACTGTTGTTGTCAGGCCTTGAGAGGCTGACTGTCTTATTGTGCCTGGCAGACAGGCGTTTGCCCGGTGACGACTGCTTAGTGCATATGTAGTAGACTCCTGAAAATCTACTAGACATGATTTACGGCACTTTTTAACACCCTCATAAATATAATTGTTTGAAAATATTTCAAACTACAGGTATTACGGTTATGGATGTTTAAAACTGTTCTACCCTGTCCCAAAACTTAAATCCCAGAAGTGTCTCTCAAAGAGCTCTGCAATGTAAAATGTAAGTTCCTTGTCCTTGTGTGTACAAATAAATGTCTTTACTTGGCTTGTATGTTAATCAAGCCTGGCAATTTCAGGAATTGCGCTTCGTTTAATCGACGGATAAAAGTATAATCTCTTGCGATCACACACCAAAATGTGTATTAACAAATACATGAATAAACTGATGTATATACAGGTAATTGTGTGTACTTACCTATCAGCCATACTGTATGCAGTGTACAGTATTATACCGATTATGAGTCTCCTTGTTATAGATCGAGGGATAGAGCTTACATTTGTGTTAGCTCAGTCAAAACACAACTTCCCTGTCTCTATTGCTTACTAAATATGCAGCCTATTGTGTCAATTTGTATTCACACAATCAGTGATATGTGTTTGCAAATACCAGAGGGCTAGTAGAAGGCTACTTAGTAATTGATACAGCAAGTTTTTGATACTAGTAATGCAGTCCTGTGTTCTCTTAATTGTAGTTTGACAATTGGCAAAATACAGCCATCTTCAGCAATTTAACAAGCAATCAGATAAAGTAATATTTTTGAGTACTGCTCAATAATAGAAAGTTGTCCTCTCAGCAACAATCAAGGACAGATAACTTTTGTTCCACAAGCAATGTCTTCAAATAAATAGTTGTACAATGATGGCTATTTCAGGTACACAACAGCTCGCAAGTTGGGAACAAAGGCAAAAGATTAATCGCAAAACTATGCATATAAGTTTAAATTTATTATTCACCAGTCGAATTGTTGCTAAGTTCATCTCAATAAAATGGCAATCTAATTGCAAACACTCACAAAGATGAAAACTTGTTTATATGAAAACTTGTATTTTGAAATTCAACAGATTAAATGAAAAAAGACTGTCGCAGGACGGATAATTGTACAAAACAAAATAACTACAGACGTAAAAAAACTTGTAAAAATCCAAACAACTACGATTGCAGAATAAAGAACTTGAGAAGACCAGTTCCGATGACCAAGTGCCACCTACATACACATGATAGGATCAACAGTATGGAAAGTGTGAGCACAAGCTTTCATGCATCAATTGACTTTCTCACCAAGTTACATATGATAAGGCCTAATAGAATACAAACTGCGTCTTTACCAAGGGAGAAAATAGGTATTACTACAGTAGCACCTGTCCAGACATGCCACAATGTACACAAGATCACCATGTACAATGCGATCTTGTACATAATGGCACTTGCTTAGTCATGTCATGTATCAGTGACAACTACGCATGACACTAATGACACTGACATCTGTCGTATCTAAGGTTTGCTGGTAACTAGAAATTCCAGTTGAGTACAAATCCGATGATTGCAAAGATTTCTGTTATGGCTGGAAAGACGCTACAGAATCCAAAGATCCACCAAAACCAGTCGCATGGCCATGACTCAAAGATGAAGAATGAGAGGCTGATGGCTGCTGCACAGTGAGCGCAGATTGCTGATAGTAAATACAGTCAAGGAAACAAGGGAATTACAGTGAAACTGCGTACATCGCCAGCTCAAAATCCAGTGATTTCTAATAAAGGGGTATCCCAAAAAGACTTGTCTGTTTAAAAACTGACCATTCAACTATTAAAAGTTGCGCACTCGTGAAGTCAGGAAAAAACAATTTACAAAAAGCAGATACTGATATGGTCTAACATAAACACTTATTACATTTTTGATATTCTAACAACTAGCAAGGATTGAATTAAAATATGATTATTTTAAATGATATTCACAGATCTGATGCGGAAATGTAACGGTAATTTTTTGAGAAGTTGCTTACTATGAAGTGATGATAGATAAAACCACTTTTATTTACAGCAAATCAGGAATAAATGATCTCCAACTTGTGACTGATCTCTGACCTGTCACTGATCTCTGACCTGTCACTGATATCTGACCTGTCACTGATCTCTGACCTGTCACTGATCTCTGACCTGTCACTGATCTCTGACCTGTCACTGATCTCTGACCTGTCACTGATCTCCAATTTGTTACAGATATCTGACCTGGATCTCTGACCTGTCACTGATCTCTGACCTGCCACTGATCTCTGACCTGTTACTGATCTCTGACCTGTCACTGATCTCTGATTTGTCACTGATCTCTGACCTGTCACAGATCTCTGACCTTGATCTCTGACCTGCCACTGATCTCTGACCTGTCACAGATCTCCTCTGCTCACTGACCTCTGACTTGTCACTGATCTCTGACCTGTCACAGATATCTGACCTGGATCTCTGACCTGTCAATGATCTCTGACCTATCACTGATCTCTGACCTACCACTGATCTCTGACCTGTCACTGATCTCTGACCTGCCACTGATCTCTGACCTGTCACTGATCTCCTCTGCTCACTGATCTCTGACCTGTCACAGATCTTTGACCTTGATCTCTGACCTGCCACTGATCTCTGACCTGTCACTGATCTCTGACCTGTCACAGATATCTGACCTGGATCTCTGACCTGTCACTGATCTCTGACCTGCCACTGATCTCTTACCTGTCACTGATCTCTGACCTATCACTGATCTCTGACCTGTCACTGATCTCTGACCTGTCACTGATCTCTGACCTGTCACTAATCTCTGACCTGTCACAGATCTCTGACCTTGATCTCTGACCTGCCACTGATCTCTGACCTGTCACTGAACCCTTGCATAGCGAGAATGTAAAGGATACAAATAAGGTCTTGTGTAGGCATAAACATAGTAACTCCTGAGATAAAACCAATAAGCTCCAGACCTATTAAGCCAATAGTAACTGCTAAACCGACTATAAACCTGTAACAAATGGAATAACTGTTCAGCAGGGATATGAGCAAAAAATACATAAACACGGTTAAACATCAAATCAAAAGAACATGAATGAAGTCAAGGGCTAATTAAATTTTAATTGAATCCAGAATTGCATCAAGTTGACAAACCCATAAACATTGTTTGAATTATTATGCATATGATTAGACTGTGGTTGAGCTAGAGAGAGAAGCAGTTGGGTTGCTTCCTAACTACACGGCATGTGACCTACCCAACTCGTTTAGTCGATACATCGGATTCATCCTCCGGTAAACAAGATCTTATATTCTCATCCTAGCAAATAAATAAAACTCTGTTACTGGACTGCAAGCAAAATTAATAAAATACTTTCTGCCAGACTTTATTTATCGTATACTTTGACAAAGTTGATTTATTGTATACCTTGACAAAGTTTTGATTTTCATACTAGATCAATATGACACAGCAGTAAGATGCTTTTGTAACAAAAAACTTCCAAGTATTAACTTAGGAAACTTCCTGTAAGTCCTATACATCAACCTTACACCATAAAAAAATTAAACAAATCAGGTGTCTAAACTTTGCAATCATTCACTAAATAAAGCGGAGCATTTGCAGAGATATGCAAACATCACCGTAAGTACGTTGTAGAAACCTGTACTTACAATGGAGGTAAAGAGTACAATAGTGATCACAAGATGTGCTACGAGCAACATAAACCTGGTGGGGATCAAGCTGTGCACCTTCATGGCAGCTTTTACTTAAATTGTACTGGTCTAATAATTTTTAACAAGACATCCAACTAAAATAAAAAACATTATATATTAATGGCGGAAACCAAAGCCTGATAATATGTTTGTTTCTCTCACACATTCAAACAAAAAAGTTAGCAGCTAACGAATGCTGGGTAGTATTCGCCTCATTACCGGATAACACCATGAGAACCTGAAAGTAAATTTACAATTAACGATATGTATAGCTCAGTATGCATTGGCGATAAAACTCAAGGCTCTAGTAATGTCATCCGTGCTGAAAATGTAGGGGATTTTGTAAGAAGAATACTCAACGCACATAGATCAAGTTGAAAGAATCATTCTAATTAACTTTTTTTATTACTAAATTTAGCTAAAAAAAGTTTTGGCAGAAAAAAACGTAAACATGAATGGTATAAAAATCCTTATGATATTTACATGCAATACCATGTGTCAGCAGCACAGAAAACTTGCCAGTCAATGGCTGTGATGCCTTTCGAAACTCTTTGAGCAATCGCTTATCAAAGTTATCACGAATTATTATCATAATACAATAAGAAAACATATATATATATCTTGTTATAAGAAAAATCACGGTATAAATCATGATCAAAATATTAAGATTAAAAGCAATAATATTTATCAATCACAATAATTATCGTTAAAGCTAAAGATTTTGTTCATCATAATTAATATAATCAATGGCTGTTTTATTTTTATTTTTAGAAGTAATACAAAACCATTATTAACTAAATAATAATATGATTATTATCAACAACTATTACGTTCGCTGATACTGGTGTCACTCTTGGTGCTATTGTTATTATTATTAACTAGTATTAATTATTAGTATCGAAGTGTACTTTGTGCAAGCACAAGTTGATGAAAGCTCACAATACTTTTTGAATAACCAATTGCTTAGGATGGTACCATCACGCTCCTGGTTGGGTATTGAACGGCAAAGCATGAAATATTTCAAATAAAGCCACTCAACAGCCTGCAATGTTGAGATCAGCGTTAAAAGGTGCTGATACAAAGACCAAAAGAAAAAAGTTCACACTGGTAAGACCCCACTGGAGCATGCAGCACTGCATTAAGCATTAAGGACCCCCATCATTAAGCAGATTGAGAAAACCCAAAACAAAGCATTGAGCAAAATTTTTAATTTCAAAGACCGAAGTAAGTTTTATGCAAATTCATAAAGACACCCAAATTGAGCCCTTGAGAGCAGGAGAAAAGTGGTCAGAGCTAAGCTGTATATAAAATGCTTAGAAGGAATAAAACCTCCATTCCAGCGTTGTTTGACAGTGGACATTCTACATGATAAAGAGCAGACACTTGTATCCTCATATAAACAGAACTCGCATCGAACGTAGACAGGAATGATCATCGACAGGAATGAATGTAGACATAGCTGGAATAAATGTAGGTGCATCCTGGAATGAACGTTGACAGACCTGGAATGAATGTCGACTATGCTATAAACAAGAAAATTTTGACTTTCAATCCTGGATGTGTGTACGTTCGTTCCCGGCAATATATAACATATCATTTCCACTTTTGTTCCAGGAGTTGTCTATTTTGGGAAAAACAATAATTTATTTTTTCCTGGAATGAACGTCGAAACGGAAATTTATATGTTACCAGGAATGAACGCCGACACTTCCTAGATTGAACGTCGAGTTATTCCTCTTTCTAACATAGTCGACTTTCATTCCTGGTTTGTCGACGTTCATTCCAGGATGTGTCTATGTTCATTCCAGTTAGTTATGTCTGTGTTCATTCTCATCTACTTTTGTTCCAAATTCCCTCAATTTACTACTACTAACATTCATTAATTGATTCTAAACCATTTTTCAGTAAATGTGTTCCCATGCATTTACGTTCTTCTTGTGCAATCTAATGGGAATTTGCCTTATCTTATTATTATAAAATACATAATAATGTTATTAAAAATAAGAACATTTCTTATAATAATAATAAATAATAAACATTTATTCATTAATAATTATTAATGAATGGCACAGCAGTAGTAGTAGTAGTAGTAGTAGTCATTTATCAGAGCTACAGCAATAACTTGAGCAGTAGTCGTAGTAATAATTATAATAATAGAGAGAGTAGGTAGTAGTTCATCTTCTTCTTCATCTTCTAGGATGATCGGCAACTTCACTGCTGAAGGTCCCGACAATGTGGCAAATTGTCTGTCAGTAATCAGTACAGTGTAATCAACGGAAAATCAGGGGATTGCTAGTCTGGCGACCTAGCCAGCCGACGGGGGACCATGTAGCAGTGAGCTACTGGGAGCAAGGAATTCCAGACTTTGGCTGTAGAAACAAAGAAGCTCCTTTGGTGTGATTTCGAGCTGCAGTGGGTGATGATGTGCTGCTGGTCATGGCGTTTTGAGTAGCCCAGAGTTGGGATGTGCCTGTCGCGACCTTCCCAAAGTGCATCGCCCAAAAGAAACTCAGTCTCCTTCTCTCTTCTCTCCTGGAGATGCTCCCGCCCTAGTTCTTATATGAAGGCAGTGGAACTGGTGGTATGGTCTGTTCTTGGTATGTTGTACACCATTCAAGCAGCTTTACACTGCACCGACTCCTGTTGTTTGGCTTGGGTGGCTGTCAGTGAGGAGTCCCACACCGTGGACGAGTATTCCATGATTGGTCTAACTAGGGAACAGTAGGCTTTGTCTCTGAGTCGGTTTAGAGGTGAAGGTATGGCTCTATGTATGAAACCTACCTTACCAGAAGCCTTTCCTGTTATGTAACTGGTGTTGGCGTTCCATCAAAGGGTACTCTCCATCTTAACTCCGAGATACTTGATTGTGTCGGTTTTCGGGATTGTTGCGTCATGAAGGGAGTATGAGTCGTTTAATTTGTTGCTCCTCTTCCTGCTAAAAGTGATGAGTTCGCACTTATTGGGGTTGAACTGCATGTGCCAGAGGGACTCCCAGCCTTCGAGTGCTCTCAGATTTCTCTTTTGTCGGTGGTTGTGTACACAACGGTATCATCAGCAAAGAGTCTGACTTCTGATTTACCTGATTTGGGCAGATCCTTTATATATATGTATCAGGAAAAGTGAGGGTCCGACAACTGAGCCCTGGGGTACACCAGAGGTGACACTGCAGGGGGCAGAGTGGTGGCCATCAACTGCTGCCTCCTGGGTGCGCCACGTCAGGAAGCTCCTGACCCACTTTGTAACCTGTAGGTTGACTCCAATCAAGTTGATCTTCTGAATGAGTTTTCTATGACTGACCTTATCGAAGGCTTTACTGAAGTCGAGCATTATAGCATCGACTTCCTTTCCCTGGTCTAGTGAGGCTGAGATTTGGGATGCTAATTCCACCAGTTGGCTCTCACAACTTATCCTGCTTCTGAACCCATTTTGTTTGTTGTGCAACATGTTATTTCCCTCAAGGTATGACATCATGTGACTGGTTATTATGTGCTCCATGATTTTACTACATTAGCATGTGATACTTATGGGTCTGTAGTTACCTGGATCGTATTTATCACATTTTTTAAAGTTGGCACAGACTCGAGCATGTCTCCAGTCTTGAGGTACTTGCGATTTATCTAGGAATAGCTGGAAAATGTTGCGGAGGGTTGGAGATATGGTGGATGCAGTCTCCTTCAAGAGTCTGGCACTGAGATTGTCTGGGCCTGTAGCTTTGTGTTGATTTAGTTCTTTGAATTGTTTGTACACTCCATTGGTGGCGATAGTGATGGGTGGCATCTTACTGTTGTTCTCTAGTAAATCATTTGGGCTGGCAGGGGGGGGGGGCATCTCAGGTGTGAACAACACTGATTTGAAGTGCTGATTCGGGGCTTTAGCTTTCTCAGTCGGGTCGGTTATGAGTCTTGAGCCATGTTTCAGTGTGCCTATACCCGAGTTGTCAGATCTATGATGTTTAACATAGTTTCAGAATTTCTTGTTTGTGTTGGTGGTTGAGCTGTCACCATCAGTGAGGATGTTACCCACGTAGTAGTTGCGTTCATTACGCAGTTCTCTATGGACAGTTGCCTTTATTGTGTGATAACGCTCTTCCACTCCTGCATGCCCATTCGTTTTGCTCTTGGAGTGGAGTCTGTCTCTTGGCCTCCAGTTGCTTACTGATCTATTAATAATCAATAATAATTAATTAATAAAAATTTACAATAATAATAATATATTATAATTATTTGTAATAACTATAATTATTATAATAATTATTATAGGAATATTATTATATACATTAATTATTATCATTATTATATTATTATTATTATAATAATATATTTAATATAATAATAATAATATTGCATGGTGGTGGTGGTGTTGATCATGGTGGTGGTGGTGGTTACCATAACATCATCATGTATTATAGCGCAGATACACTTCAACAATTTTCAAATAATACGGCAGTATTTTTTTGGTGATTTGCATTAGGGCCAATATAGTAAACTAATTACTACAAGGGCTCAAGTCTGCATTGGGGACACCAACGCCTGGCGTCCTTAGCAATGAAAAAGGAAACTACGTTGACGCTAACATCTGGTTTGGGAATGGACACGCATGCGTAATGAATATAAAAGCAGGAAACTCACTTGGAGTCCGAAATCTTAAAAAGCATCATCGCTCAGGTTGCCGACTGTAAGCTTGCAACGTTTATAAACACAAAAAATATTATCGGGCTACGAATTTTAACACGTCTCTTGGGTTTCTTTTTTGAGACAACTTTAGTATTAAAAATAATAATAAAAAGTACTAGTAGGTTATAATAGTAACTTATATAATAAAACCAAACTTTTGCCATGGCTGGAATGAATTTTCAATATGACGAAACTGGTGGCACGTTTTATTACTTTTTGGTTTCATTCTATGCTCTAGCCCTCATTCCTTTTACACTATGGGTGTTTCGAAGAAGTGATCACAAAGGTAAGTAGTAAGAAAAAAAAATTAATTAATACATACTACTAATAATGATATTATTAATAATAAGAAGTAGCAGACTGCAGTATACTATTTATTTTTATTTATTAATACTAATAAAATTTCATTTATAATAATAAGGAATGGTAGTATTTATAATAGTAGTGTTATTAATTAATAATTATTATTATTATTATTTTTGATAATTATTATTATTATTAGATTAGTACTGTATAGGATTATTTTGTAGTCGGTTGGTGAGTGACTGGTAGCATTCACCTGTACCAGACCCCAGGTTGTTCACTGCTGTCGGTGCACGACTTGCTGACTGCCCCTACCACTGCCTGCCCAGCATAGTAGTCAGACTAGCTGGGTAGGAGACTAATAACTAAGAGTATTGGGCCTTTACAGGCCGGCACTCCTTAGTCGTGCTGTGTGGTAGTAGGGCAGCTGCTCTGTAGGAGAATGAATGAAGGCTTGTAGTTGAGTGATAAATAGCTGTATTTGATAACACGCCTGGCTGAGCTTTTCTCCTGTTCTGAATAACAGAGAGCTCCAGCCAGCTTATATATATATTATTATATATATAAAAGGTTATATAATATTCAACCTTGGGTGCTGTCAAGGAATTATTGATTGCATAACATAAGAGTATATGAGTGAATAGACATAAACGAGTGCTGCCTGAATTAAGGCCAAGTCACACGAGCTGTTCTTTGTTCTCATGTGACTGCATAGAGATATTGTCAATTGAGTGCACACTTTCTTCGTTGTAGCTAGAAGCACCAGTCATTTCTACCACAATACTACCTTGCTTGCTTACTACTGCGACTACAACTACTGTCAATCAATTTGTTGTTGTTCATTGTCCATTGTTGTTAACTGTACTGTTATTATTATTAAATTTGTTCATAATAATCATAAAGAAATAAAAGACCGTTCGTTGGAATAATTAAATATCATCATCAATCAAAAATTGGTACAATTGTTATTAGTTAGTAAGTTACAGTATTATTGATGATGATGATGATAGATGGATAGTAGATAATAATAATCTAAATAAATAATAATAAATAATAATGCTAATATTATTATTACCTGTCAATAATCATTATTGACAGTTAATAATATTATCATTATTATAAAGTAGTTATTATTATAATAAATGATAATTACTTCATAGCATTAATATATATTATTATATTTATTATTAATAATTATTATTTATAACCCCCTTTTATTTTTAAATTTATTATTATCATATTATCATTTGTTATGGTAAAATAAGAGGTTATAATATGTAATAATCAATAAGAAGTAGTTAGTAGCAGATATAACACTAACAAACCTTACTATTAATTATAAGCCTGACCACCTTTGCTCCTGTTTTAATATTTATTTATAGTAATAAAGATGATGAATCAATCGATAATAATATCCATTATTAATCATTTTGTTTGTTATAATAACACGTACATAAATAATCATAGTTACTTGATAACTAAAATACTAATAATTGTGGTGGCTCAGAACATTAGACGCTTTCGCTTCAAAAGCGTGTGGACGGTTTTGAAATAGTCTAGACGGTTTGCAAAGCATTTTTTACATTGAAAATAATTGGGTAATTGTAGTAAGATAACCCAAGAAACTGTATCTAAAAACATTCATTATAATAAATAAATCGTCGGCCCTAGCAGTTGTGAGATTTCAGTCTGTAAAACTGTACTTCCTCTCTAACAATCGTAAATTTTGCAAAGCGTATAGTTGTTTTGCAAGTAATCCAGGTAATTTAAAAATGATTCAGATGGTTTAGAAAATTGCTAACTGTATAAACGTTTTAGGTATGGTATGAATTGTTTACAAGCCATATGAACTATTGTACAGAAAAAAAACATGGCAGACTTCCTGTTGGAAACCTGGAACCCTCAGAATATTATTATAGAGATTCCAGTTTGTATAGTGTTCGTTGCTATCAAACACCCTTTTTTGTTATTTACAACCTCTAAACTTATATGCCTCTTTTTCATCATGTTGGAGACTAAAACCTTAAGATCCCCTTAGAGCAAAGGTCAATGTTATTATAAATACAGCTGCTGAGCTTCTTACTCTTAAGTGTAATTACCAAGGCACAGCTGGTTTTACTTTTTGAATAAATATACGTAGCCTACACTCAATCAAGTTTATCTTGAAACTCTCTTGCACACACAAGCATACAGACATAAAGCCCTACTGCACTGGAAGGCAACTTGCTCTGACGCAGGGTTAGTAAAAACCATGGTTTTTTAGGGAAAAAAACCAATAAACCGGGTTTTAACGATTTAAACCGTTTTTTGCGGTTTAAAACCGGTTTTTTATGATTTTCATGTAAATAAATGCTCCACTGCTTCTGCTTTAACTGCATTATGCGGCATAAACACCAAGTAATTAACTCATGTAATAAATATGGTATCACAATTCCCAAAACTATTTTATTTAGACTTTACAGAAATTTACGTGTGTGTGTATTAAAGTATTAAAACTAATTTACAACAATAGTTATTATATTATCTTAAAATTAAATATACAAATGGTGTACAGAACAGATACAGAAATTTGCAGATGCAGGCCTATTATGCATTTGCTCCATAGTAAATAAAAACTAGCTTTCCCGCTTTTTCTATAGGTAATCTATTCCGGAGTTTAGAATGGACGAGGCCGAATGTGGAAAATATTCGCTCTATGCTATCACTGGAGTTACAATATAACTACACCATCCATATGAATATTATACTGTCTTGTTTGTTAGATCAAGAGTGTACAACGTATCCTAAATGTATCAAACTTTCATTACATCTGACTTTAGTATCACTTTTCATGAAAAAAAAACCATAAAAACCGAAAAAAAACCGGGTTTTTAAACCAGATGGTTTAAACCGTGCCAACCCTGCTCTGACGACCTGCTGGTCTGGTAGCCTTGTTGTTGTCTGATGAGTGGCAGTTGGGAGACAGACTTGCCTGGCAGATGCTGCCTATCAGGGCCTACCTTCAAGCAGATAATGCTGAAGGGTAGGTATTGATACGGTCGGTCTGACAGCGAGCTTGTGTGTTTGAAAAGGCAACTGCTTGTCTAAAGGTGGTGTGGATGGCTGCCGGAGTAACCTACCATAGTTACTGTAAAATCCTGCTCACTATTTTGAAATGAGCAAAACTGTTTGAAAATAATCTTAACTATTTCGAAATAGTTTGAAAGGTTTGCCATGCACTTGGCTTTCGAACCAAAAGCGATCGTCATCATTATTTTTATAATCCGGTTGTAAATTTACCAACATAGCTGCAGATCAATAGACATAAAGCATATTAACTATATAAACAATTTTCGAATATAATCTCCAAAATTAATTTTTCAGAAATGTCAGGATTTATTTATTATAATAAAAAATAAATAATCCATAACTAGTAACAACAATTATTTTGTTTTTCCAACTATTCAGTGTTTGGTAAAACAAACAATATCAGTCCGTAAACGGACTGGAGCTATGATCAGTAGAGCGGGCTAGCAAATCGTTCGGATTTTTAAAGCGCATGAACGATTTCACAAAGCATTCGGACGGTTTCCGAAAACTCTGACGGTTTAAAAAGAGTTCAGACGATTTCCAAAGCGTTCAGATGTTGAAAAACGCGAAATTTTCAGAGCCACCATGAATAATACATGCTCTTTTAGACAATATTTTGTATCATTTGTTATAATTATCATCATACATTATTATATTATTATGAAATGCTAGTAATAGTAGTAATAACTAATAATATGACGAATATTGTTTATATATATAATAATAAATGATCAAGTAATGGAATAGTGCTTGGATTTATAACTATGAATGTTGGAATGGATGTTGACCAGAATGAAAGTTGGTAGAAATGAATGCAGGCGTTGCTAAAATGAATATTAACACCTCTTGGAATGGCCAGTGACCACCTGAAATGAATGTCGTGTCTGCTACAGTAGAGAAAAGGATCTTAACGTTCTTTCCTGAAAGTGTCGATCTAAGTTTCTGGTGACATAAAAACTACCGTTTCGTCTTTCGTTCCAGGAATGTAAAAGTTTTTCGTTGTTAACAAAGTGCACAACTCCTGGAAGGAATCTCCAAATGATATATTATATGTTGCCGGAAACGAATTTTGACACTTCTAGGAGTAAATGTCGAAATTTTCTCCTACGTAGCATATTCGAAATTCTTTCTAGGTCTGTGTACATTCATTCCAGAAAGTGTCCATGTTTATTCCAGCTATGACTGCATTTATTTCTGTCGTCATCCATTCCTATCTACATTCGTTCCACCCCCAGTTAAACGCCAATCTGCTTACAAAAACTTTACTGATTAACCAACCCAGCCGTGTAACAAAAAGGCTAGAGTTCATTGCTCATTTGTAGTTCACTGCAAATGTGTCAGTTTTGATTACAATAACCGGTTTTTACCGTCAGTCACGCTTGATTTCTAAAAAAATGAGTCTGCTATTTGGAAACACAAGCAATGACTGTCGTTGCCAAACTCGTATTTTTCCGTCAAATGTTTTAAAATGCCATGACGGTGTATGGGACACTATTTTTTGTACCCAATCTATTAAAATCATGACACACTCACACGCTTGCTCTACATTTGTTTGGTTCCTTGCGAAAAATACTTTGATCCAACAATACAGCACATTAACATCAATGATTCTGACCTGAGTTGATGATGATAATAATTGTTGCTGCTCCATAACAGCAATAATAGACAAAATTCCTTCATCATATTAGATTTAACCTTGTAATGATAGCTACAAATTCCGCTGAAGACCATTTTTAATTTAGTCACTGCAGCTCAGTAAATAAATTTGTTAACAACTCGTAGAGGCAGGCATGGTGACGCTTGTGGTGTAAATATTATTGGTATAAATGACTTTTTGCACTCTTAAATGGACATTTGAAATATATTTTTATGTTTCCAAAATGTCAACTGCGTTGCTGTCCAACTGCCTGCAGATTATTGAAGTGTTAGTTGCGGCTATTATACACTCTATGATGACGCTTGATGATCATCTATCAAAATATAGGCCTCGTTCAAAGTGGTTATAATAACAATAACTGATTGCTAAACAGGTTGCATTGAAGTTATTTTATTTTGATGAACTTGTACAGAATTATCAGCGTATATGATAATTGGTAGTTACTAGCAAAATTGTTACATTTGAATATTTTAATAAGATTTGTTGGAGAAAGCATTAGTAGCAATGAGTGTATCGCAAATAATAGCCCAAAAATGCCCCTCCCTTATTTGGCCAAAACACTGGAAGGTATGTAATAGAGCCTGCAATAATTACCAAGTTATTTTTTTAACGAACGTAGTCGTATATTCATATAGTGCTCAGAAGTTATAAGTCAGCCTTTGAAAAAAATTGTAAATAATTAGAAATAATAGAATAAAACAGCAAACCAAAATGTCAGTGAGTAAATGAGACCTTGGTGTTGAAGTTGTAATTGTCGAAAATTCCTATAATCTTTGGGGGAATCAGCAACATTGCACCAAAATATGAAAAATGCAAGGACTATTTTATTTGCTGGAGGGAGAGCGCATTTGATTGGCTGTTTGGAGAAAAAAAAATTTCTGATTGGTCGTAGAGTTGTTTGTTTCGAAAATTCTACGCAAGATGCTGAAATCCGTGTATAAACGTATTTATCGTGATAATTATCGATTGCATTGTAGTGGCTTTTTCATTGTTCCTAAGCAGCAGAAAATAATATCCTATATTTCTATGGTTATTATATTCTTATGACTATTATATTTAAATCATTTAAGTACCAGAATAAGTATTTGACTGCCCTATGAATAATGCAATCGTATAATACATAATCGTTAACAAAAATTATAAAGAATTTTGCTTCGAGATATTTTTGTGGCATAATAGAGTATGAATTGTTCAATATAAGATACTATAAAGAACATATTGTTTGCCTTAAATTTTTTGTAGAAACTCTTGTTTCAGGTCTCTTTTGTTGCTGCTTTTTAGCTAAATCATGAAAATGGTAATTATTTGCTAATGAAATTGGTTTTTAATCAGTTTCGTCTTCTCTTTGTCTAAGGATTATTTTTGTATGCTTGAGTGAAGTTGAGTGAAAATTAACCTGTTATCTTGGTTGTTTAGTATTGTTTCACTTCCTTCACTTTTTATTTCGCTTGATGCATTTTTAGAGTCTAGACGACAAACTCTCTGCTATTTAAACTGTCCCTTTCCATATAGATGAGACGTCACATGAAAGCAGTTTTGCTATTTATTATAAGGCTTAATCCAAAATTTATAATGGATGATTATTTACAGAAATATTTTTAATATAAATTGACAAAAGACTGAGATTTGGAATAACCTAGCCTTCTGTGTTTTTATCTGTCGGTCAAGGCTGTTAACTGTCATGCATAACTCAAAAACTTGCGCTTACCTTGCAGGTGTGAATTATTTTGAGCACTTTCAGATCAGCCATCAAATCAGATCTACCAGTTTTAACTCACCAAAAAACCTCTTGCGCTAGTTGTGGCAGGGGCTACTAAAAATTAGCCGACATGGGTGTTTCAAAACCATTTGGATCTTTATCAAATCCATAATTTTTAATTTCTCAAATTAACCTGGTCCTGCATTTTGACTAGCTGTAATGCTAGCTAAGGCTCCGGTGGTTTCATAACTCTTGTATTTTATAAAACAATGCATGTTTTGTTTTAATATGGTGAAATGAACCACACAAACCTGTTTATTGTTATTAAATCATGTTAAATAACCTGAGCGTTCTGACTCATTTGTGGCTCCTTACCATGCTACACAAACTGCTTGCTGTGTGACAATCATCAATGCTGATTCCAGTTGATATTGATGTTTCACCAATTTAAATCCTTGTCATTTCTTTTACATGCCTGTTAAGAAATCATTTCCGACGTTTCAGCAGCATAGAAATAATGTTTCTTTCTCCATTCAGAAATGGAATTGAAGCTATTTAATCATTTTTCAACAGTTTCCGTGTAACATTGGATCACTAACTATATATTTACACTTCGTGAAAACAAATTTATCATTTGTAATAAATACAACGTTATTTAAAAATATCAAATTAGTAGGAAAATTTCACATTTTTATCAATTAATTAACGAAATATGCTATTTAAAGAAAATAGTTCCTTTCAAACGCCTCATAACCACACCTATCATTGTCCAAGGCCTTACAACTCTCTTGCCAAAAATCAGTTTGTTTCAAATGGGTGATTCTCGTCAAATCGCCAATGAGCTGGATCAGGGAAATACCCCCAGTAGACCGAACCTCATCAAACTTCCCCCAGTAGACCGAACCTCACCAAACTTCCCCCAGTAGACCGAACCTCACCAAACTCCCCCAGTAGACCGAACCTCGTCAAGCTCCCCCAGTAGACCGAACCTCATCAAACACCCCCAGTAGACCGAACCTCATCAAACACCCCCAGTAGACTGAACCTCATCAAACACCCCCAGTAGACTGAACCTCGTCAAACTCCCCCAGTAGACTGAACCTCATCAAACACCCCCAGTAGACCGAACCTCATCAAACACCCCCAGTAGACTGAACCTCATCAAACTCCCCCAGTAGACCGAACCTCACCAAACTTCCCCCAGTAGACTGAACCTCATCAAACTCCCCCAGTAGACCGAACCTCATCAAACTCCCCCAGTAGACCGAACCTCATCAAACTCCCCCAGTAGACTGAACCTCGTCAAGCTCCCCAAGTAGACCGAACCTCGTCAAACTCAATTTGGTTTGACCACTTCATTTTAGTGAACCAAAAATCTTTTGCTTCTGCATGGAATCAAATGGCAGCATAAGTTCAATCATGGGGATGTGATGGGATGGTTCTTTTGATTTATCGCTATTAGTTCATTGGAACATGGTGACCATATATTGTCTTGTGTCAATGGAGGAGCTTTCTAATATAGCTAGAGTAGACATAAAAACACTCATGCTGTGTGTTACTCTTGTGGATGTTTATGCATTTAATGAAGTTACTAAAATTGAATGAATAAGCGGTGCAATCACTGAAACAATTGACATCGCTAGTTGGTTCAGTTGACTTTTTTGAGAGAATATCTCTGAAAAATTGCACCAATTTAGGTCTTACAACATTCTTCAAATTGCACAAAAAAAAACTATCATATAACTGCCTCAGTGAGTGGTAAAAAGAAATTATTTTTCTTTTCCAAAACTGTGTTACGTCATTGCTACTGTCTTTTTCAAACATTTGATGTGCCAAACTCACTAAAAAATTTTATTAGGAGCGTGTGCCTCTTCACGTAAATTGAAGTATTTTTGTTTCTTTATGAAAAAGTTGTTGGCCACTATGTTACATAATCTACTTTGTTGGCCACGATGTTACATAATCTACTTTGTTGGCCACTATGTTACATAATCTACTTTGTTGGCCACTATGTTACATAATCTACTTTGTTGGCCACTATGTTACATAATCTACTTTGTTGGCCACTATGTTACATAATCTACTTTGTTGGCCACTATGTTACATAATCTACTTTGTTGGCCACTATGTTTCATAATCTACTTTGCTGTGCAGATTCAAATGAAAAAGATGTTTGCCATTGCGAACCGTGCCAGTCTAAAACCAGGAGACTCCATTCATCTAAACCTAAGCAGCAGGTTTTGCAAAAAATATTGTAAGTTTTAACTCATCATGTGTATCCTGTAAGTTCTTTATTATTTTATTTACCAACAACCAACTTTATGGATTCAACAGAAATTGTATTACTACAGCTTAGTCCGCTGCTCTCTGCAGCTAGCTACTGTGGCCTTTAATGTAAATATCTGTTTGCAACTCTGGAAGATCATCGATATTTAGAAAACCCTTGCGAGTTGAAAAATTTTGTTGCGCTGTAAAAATTCTAACCTACCAAACAATAAAATCAATTGTTTTTATTGTTAGTAAGTGACATAGTGGTTTAAACCACTCCATATATATTGGTAGATTCATTAGCCTACCAAAGCTACAGCCCACAGGTAATAATGTTTGATATTCTGGAGTAGGTAATGTGAGTGGTTGTGTTGTTACAGGGTGGTTGTGGTGATAGTAGCGTGGGTAGCTTTTGCATTCGCTGCTTACAAAGTATCTCAAATAAAGACAGACCATGTCGAGTATGATCCATACGAAGTGCTAGGAGTTGATCGGGTACGTACACAGCGCCATCTTGTGCTCAAATTGTTTGATCCGCTTTACTTTCTCATCTTCATTACTTGGTATCTTTTCGAGCAGTATATCTGCCACAAGTCAGGGAATGTAAATGTGGCAGTCATGGCTTGGTGGTAAATCCATCCAAGTTGGCAATCATTAATTCTATTGAGAAATGTGGATGTTAGAAGCTGGTTTGTGTTCGAGTGAGAAATATCCCTCTGGCATGGCTCAATTGTCATATCTGACTGGTATGATAAGGTTCTTCCACATCATCAGACGGCACATGTTACGATGTGGAATGCAATCAGCAAATTGTTCTACTATATTATCAGTAGAATTGCCATCAAACTTTTTCATTCAGATATATATGAAGTCTGTAGCTATGGGGCATGCTATTATTTGGTGTCATACAGACTTCAGTTTTACCCTCAGATCAGAGAACTATCATTGTAAAATGCTCACTCACGTGTGTCCAAAGTTCCACGTTGCATTTTTCATCCATCTGATCGTATTTGATTAGCCGCCGGTGTTTTAACAGATTCGTGAGTAAAGGTCTTTAGCCAGGAAGTCATTTATAACGGAGTAATGACTGACAAGTGCGCAATATGCTTCTCTAGCAGTCGATTTAATTCTCTCCGAGTTGCTTATGTACAGGTTTTGTTGTCCATTGAAAGTGACTCAGCTCTGTTTCCTTGCTTTGGTTCTAACTTTAGTTTCCTGGTCTGTTTGAGTGAATCTCCTGCAATTCTACTGCTGTTGTGTTACCATGTAGCAGTTTAGGTGCGAAGGTTTAGATCATTGAGTTATCTTCCCTTATAGACTGCTAGCCAGTGACAGTGTTTGGCGTCTTATATCCACATTAAAATGGCGCACCAGATTGTGTTTTGAAATCAGCATATTTGTTTGACTTGTCCAATTGATAATAATAGAGGATTAAGCTTTCGTTCTAGGTCCCTTTTTTAATTGTGGTTATAACCTATGCTCTTATACGAATGGCTATTTACCTGCGACCAAGGTTTTAAAGGGGGGAGATAATTGTGTGGCTTGGATCAATATGATTGCATTCACTCACTTTTGTACTGCACATTTGCTACAACACCTTTCTTGATAGTACATGTTTCTGAAAAGGCTAACAACAACATTGTTGTGTGGGTATGTACCCACCCGATAGTTATATTGGTAGCTATGGTTGTAGGGCTCAACAGACAAACAGATCAGGTCACAGTACAGAGAGTTGAGTAGGGTGCACCATCCAGACAAGAGTGGCGGAGATGACACTGTGTTCTTACGAATAGCCAAGGCCTACGCGGCGTAGGTTTCACTGCTATTGTATATACACATTACTTTGTTCAAGTTTCATTCTCATCAAGCAAGCAATCATTTATACAGCTATTTCTTGATACAACTGAATACTTATGATCAGCGATAGATAGCGTCTTTGAATGCTGAACCTCAGAAAATATCCGGAGTCAAGTTTTCTTGATCGCTAATTGAATAAATGTACAACTGTCAATAATATGAAGTTATCCTCTTTATCAAAGTGGAAGACAACTCCTGTATTTGATTTAATGTCATTGTCTGGTTAACAATTAACAAGCACTGTAACAGCCTGTTTGGTATTCACTGGACTTGCAGGCTTCGCTTGTGATGTAATTTGTATTAGCTTTTGTTGGAATTCAATGACAGAACTGTCTGCGCTGCTTTAGGTTGACTGACGCAGAGTCTAGAAAGAACTGGGAAGAGTATGGTAACCCAGATGGTCCAGGAGCCATGCAGTTTGGTATAGCCTTACCCAAGTGGCTGGTGGAAGGGAACACCTCCATTTGGGTGCTCATGTTCTATGTTGTTGTCTTTATGATTATATTACCTGCAGTTGTGGTAAGTGGGGCTATTTATAGTTGGTTGTATATAACAAGTATTTCTATTTGCGTGTGCGAGTTGGGCAACAAATAATTGGTTGTAAAGTCCTATGTTTGACTAGTGTCACTGAAGGAACAGCGTCTGGTTGTCACCAAGTTTGTATGCCACATACAAGTTACAGGGAGGGATGTCTAATTTTATGCCAAAAAGAGGCAGTTTTACTGTTTAGTCTCTTCAATCTTCACTGAGTTAGTATGAAGTAATATTTAGTTTCTGATTAATGAGCCCGCTATTTCTACTTTCAGGGCACATGGTGGTATAAGTCTATAAAATACAGCGGAGACAAAATTCTGTTGCCAACCTCTGAACTTTACAGATATTTCATCAATAAAACTCCCAACATGGTGTTTAAAAGTGAGTAATCAATCATACCAGTATCGTAAGCATACTTGATTGTTGTATCTCCAGAAGACTTGAATGTATGATAAACCATTGGGGTTGTTTTTGTGGGTCAGCAAACAGTGGGAAATTTAATGTCAGAGAGTATCCACAAAATGTTTAATTATATTATTGTCAAGTGGTTTAGGTGGTTAATAAATAATTAAATCTATAAAACCGATTATCTATGGGATGACTTAGGCAGAAATCTGTGATTTTTTCTACTAGACTGATTTTGTTATTTTTTACTCGCACAACATTTAGTGCACAAATTATGACAATTTTTGCTAGAAAATTACTTAAGCAGTAAAATAGCTATCAAGTTCTCTGCTGGATTTAAGTGTCTGTTGTTGATATAGCAATATGGGAAAATCGTGTTATACATCTGCAGTTGCTGTTTCATTCCAATGTTGAACTTGTAGGAGCTTTCATGATATTGGCTGCTTCATTTGAATTCTTCAAAAGATATAATCCAGAAATTGTAGAGAGACCAACAGATGATGATGAAGTGAGACAAGTGAGTGTTTAATCTGTGCAGTCCAGTACTGTCAGCAGAAATGGCAGCAGTAGTAGCATTAGTGGCAGTAGTAGTGGTAGTGGTAGTAATAGCAGTAGTAGTAGCGGTGGCAGTAGTAGTAGTAGTAACAGTAGTAGCAGTAGTAGTAGCGGTAGTAGCAGTAGTAGTAGTAGCGGTAGTAGTAGGAGGGGTAGTAGTAGCAGTAGTATCAGTAGTAGCAGTAGCAGCAGTAGTAGTAGTAGTAGAGGTAGTAGTAGCGGTAGTAGTAGCTGTAGCGGTAGTAGTAGTAGTGGTGGTAACACTACTACCATTGTGAAGTAGTTTCAATAACAACGGTTTGTAACACAGGTTTATACTTCCTTCAAGTACAAGGTAGCCATCCAGCCAGCCATCAACCCAAGTGTGTCATCCTTATGAAAGTGTGTCCTCTAATCCTGAATAGTTGTCACAATATTTTCATGTGAGCTAGTAACATGGAGAGATTTTAGACATTCCCAGTTATAGTTTTCTTGCAAGCATTTAACTGTTAGTGGTAGTGATAGCTGTAGTATTGCTTGCAATAGTAATTGCTAGAGTTGTACCATGTATCAATGTGCTATATGTACGTATTGTTATACAGCTAATGAGAGATGTAAACTCTACCTATCTGAATGAAAAGAACAGAGAACAACCATTGTGTCTACCGTACAGTATAAAAGCTAGAGCCTTACTGCTGGCACATATGCAGAGAATACCTCTCCCTCCCGATACTTTACACAAAGATCTGTTATATCTGCTGGGAAAAACCCCCACACTTATAAATGAGATGGTTTATGTATGCGCTCAGTTGACTGCTATGTCTAAGGCTGGCCATGGTATGTATCTATGTATAGATACGTATGTCTATGTACATCTATGTATGTATGTATGTGCAGATTTCTTTATATAACAATGCATGTGTTTAGTTTTATATATCACATCATATGTGTATTGTTTTGTATGTACTATATACATGTATATTTTATAGCTGCGAAGCCAAGACTACAGACAGTAGAGAATATAATGAAGATGTGTCCATTACTTGTACAAGGACTCTGGGAGAACAGTTCTCCATTGCTTATGTTACCTCATATAGCGGAGCAACAACTCAAACACTTTGTGCATAAAAAGGTTGTTATACCCACTATATTTAGTATATGTAGTCAGGTGATAATACATTCAGCTGGACGTATAAGTAGTCTCAACACAGTGACATGCATGATGTTGCTGGACCTTACTTCTACATAACACAGTTGGTTGTCTCCCCCTAGCTCATTGTCTGATACTTCTACATAACACAGTTGGTTGTCTCCTCCTAGCTCATTGTCTGATACTTCTACATAACACAGTTGGTTGTCTCCTCCTAGCTCATTGTCTGATACTTCTACATAACACAATTGGTTGTCTCCTCTTAGCTCATTGTCTGATGTTGTAGAGGCATGTGAGAAATCTAAAACAGTTTTGTCAGCTGGAAGATGCAGATAGAAGATCTCTAGTCAGACATCTTGAGGATCAAGAATACAGGAATATTATAACTGCCTTACGTGCGTTGCCTGCTGTCAGCATGTCATGTGATATGAAAGGTAGGGCACAGTGTGCTGTCAGTATGCCTTTTTATCCATCCAAGATACTTTATAACATATCCTAAGTGAAGTGGAAGTTTCATTGCTCTAATCGAACAAATAAGTCCAGGTTGTAGTCAAATTTAATTCAAGTGTTATACGTATCCAGCTGTTTTCAGACATTTTTAATGTATAGTTATTATATAGCGAGCTATTAGTTTGTAGGATTTGTATAACTTCAGTGGCCTGAGGCTAAATTATTGACTCTTAGAGAAGGTTTGGTGTTATTGATTTTCTATCATGTAGTTCTGGATGACGAAGACAACAGTATAACTGCCAGTGCAATAGTTACTGTGATTGTAACCCTCGAAAGAGAGTCCCTTTTGGAGAAATATGGTTCAGCCTCTACACCATTTGATTGGTCAGCTGAACCTGAAAGTGAGTGCTCATTGGTCTGATATTATCCAGCGGCATTTTTATTTTGCTGCTATCTTACAAAATTTGGCCATTTGCATTTTGTTTATGCCGTGGGCTTCCTTTCTGCTACTGTTGATTTTACTATTGCCTCAGTTCCATCATTTTTGTAAACTTGTATATCGTTAGTTTAATGATGTCTGTCTTAATAAAGGAAAGCAGGCTTCAGCCAGTTATCAAACTAATACACTTTATTAATGTCTGCTTGCTTTGCTCACAAATATGTAAGTCAATCACCTCCAGCTCCAACCGGTCACTGAGAGTTTTCTTCTCTCTACAGATGATGCCACAGACGCTGCTGCTGAGGTACAAGCGGATGAAGAGGAAACGGAAGAAGCAGAGAAAAAGAAAACCAAAGTAAGATTTTGCTGTGTTGCTTCTTATAGCTATGATGTCATATCCTGCCCTCTCTAAATACTACAACTCTGTTGGTTATAACTTGATTGCTGTTTCACTTCCTCATATTTTTGTTATTGAGTTGTTATTTTACAGTTGGGGAGACAACTCTTAAATTTTACCAAATTTGCCTGTTTTTGCTTCGCTAATAAACATGAAAATATGTGAGAATTCGGTTCAATCCTACATCTGAATTTCCTATATAGATCTGTCATAGTAGCACCCAAAAGTTTGTTGAATACAAGGTTTATACTGTGTACCTTGCACTGGATACAAACTTTGTCGCCAAGTCCTCAGTGTTCTATTGTTTAGGTGTGGGAGAAGAATAAGAACAAGAAATCTAAAGGAGGAAAAAAGAAGAAGCCCGCTGCTGCGGTACCTTATAAACCAAAGTCCAAGACTGCCGTTGCTAATGGCAGCGCTGTTGATGATAAAAAACCCAACGGAGTGAGTTCATTTATGACTTATATGGGTCAGATGAAGGCCCTTGCCATACCCTATGCTGTACGCTACCATCAAAGCCCCCTAATCTAGTCGAGACCCCCTACCTCTAAACAAAACTCTCGACTTGAAAGCGCCTTTTCAAGTTTTAAATATCTCAAAAACTAAAGCAGTTTTAAATTCGAAAAATTGTTTTCAAATAAAATTAATAGATTTAAATTATCGTAATTAAAAACTTAGTTGTGATGAAGAAAAGTGCCGGGCTTACATTTCTGGCTTCCTTGTTGTAATCAACAAAATCAATTCTCAAATCGGAAATACAGGTTTTCAAACTAGTATACAGGCTACAAAAGATTCACACTATGTAGAATGTAAATAAATAATATTTATTAAACTCAGTACAAAACTGACTCAACTTGGGATTATTTTTTAGTAATTTGGTCATGGTTATTCAGCACTCTTTGACACTAAGGAAACACAGCTCGTGTCGAAGTAGGGGTTTTCGTCTAGAGGTGAGGGGTTTCCACTAGAGATAGGGGTTTCGACTAGAGATGGGGGATTCGATGGTAGGTACGGCATAGTGTATGAGCAAGTTTTGTTGTACCCTTGTTATATAGGTTTGCCTTCATCAGCAGTTGTGTGCCCTTGTTCTATAGGTTTGCCTTCATCAGCAGTTGTGTGCCCTTGTTCTATAGGTTTGCCTTCATCAGCAGTTGTGTGCCCTTGTTATATAGGTTTCCCTTCATTTGTCTGTACTTGTTTTATATATTCTCGTCTTTATCAGCAGTTGCGCGCCCTTTGTTATGCAACGGTTTCTTTCTCAGCAGTAGTGTTTCCATATTGTATATTCTGACCCCTATATCATTGTCACTTATTTTTTTCTGAAAATGTGGTTTACTGGGAAAGGGGGGGTAGTAACAGACTGTAGCATAGCTTCAGATTAAAGTATTTCAGAGCACAGTTAACTGTTGTGGGTAGTTAGAGATGAGAGCGTAGTGCTGGATAGGATAATAATTTCAAAGTCGGTAATGATAACCTTAGATTTTGGTTGGTCTCTCCATTTTTGGTAACCTCAAGTTTCAGCACACTTTGAGGCCAGTAATCCATTTTTTCGGTACTTTTGTTATAACAATATACATTATGATTAATGAATAATAAAGTAATCAAGACTTTTGCAAGCATTATTTAATATTAATGTTGTAGTTAGGAATAATAATAATAATAATAATAATGCAAACATCATTCTTAGAATCACAACAAACATGCATTTTTATACACAGTTACTGCAATGAAATATATCCACATTATTATCGCAAATGAACAAGTTGCAATGAGTTTTATTTATAATAATAAACCAAATGAAAATAAGCATTTCATTATTATTAATTAATCTTTAGTTATATTATTTGTTTGAACTTATTGATAAAAATCATAAGAAAACTTTCAACGTTATTTAATGGTAATCAAATAATATTGAATTTTTATTTATTAATAGTAATAGCAACAATAGTAGTAATTATTATTAATTAGAATAATGATAATTAAATCATTATTATTTATTTAATTGATTATTATCGAATTAATAATAATTAATTAATATACATTCAATACAGTCCGTGTTGCATCTTAACAAAATGTAAAAACTTCTACGTTGCATTACGATATTGATTTGTGGAAAGTTTTTATAAGAGGAAATAAATAATAGCACAACCAAAATCAGTTTTATTAATTCTGTGGTCGAAGGTAAATGAAGCTCATTTGACACCTAACATTGGAAGTGCTACATATTGTCTTCTCAGACCATAGACCTCTGTGTTTTATAGTCATGTATCCATGAAATATAACAACCACAATCGGCGACCTAAATCCATTTTTATAAGAAGCCATTTTCTAATCGCTTGTATGCACAGCGCCATCCTCGAAATATTGCGGTCCATTCAAAGTAATAATAAGAAAAATGGACAAATCATGCACTAATTTTTCTACACCTATTACAATAAGGTCATCTGTAATAATTCTTTGTTCAGCTGCGATAGTATAACAAAACGTTGGTATCTAATTATTTGATTTGAATAATAATTATTTATTTTTTTGCTACTGTTATTTCTACCACTTCAATTATTATTTTAAAAAAAAAATAATTATTGCATCCACTCATGTTGCTGTTATGTATATTGTTCATTAATAATGAAGTACATAAAGTGGTCTTAGTACTAATAAATAAATCATCGTTACTAATTATTTTTTAATATTATTATTTTACTTTGCTGGTTTAAAATCAATTATTATATTATCCTCTATTATTTTGTAAACCATTTACCGAAAATACCAAAATCTGTAGCCATGTAAAGAATGTTACCCAAGATCCTTTTTACCAAAATCCAAAGTTACCGATGTTATTTTCGGCGTGAAGTTCTAGTATTTCCCAATCCTGTCCAGCACTAAAGCGTGCTTGTAATGCAATAGGAACCACATTGTACCATGTAGTTGTCTGGCCTCTTGAATTCAGATAGGCTTTGGTTTCAATAATTGACATTGCGTTGTCTCGAAAACAAATTAAATTAGTATTTTAATGCTTTACAGCAAATCTTTGTTTGGTATAAAATAAAATTGGTTTGTGAAAGAAACCAGTTGGAAAAACTTTCTGTATTTAAAATCAAGTGAGAAAGCAGGTTTTGAAAATGATTTATTTTGTCATTCTTTGCCACAAAAGTGAGGGATGTTTGCATACCAATTAATTGATGCATACGTTAATGTTCAGCCAACAAGAGGCTTACAAAATGTCTGCTGCAATGCTGTATGTCTCAAGGAATATTTATTGAAGTTTACTTCTACTGTCTATTGAATAAAACTCACAAAAGGAGCATATGAGTTGGTGTGATCCTGTATGTGGTACAGTTAATTACACCAACATATGAGTCGGTGTGATCCTGTATGTGGTACAGCTAATTACACCAGCATATGAGTTGGTGTGATCCTGTATGTGGTACAGCTAATTACACCAGCATATGAGTTGGTGTGATCCTGTATGTGGTACAGCTAATTACACCAGCATAAAATGCTCAAAGAGCACTTCATACTTATAAAAGCACTAGAGTTCAACGAAACTGGAGTGAGTCCTTTTCCCTCACTGTAGAAATAGTTAGATTACAAATAGACAGCGATACAACGTGAATGTTGTTACAGGATGATGAAGGAGTCGACGAGAGCGATGAGGTAGTTGCTGGGAGATAGTACATATTATACTGCTTTACCTAATCCATATTTGTGCTTAGCTGTGTATTTCTGTGCTGTCTGGTGGTGGAGTGACAGTCTTTGTTTCCTTTTAAATATGTTTTATATTTGTATCACTTGCATGATTTAATGAGCTGTTTGCTTACATACATGTATCTACATTGTACACTTACATATCTACATTGTATGCTTACATATCTACATTGTACACTTACATATCTACATTATACACTTACATATCTACATTGTATGCTTACATATCTACATTGTACACTTACATATCTACATTATACACTTACATATCTACATTGTATGCTTACATATCTACATTGTACACTTACATATCTACATTGTGCACTTACATATCTACATTATACACTTACATATCTACATTGTATGCTTACATATCTACATTGTACACTTACATATCTACATTGTGCACTTACATATCTACACTGTAAGGTCATGTGTCGTCTCTATGAATGTCTGGTGGCTGGTGTTATTTGTGGTTTCAATGGGGCTGTCTCAGTTTTCATAGTAGTCAGTTCCTGTTGATTGACAGGTTATAAAGAAGGCGGAGTCTAATGATGCTGTCACAGAAACTGTAGGCAAGTCTGACGAGGACTCTGATGGAGAGAGAGACAGCGACCAGGAGCAAACTGAGCCTGACAATACTGCTTCTTCTGTAAGTCACGTATGAGATGTCTCTGAAACTTGCCTGGTGCTCAGGCTAGGGAATCGGGAAGGCTTGGTACTGCCAGAGTATCCACTTCCTGTGCTGGTCAAACAAAATACAATATAATCATACGGGTATAAAATTTAATAATAAAATGATAATTTTGTTTGGACTTTGAGGGTACACAAAAAAATTTTCTCTGAATAGAAATTGATCAGCCGGCATTTATTATATTATAATAGCGACTCAACACTAGCTAGTAGCTACCTGTGATAGTGGGCTATTTCCCTCAACACTAGCTAGTAGCTACCTGTGATATTGGGCTATTTCCCTCAACACTAGCTAGTAGCTACCTGTGATAGTGGGCTATTTCCCTCAACACTAGCTAGTAGCTACCTGTGATATTGGGCTATTTCCCTCAACACTAGCTAGTAGCTACCTGTGATAGTGGGCTATTTCCCTCAACACTAGCTAATAGCTACCTGTGATATTGGGCTATTTCCCTCAACACTACCTAGTAGCTACCTGTGATAGTGGGCTATTTCCGTAAGGGTGCAGAGGTTTATTATCTAGTAAGCTCAATTGGTAGTTGTCTGCTCTCCTTTATTATTACACTCGTACTAAGATGTTCTAGATTTGCTGCTGCATACCCTCACACAGCATTGTAAGTTTGGTATTGTGTAGGCACCTGAGGAAGATGATGATTGGGAGGAGTTTGAGATGGAAAGTAAGAAGCACGCTAAACTAGAAGCTACGTCCCTCGTCTCTCACTCAGTTCACTGCCCCTTCTTCTCCAGTGAGAAACAGGTGCTCTTCCCCGGTCTTACTGTACTTGTGCTAACTTGTGCCTATGTGTATGGGATTGTTTTTTGTACAGATACTGTTCGTTTTATCTATGGAATTGTACTTTTGTAGGAATACTGGTGGTTATATCTATGTAATAGAACCTTTTTTAGGAATACTTTTGGTTGTATCTATGGAATTGTACTCTTTTAGATATAGTGGTTTTTATATCTATGGAATTATATTTTTGTAGGAATACTGGTGGTTATATCTATGTGACAAAAAGAAGTCAGATCTGATAACAGTGCCAGTAAGGGTGACGAATCTGGTGGATAAAGAGGAGATTGATGTAAAATTTCCAGCACCTAAAAAGCCTGGAGTTTACACCTACACAATGTGTCTCAAGTCCGACAGCTATTTAGACATGGATATTGTACAGACCCTCAAGGTTAGCTCTTTTCTGTCTGCACTTTAGTAATTGTCTGCACTTTAGTAGTTGTCTGCACTTTAGTAGTTGTCTGCACTTCAGTGGTTGTCTGCACTTCAGTGGTTGTCTGCACTCAAGTACTTGTCTACACTTTAGTGGTTGTGTACACTTTAGTAGTTGTCTACACTTTATTGGCTGTATATTGGTGGCACGCACACCTTGGAGGTAGCTTAAGTTGACTTGCAGTCACAAACCCAATTTGCAGTGTCCACTCTCCAGGTCATGTTTACAGTCATCAGGTCTCCCACAGGTTTAAGGCGCTGCCACACATGCAAAATAGACACGAAAATCATGTCACGAAAATTGTGAATTGTCTTCTCGGCGAGTGCACGTGCCACACAGCAACTTTCAACTCATTTAAATAACGCGAGTGAAATTTACTCTATCCATGGTTATAATTAACTTTTATACCTTGTATGCAAGACTAACTAGCCTGCAAACAGAGGCATTTTTTTTAGCTATACTAAAGTTTTTTAACCATTTATTCATGATGATAATAATTATAATAATAATAATCTAATTAATAATATCAAAAAACATAATAATTTCATTCATTCGTAATAATACTAAAATAATATAAACTAAATAACTAGAGGCTGTTTGTATTCACAAGATAAAAGCGTACTTTTAATTACACTTTATACACTATTCTGGGGTGAGGATTTTTGCCAATCAGCCATTGTAATATAATGAAAAAAAGCGAGATTGCAGAATAATATTTATCGATGGATAATTGTAACAGTTTGCTGTGCTGACAAAAATGTTAGAAAGTATGAAAATGTTTAGCTGTGAGTGCTGACATGCTGCCGCAAAAACCACCACCAATGGTATGGCAGCACTCATGTATCGTATATGTCAAAGGTCAACATGAACGGCTGTTCGTATTTTGTGCAAAATTGCTCGTGAACATTCCTACGAGTGGACAACTTGTGACTCGTGTCTCATTTACGTGTGTGTGGCGGGACCTTTAGATCAGGAGTAGACAATAGGAACCAATGATTAATATTAGCATCTACAACTAACTATCCTACACGTGATATTAAAGTGAATATAACAACAACATAATATATAGACAGCTAGTGAGAACTTAATGGTAACATACATGTATATGCTCGCTAGACAGTAATGAATAATTGGCCAGTAAGGGCAATCATTATTTATAATGATTGCCATTAAATATTATTAAATGATTATCTTACAGGCTATTCAAGTGGGTAAAAATAATAATACAGTGAGGGACAAAGAACATGGGGTAATTCAATAATAATTATTCTAAATTCCCAAGAAAATGAAATGGAAATATGCCATTGGTTTTAAAATAGCACTTTGCTCAGTAGACAGTGATTTTCATTTGAGTGATTGAAACGGGCAGTCTCTGCAGGTGGTTTTGTGAGACCCGTCAGTGAAATAGTAATTATTTTGTGAGTTCATCTGTCGTTTTATTTAACTATTTCACGGTTTTTCTCTCGTATTAGTTGAATTATGTTGTATCAGCCTCTCTGCATTGGCAAAGTGAAGCAGCAGAGAACACATTCTTTGCGTTGATACAACGTGTCTTGTGGATGTTATAAGAGCAAAAGATTGCTTTTGATATTTTGTGGGGAATTTTAGTTTTAAGTTAATTCGTCGAGGAAAGAACTGGACAGTTAGCAAAGTTAATCAAAGATAGTGATAGCCTGAGGTACATGTTGTAGTTTGATGTGAAGGAGGCGAAGGTTGTGGAGAACCACCCTCAATGGGAAATGTCTGATGATGAAGATGACAAGAAGTCAGACTCTGAAGAAGACAACTATTCTGATGATTCTGAGAGCGAGTATGAATACGATGAAGATTGAAAGCCTGGTGTAGGAATACAATAGCAAATCCAACTCTTTAAAACATTTTAGCATTTTGTTACAAAATCGATTTGGGTATATCAAGCTGATTGGATTAGCATTAACATGGGAATGTTACTGTGGCTGGATCTCTATTTACTCCTCCATGGTTAAAGATATGTGCATACAGACTGTGTGTATTAGACTTGAGCACTGCAGTTTTGTTCATCTCAAGGGGAGACAACTACGTGTGGTGCAGTGCTTGTCTACCCTTGAACTATTTCACATGCTATGCTGGCTGCTGCCTGTTTATTTGGTGGATTCTGTAGTTGCACTAAATATATATACATGTTACTGAACAGCTATGTCTAGTTACTTATTAAATCTATGGCAAAAGTCGACTCCGTATCATAGCTGCAATCATTCGAGAATAACGGCTGGTAGCCATCAGCTACTATGAGTTATAATGCGCTGGGAATTAAAAGAGTAAACTGTTTGACCCTTGTTTTAATCAATTGATCTTGGGCTACGTCTAGTGATGCTGCTTCAAATATTTGTTTTTTTAAATCTCCATTTCTTTACACTTTAATCAAAGCTGTTTTTATGTTAGTGAACAGTTTTTTAGGCACTTTTTAAACCATGGATGTGGCGGTTTGATACGCTTGCCCTATAATGCTAATTTTCAGTATTTTTGCTTTACCCAATTTTCGATAAGAAAGAAAAGAAATATTGCTGTTATCCGAACGAATAAATAAATATTGTGACGTCACAAGCAATGTTGCCTACTGCGTATCATCAATTGTACACATTTTCAGCAAAGCTCTTGCGAGTGAATTGGCTGCATGTGGCTAGCCCTTAGTTTTATACTCCCCTTTTTTGTTGATACATGCGACTATCATGCTTTGTGACTAAAGCAAAGAGAACCATGTACGAGCCCTGTACATACCTCATGTGTACCATGTACGACCCCTATATGTACCATCTATGCAACATGTATGTACCCCATACGTACCATGTATGTACTTCAGATGTACCAGGTATGTACTTCATATGTACCAGGTATGTGCTTTATATGTATCAGGTATGTACTGCATATGTACCAGGTATGTACCAAGTAAATACACCATATGTATCACGTGTGTGCCTCATATGTGCAATGTATGTACCGATTGCTTCCATTTGGTGGCGTCAACCCCGGATGAAACTATTTTGCAAGTGGTCATATATATTGCTTGTAAAATGAAATTGGAAACGCAACAATAGTCTTCCATAAAAAGACAACTCCAAGTCATAGCTCATTTGTATTCTTTAAAAATTAGTTTGCAAAGGGTTGTCTTGTCGGTGAAATTAAGTACACTCTGAGTTTTTGCTACTTTTTAACTTAAATATTGATTTAGGTTTATTAGTCTACTGTAGAATACACTTTTGTTTATTTTTTATGGAAACGCAGCATTACATCATCATTATCATTTTTATCTTTGTTTTTATGCCTTATCAAGCAGATAAAAGTCAGGAAATTGGATTTTTGGGAACTAAAACTAATTCGGAAAAAGAATTCAAACTTATTCGGGAGAAAAATTGTGAAAAAGAAGTGTCAAATGGCAAGCTGGTTCCACAGAGTCAATAGAGTGAAAGTTGGTTGTGGCTAAGCTAGCAACTCTTGCCTCTTGTCATTCCTCCAGTTATCTGTTGGATGGAAACTTCCATGTATAGAAGATAAGCAGAGAGCTGATTAGCATAGGGCGTGATATCACCGCTTTGTTTTGTTACAAGGAATTCCATTGCATTGCAATTTGGGATAATTAATGTTATCCATGACTTGCAGTCACATGACACAAGTAAATGCTGTGATTGAGAGTTGGCTGGCAGCACAGTTCATCTACAGTGCTATGAGTGGGAATTCCAAAAAATTTCCTGCTCCGCCATGTTTGTCAACTCCGTGACATGCTTTATTTTAGCTGAGCTATAGCAGCAGGAGGTTGCAAAGGCTTTCTCTGTTTAACAGTTAGAGACATCTTAAAGGACCATTTATTTTCATTGCCTACCAGTTCACCATCATCGTGGCTGGTCAAGGATACATGGATATGTTTGACGAAACTGGAGAAAAGATATTGTATTTGTTAGTTCCACTATTTACTGTATTTCTTGTGCCTCTCACCATATGGATGTTTAGAGAATACATGCTTAGAAAAGGTATGTGATCTTTGTTGATCAGAAGCTCAGGATTAACTGGTATTTGGTACCTCTATTTTGTTTGCTCCATTTAATATTTCAGCCATGTCTTTTGTTGTTTCATCTCCCAACTTTGACCCTTACGCTTCGTGTACATCTACCGATTAGCTACCGATTTGTCCTTACCGATTGGAGATGGCGTCAAGGTGTTTCCCCAATTATTTGCTCCACTTGCCATTTTCATGCGATACCGGTAAGACTCACTGTATTCACATCATAATTAGCCATAAAGTGCTTTCAAACAACAGAGAAGGGACGCTCAAAAACGGCTCTTTGTCTATAAATAACTTTACTTGAAAAGCGGTATTGTTGAAAACTCTAAAATTGCTAGCAGTGATATGATTGGTCAAATAGAAATTGTCTACCAGTTTTTTGATGCGGATCAAAACCTGCCGATTACCACAAATTACTTAACCGGAAAGAGAAACTGCGAAACCACCCAATCGGTAAAGGCAAATTGGGAGCTAATCGGTAGATGTGCATGGGGTATTATTTTCTCAATAATCTTCCCCTCTGTCTTTGTCTCCCCTTGTATCCCCACCTATTCATAAAGTGGCATATTGTAAAAGCTAGCCTGGTGAGCTTGTAATGTCAAGCTGAACCTGGTGTAATAGAATGCTGTCAGAAAGTAACTATTGCTTTTGCTGATGTTATTATGCTCTGGATTGTCTTCGAGAAAAATAAGCACAAATTGATTCTCTACCGATCTCCACCATTGTTAAACCAAAGTGATCTTATTCATTAGAGTTTGAGTGAGCCCCCATACTTTGGAGTTGGTATGTTTGTACTTCTCTGAAATTCATTTTTTAAAAACTGCTTGATTAACTAGATATATTCCACCCGCTCATTGCAAATAGAAAAGGCAAGTCGCTATCTTTGCTTGTTTAGCTATGGCCTACTAAACTAAACTATCATCACGTTAGCTAGAATGACAGCATCTGTTGACCCGTAACATATACATATCTAGTTGATTGGCCAGTGACATGCTAAGTGGTTCTTTATTATGTAGCAGAGACGTACAGTTCAATCATTCTCATTACTTCTCTATGCCATAAACAAGCTAGTTGTTGATGATCTCAAGCTAACTTGTTTGATAACTAGAGACAACAACTATAAAGTTTACTGTTTAGATTTCTAAAGTAATGTCCAGGTTTTTTCTGTCTTTATTGACAAACCTAGACTACCCACTGTACTAAGCAGCCAAAAACAGGTTTTTAATGACCTAGTTGTGATGTTTATGCAGAATTTACTGCATTTTATAGATGCTGGAGGACACGAAGAAATTTGCCAGTGTGAGCCGTGCCGGTTTAAATCTAGTAGCCTGAGGTCCCTGCAATCGAGGGTAAATGTGAAATGGTTAGTTCAATCAACCAGTTACTTCTTATATGTACAGATACGAGTCATATCTGCTACATTAGTTGTTTGCAGTTTGATAATACTGCAAGCGTTATTATTATTATTATTATTGTTATTGTTGTTGTTGCTGTTGCTGTTGCTGTTGCTGTTGCTGTTGCTGTTATTGTTATTATTATTACAGTGAAAGTGATAAAGTGTTTTTATAATGCCGTTACGTCATTGAATAGGCAGACTGATGTACAGTATGGATGTGTACATCACAATCAATAAGTTAGAGAAAATTTATTGTGTTCATTTGTTCAAGGCAAAAGATAGTGTTGATCCTGAGTTAAAGTTTTGCCTGTTAAAGGGAGACAATCACTAGCTATTACCAAACTAGGATTAAGTCAGTGCGAGTCAAGCAAATTGGCGGACATAAAAAGTAAAACTATTTAGTTTTTTGAAAATAAATATAAACTTGAGCAACCCCACAAAATTCCAACCACCCCAGTGGGTATTTACATCAATTCATGCTGCGTATGTAATAAACGAAGATCACTAAAGTAAACTACAGGTAGCACCGTACTTGAAAGAGCACGCAACTCCAATACTTTTCACAATATTAACAATCTGAGAAATCTTTTGGATCAAAGTAGCTTTTTTGAGAAGAAGGAAATGGTTTGTACTTGTTAAATATGTAGAAAGTACCATTTAACAAACATGCATTGACAAAACTTGGAGAATTCTGAGTTTGGGTAAAAAAGTTGTTGTAATCAACTTACGTGGCATACTAAGATAAACCATAACATATTTTTAGCTGGTGCTGCTGGAACATTTATTGCTGCTTGAAAATAACGAGTTGACTTTACCGGCTTGCACAAATGTTCACACTTCTCTGGTTGCATAAATAAAATCCACATTCGGGTAGTCTTGCTAGCCATAGGATCAGTGCAGGTTGGACCTATTCAAATGATAATCCTTTGAGTTTAGAAAAAGGCCAAACCATCTTCTGGGAGTACTCTTGTCACTTGACAAGCAAAAAACTCTGTCAAATTCTCTTTCGAACCACAACAGATACTCCAGTCGTTGTATTATCACCAAAACTTTTCTAAACTATTTTTCACCTAAAGATTACGAGCTGGAGTACAGAAAATGAGCCAAAGAAATAAATGTAATTCTAAAAATGATTGAAGTACTTTGCCATTTTTGTCTATGGTTTTCTTTCAGATGATTTTCTTCACGATAATGAGTTATATTTTCTTCTGAAAATGGTGGTGTGTGGAGTTGATAGCACGTTGTCTTTGCAGCATACTTGTACATATGTGCACTAACAATCAGCTTGTTATCCCTGCAGTATACTTGTACATATGTGCACTAACAATCCCTGCAGTATACTTGTACATATGTGCACTAACAATCCCTGCAGCATACTTGTACATATGTGCACTAACAATCAGCTTGTTATCCCTGCAGTATACTTGTACATATGTGCACTAACAATCCCTGCAGTATACTTGTACATATGTGCACTAACAATCCCTGCAGTATACTTGTACATATGTGCACTAACAATCTCTGCAGTATACTTGTACATATGTGCACTAGCAATCCCTGCAGTATACTTGTATTGTACATATGTGCACTAACAATCCCTGCAGTATACTTGTACATATGTGCACTAACAATCCCTGCAGTATACTTGTACATATGTGCACTAACAATCCCTGCAGTATATTTGTACATATGTGCACTAACAATCCCTGCAGTATACTTGTACATATGTGCACTAGCAGTCCCTGCAGTATACTTGTACATATGTGCACTAACAATCCCTGCAGTATACTTGTACATATGTGAACTAGCAGTCCCTGCAGTATACTTGTACATATGTGCACTAGCAGTCCCTGCAGTATACTTGTACATATGTGCACTAGCAGTCCCTGCAGTATACTTGTACATATGTGCACTAACAATCCCTGCAGTATACTTGTACATATGTGCACTAGCAGTCCCTGCAGTATACTTGTACATATGTGCACTAACAATCCCTGCAGTATACTTGTACATATGTGCACTAGCAGTCCCTGCAGTATACTTGTACATATGTGCACTAACAATCCCTGCAGTATACTTGTACATATGTGAACTAGCAGTCCCTGCAGTATACTTGTACATATGTGCACTAACAGTCCCTGCAGTATACTTGTACATATGTGCACTAACAATCCCTGCAGTATACTTGTACATATGTGCACTAACAATCCCTGCAGTATACTTGTACATATGTGCACTAACAATCCCTGCAGTATACTTGTACATATGTGCACTAGCAATCCCTGTAGTATACTTGTACATATGTGCACTAGCAATCCCTGCAGTATACTTGTACATATGTGCACTAACAATCTCTGCAGTATACTTGTACATATGTGCACTAGCAATCCCTGCAGTATACTTGTACATATGTGCACTAACAATCCCTGCAGTATACTTGTACATATGTGCACCAAACACAAGCCATCCTCCACTCTCCACACTCTCTTGTTTATTCTCTGCTGGTGCATCAAATTGAGATTAAAATATTATTTTTAGTTTTGGACATTTTTATTCTGTTGGACTTTTGTCATTACACTAAATTTCCAACATGATAAAATGTGACATAATTTTTCTAGGCTGAATGTTTTGCGTGATTTCTTATATAAATATTAAAGCGCATGTTTTGGGAAAATGTTTGAGATTGATGAAATGCTTCACAGTTGTGAACAAAAAAGCGAAAGAGAGTACTCTCATGAAGCTGATGAGAAAGAGCTGTGTAGTACATATGTACTTACTGCTGTAGGTTGGCAGCTCTACTGCTCGCTTGGATGATCTATGTATATGCTTACAAGTCAGCGCTGCAAATAGAGTCTGATTTGGTGGAATACAACCCTTACTGGATTTTGGGCCTGCACCAGGTTAGTAAGAGTTTACCTGTAATACAGCTCTACCTGCATCTTCCAGTCTGATTTAGCGGAACTAGCTTTTCTTCAGACAACACAGCAAGTAGTCGTTTCTGCATAATTATGTTGCATTTGCCATTTTATTTTCAGCAGAAGATGTTACACTGCTGCATTCAGCACTGAAGCATACTCAGTTATTTTTAATATGACTTGTAAAATATGACAGTGAAGTGTTTTGTGGAACCCTCGGCTTATTAGGACAATAACCGAGAGTTTCATAGATATTTAGGCTTGAAATTTGTACTAATTTTTACATTTTTAATTTATTTCATCCACCTTAGTTTTATTTTTCATTTTTGCAAACCAAATGCTTATTGGTGATTGGTTTACTAGGCAGCAACCGAACGTCAGATCAGGTCTCGGTACCATGAGTTGTGTAGAATGTACCATCCCTTTCAGAGAACAGGAAATGCAACAGCATTCATGGAGATCACCACGGCCCATGCAGCGTACGTTACCTCTTAAATGTAACACTAATATCTTTTCTGTATAAAAACTTGTTACCTTTGTCTTATTTTATAGGATTGGAAGTATTCGTAGGCTCAACATTTATTTTTAGTCATTTTAAAAGCTCTCATTCACCAGCAAAGGTGAACAAATCAACTACAGTTTTCCAACTGATAGCTTCCAAATGACTCCTAAACTGTCAATTTCTGACAAACAAGTCCTCTCACAAAATTCATTTGGAAAGATCAGGGCTTTTCTATTTCTCTTTTGCAGTTTTTTCTCAACATGAATTGTATAGTATGTTTTGTATATTATTTTATATAATTCATATTTTATACTGTATGTGCAATATAATTTATGCAGCCTCATTTAATATATCGCTTACTGCATACACTATTCTGTATATTTTATATAGCGAGCTAGCAATATATATTACCCATTGTATTCAAACATCATTATGCCCCCTCCCCCCCCCCCGCCCATTTTGGCCTCTACACTCTCCATTTCTCCCTTCCTCACTCCCTCACTCTCTTTTCCATCTCAATTCCAAAGATGACGCAGGTGTAACTGTCCTGTGACACTACATTCACTACTGAGACCACTAACTTGCAAAAACAATGTTATCAAAGAGTTTTACAATCTATGAATACTAGAAGGAAATAACGTGAGCCATAAACAAACATGGGATTGTTTGATTGTTGCTCCAACCACTGCATATTAGCCAAATGTAAATGTTTGTGATTTGTCCCCACCTACATTACTGAAGATAATAAATCTGCACATATCTCCAGTTTAGGAACCAAGGGCCACACATTAAATCAGTTTAATGGAATTTTTATCAGTGTTTATTTCTCTTGGTATAGCAGTTTACGCGTCCATTTTTAGTAGATTCTGGTCTCTCTAGCCACAGAATGCTACTAATCTCAAGTGCTATGTTTCTCTCCGGACCGGAGGGGGCACTGCTGGTGAGGCTGTACCATTAGTTCAATGGCTCTAAACAGCTAATACAGAGCCCTTGGCTCCGACTCACTGCACTAGTTGGGAACAATTTGACATTTATTCATCTGCTGCATGGCTGTATGGGTGGTAATCCAATAAGGGTATAATAGCAAGATTACTTGCAGGTGCAAAGAGTATAAATGAAAAATTCAGCTTTGTATAGGCTGGAGCACAAGAATTGCATAACAGTCACAACTAGTGATACAAATACAATACAAGATATAAACCATCAAGTGTGCATGAAGTAATCTGCACAAGTCTTTTAATATGGTAGAAATACCATCCGATAACAATAAATACACATCTATTGAAACTGCAAAAGCGCCAATGTTAGTCAGTGGGTAGGAGTTCTCCTAGTGTGCCTCTCCATCTCCCGTAAATTTTCTGGCTTTCAATTGCGGGTAGTCTGATGGTTTCCACTCCTTGGTCCAGTATAGTGCTGTATAGGGTATTCCAGATGTCTCAGGCTAAAGATAAACTCCCCATGATAATGTGCTATTTTGTGCCGGCAAAGCATGACTCAATACCGACCCTGTAAAGGTCAATGCCATCCCCGCAATGCCGTCCGGTAATCTTCGGTGCGTTTCTAGCAATGTGTGTGATACCGGGAGAGCAGCATCAGTCAACACAGCAGTAACAGTAGCTACAACTAGTCACCATTTGGTTGTTCCATTGATAGCAGGAAGCTGTATGTGAGCCACAGATGCCGCCTCTATTCATGTGAGAGCCTGTAGATAGAAGTATCTACCGGCTCTGGTCTAATTGAATCTATCAAACACTCACCTGGATGTTTTTCACTTTTATGCAGAAAGATAATCTAATCTTTATGTTTTATACAGGATGTGATATATTGTGTATAAAACTGGAATGAGATGTTTCGTAAGATTGTTCAAGTTTGTGTAATTTATTTAAACCCAATCGTTTCCTTACTTTGTGTTATGTTAGCTTGACTGAGGCAGAATCTGAAACTAACTGGAAAGAATATGGGCATCCAGATGGTCCAGGAGCCTTGCAGATTGGTATAGCCTTACCCAAGTGGTTGGTGGAAGGAAACATCTCGGTTTGGGTGGCCATACTCTACATACCTGTGGTACTGCTTGGGGTACCTGCAGTGCTGGTAAGTGGGGCTATCTTATCTGGACAGCTGGAGATTACTCCAAACTTGTTTACATTTTTATCATTATTTTTGTTGGTATGCATTGGCCATAGAAAGACTACCTTTGTGCTGTGTGGATATATTTGGGTTTTACATGTTTATAATCTGTTTGTCAAAGCCACCACCGGAATGCAGCCAAACAGTTTTTGCGTGAAAATCCAAGCCAGCATTTTTAGTTATTTCTAGAAACTGGTGGTGAATAATTTTTATAAAAATAATGAATTAAAACTATTGAAATTTGGGGCTTTTTTGGTAGCTGCAGTAATATTAAAGATTTTGCTGTCAATGTCATCCCCTTATGTTGCGGTATTTGGTTGAATTTGTCTCTTCCCGCTTTTAACGGCTCCATAAGTTTTCAAATTTCTCATTTCCAAAGCTGCCCTTAACCCAAACCCCAAACCCTTCTATTTGTTTCCCTAATTGTTTTGGTGTATATTACAATTTTAAATTTTCCTTCACATTGTGAGTAAATGTTTGCCTGGTTTTACTGCTCAAAATAATTTTCAATTATTATTAAAAAGGTTTTTCGCTTCGGTGTTGGAAAATGCTTTTCTATAAAGCTCATTTTATTTGTCTGATTTTTTTTCAATAACATTCTGCTACAATTATTCATAAGTTAACCAGTTAATTTTTTATCGGTCCTTTTTATGTTATTTTAGGGTATGCTTTTGTGCAAAGCACTGAAGTACAACAGAAATGGTGTGTTACTTGCAACCTCTTTGCTGTATGGAACCGTTGTTCATAATGTATCCGGTAGTTTTGTCATTAGTGAGTAAATATAGCTATGATTAACTACTTGTTTGTTTGGACTGCTTCTATCTATCTGTTTATATCTATCTATCTATCTATCTATCTATCTATCTATCTATCTATCTATCTATCTATCTATCTATCTATCTATCTATCTATCTATCTATCTATCTGTCTATCTATCTGTCTATATATATCTATCTATATCTATCTATATCTATCTATCTATCTATCTATCTATCTATCTATCTATCTATCTATCTATCTATCTATCTATCTATCTATCTATCTATCTATCTATCTATCTATCTATCCATCTATATCTATCTATCGACCTATCTATCTCAGTAGCAAAGATTCTGATTATTTGTTTGCTATTCTGCAGAAAAAAAATATGATGCTGTGGTAAACAAGCATACAACGATTCTGTTTATTTTATATAAATTGCAGAATTTAATGATGAGAAAGTCGTTAAACAATACTTCTGGACACTTTCCATTAAAAAAGCTCTCATCGTACTATCCGCATCTTATGACTTCAGAAAACAATGTGATTCAGCGATAACAGATCGATCATCGGATGACGAGGAGCTGGCACAGGTCAGTTTGAACTTACTGCAGAAGTTTTGTGTTAGTATGAGACTACAGCCATAGCATTGTACAAGTTTGTTATACAATGTGATCATAGAAAATGTTTGGTTCTTTACGTATATCCAGCACCTTAGAGAATTAATAAAACACAAAAGGCAAGAGTCATATCTCACAATACATTTGTACAATATATTGTAACGGATCGTAGCACTAAGGTTCTGCCAAGCAGTTCCCGTCAGACAAATCTCCCGTTTGCTGACACAACTATGCTGTCAACTCCGCAGGCTTGACTGCCATTTCTCATCTCTCACCAGAGATGATACCAGACCGGTATGACACTGGACTGGTATGACACCGGACTGGTATGACACCGGACTGGTATTGCACCGGACTAGTATGACACCGGACCGGTATGACACCAGACTGGTATGACACCGGACTGGTATCGCACCGGACTGGTATGACACCGGACCGGTATGACACCGGACTGGTATGACACCGGACCGGTATGACACCGGACTGGTATGACACCGGACTGGTATGACACCGGACTGGTATGACACTGGACCGGTATGACACCGGACCGGTATGGCACCGGACTGGTATGACACCAGACTGGTATGACTCCGGACCGGTATGACACCGGACTGGTATGACACCGGACTGGTATGACACCGGACCGGTATGGCACCGGACTGGTATGACACCAGACTGGTGTGACACCGGACCGGTATGGCACTGGACTGGTATGACACCGGACCGGTATGACACCGGACCGGTATCGCACCAAAACAGTGTGGGGTGTTGACCTCCAACTCCACAATTCAGATGAGCCCTTGGCTCAGACGCACAACTCCGTATTTCAGAATTGACGACATTTATTTGTCTCAAGTCATACTACATACCCTTACGTTTTGTCGGTATGTGGTGAAAGCGCATTTTTTCTCTTTGCAAGTGACAGTTTTTTAACAAAAATATACTCAACGAGTAGACCAACACTAGTGCGGACCATAGCATACAAATACGAACACTGAAGTTCACAACGAAAGCACCCGCTGTTCAAATAAGTTTGCATCAATACCGATTCTGTATCGTAGCAAAGCTGAAACGGAACCCAAGGTGTTTTAATACGAATACACAACTGATGTATTATATAAACGATAGTCTGAACAGGTACTTTGGTGTGAACCAGTATCGAGCCGTAGGTTTGGCGAGTTTTCATGGTATTTCATAGCGTTCTTGGGTAAACAGAGCCTAACTGCTAATTTGTTTACACAAAAATAGATGTTACTTCACGACTGACTTAACACCATACCATCACTTTTTATGGTTTTTTTGCGAGTTTTGTATTTTCTATCTTTGCTGCATTTTGCACTCAGTTGACTCTAATTCACATAACATTCTGACATACTCTACACCCTGTATCAAGTTCCTTTGTGTTGACCCTCAGTAAACAGTAACAAATTATTTGACATTGGTAGGTGGCAGCCCAACTCAGTCAAACTGTTGAAAAGGATCTGCAGTTTTTAGTACAAATGAGAGACTACCTTGAAATTGAAGACGAACAACCGTTGTGTCTACCGTACAGTATAAAAGCTAGAGCCTTGCTGCTGGCACATATGCAGAGAATACCTCTCCCTCCCGATACTTTACACAAAGATCTGTTATATCTGCTGGGAAAAACCCCCACACTTATAAATGAGATGGTTTATGCGTGCGCTCAGTTGACTGCAATGTCTAAGGCTGGCCGTGGTATGTATCTATGTATAGATACGTATGTCTATGTACATCTATATATGTATGTGCAGATCTCTTTATATGACAATGCATGTGTTTAGTTTTATATATCACATCATATGTGTATTGTTTTGTATGTACTATATACCTGTATATATTATAGCTGCAAAGCCAAGACTACAGACAGTAGAGAATATAATGAAGATGTGTCCATTACTTGTACAAGGACTCTGGGAGAACAGTTCTCCATTGCTTATGTTACCTCATATAGCGGAGCAACAACTCAAACACTTTGTGCATAGAGGGGTAAATTACTAGGGCTCATTTTATTGTCTTGTAGGTCTCATAGTAGATTGAGGAATTTTATCTGTTTTAGAAAGTATGTTTTTATTAGTTATGTTAATGGGAATAGCGACCATCGCTCAATCAATATAGTTAGCAGAAACAGTTTATCTCCCGGCGAACTGTTGTTAAATGTACACCAAGATATTTAATTTGTCCTTATATCGTTGCATATAAAAGAAGGAAAAAATATTATTCAAAAATTAAATTGAAAAAATATTTCCGCCGACTTATTTGAAGAGCTTTGGATAATACAAGAGTGGCAAGACTTTTTGTAATTTTTCAAAAGCGGAAACATATTTCTTTAGATACTTGACACTCAAGTTTGAGAATTAGTCATAATTTCATCAGAGCGACACCATTTCCAAAGAGGATAGTTTGTAAATTATCCTCTTTGTTATTGTTGAAGTGCTTTAAAATAAACTTCACCAGTGGGGGTGGAGGTGATTGCCTTTGCACTAAACTGATACTTTTTGGGGCACCTTGAATAATAAAAGTTGTCAGTGGATTTGTATTGTTAGCCAATAAAGTCATTTACCTGAAACTCATGCAACTCCTTGCATCAGTGCCCCCATCGGTGCCCCCATTGGTGCCCCCACCGGTAACCTCATTAGTACTCTCATTGGTGTTATCCCCATTCAACAAGCACTGCAATTTTGTTGCAGGAAGCTATCACAAACCTAAAACAGTTTTGTCAGCTGGAAGATGTAGATAGAAATATGATCTTTAGTAGTCCACAGCTGGGTAAAAAGGGTTTTACTGAAAAGACTTTGCAATCAAATATGATGTTTAGCATGTAGTATTGAAAATAATTTGTGCCAGTATCTTTACCAAGCACAAGTGAGAAGATATTGTGGAAGAACAGTCCAACCTTCTCTCAAGCACTGAATAGCACTGCTGAATGGACTAGCAGTACAACCTTCTCTCAAGCACTGAATAGCACTGCTGAATGGACTAGCAGTACAACCTTCTCTCAAGCACTGAATAGCACTGCTGAATGGACTAGCAGTCCAACCTTCTCTCAAGCACTGAATAGCATTGCTGAATGGAAGAACAGTCCAACCTTCTCTCAAGCACTGAATAGCACTGCTGAATGGAAGAACAGTCCAACCTTCTCTCAAGCACTGAATAGCACTGCTGAATGGAAGAACAGTCCAACCTTCTCTCAAGCACTGAATAGCACTGCTGAATGGAAGAACAGTCCAACCTTCTCTCAAGCACTGAATAGCACTGCTGAATGGAAGAACAGTCCAACCTTCTCTCAAGCACTGAATAGCACTGCTGAATGGACTAGCAGTACAAATCGGATTGAAAGGACTTCCAATCAGATTCTGTACTGTTAGTACTAGTAAGACACACGGCCAGCCTAACAAGATAATTTGTCGAAGTTATCAATAAGTATATCCTCCTATAACAATGCGCAGTGCTCCTTGCCAGTGCCTAACACAATCCCACACTAGTTTAAAGCCTGGTTTCCATACATGTCCCAAGCACTCGCATGCTGTCGCTAGTAGAGCGCAGAAGCTTCTGCCACAATCTGCGATTCATGGAAACCATAATTCTGCGATGCGACACGATTCCCTGTGAGGTGGCAGCGACGAAAGTTGTTTGCAAAGTAATTTTCTGCGACTCACCCATGACTGGGAACAAGTAGCAATAGCAAAAGGTCCATGGAAACCAGAAACATGCGACCAAACACAGCTTCTGAAGACTAGGCGACATCATTTCATGTCTTTTTTATAAAAGATCAGCGTCAAGGTCAGGAAAGTCAACCATGGCTGAAGTGGCGGACGAGCTTATTTCCCTCGATGAAACCTGGGAGGTTTTTCCTGATTACCTCGAGTCTGTCCCGGAAAGTGTTCTTACCGACTATATACAAGAGTTCCCAGTGCTGTACGTGACAGGAGCTAAGATTAAAGAAAAAAAAAAATAAACGCCAAGCGATAATAATAATAATAATTTAATAACCTGTTATTATTATTTTTTACTTACACTGCAGTAGCAATAAACTTATTTTATTATTATGGTTACCTCGTATCATTATCATAATAATTAATAACATGAAAGCTTGTTGCATGATAAAAATAGCTAGTTTTCACATATTGATAAAAACAATTAATATGCTGATAATAATAATAATTCAATCTACCGTGTCTCAATAATTATAATAATTGTAATTTTCAGAGTCGAACTTCCTTATCTCCAATCACTAAGGAATCGTAGCACGGGCGCCATCAAATGCAAGTATGGAAACCAGGGGATTGCAACTCCTCGTGAGTCGCCAAAGCTCGCGGACGCACATCTCCCGATGCTGCGATTACTTGGGAGATGTATGGAAACTAACCTTAATCATAAATGCAATGCACTGGTAATTATAGAACAGAATATGTAATGAATGCATTGAAAAATAGTCATTCATTGACTGATTCATATACATAAAAAATATTACACATCAGTGGACCAGTCAGGTTTAAAAGCTCGTCTCTAGTACATCAGCTTGAGCCATCTTCACCTTTATACAACTAGATCTCAATGGGCCAGCTTACTACCTTACATTTTCTTCTTCTTCTTTTGATGACAATCAGCTCAACACACAAACCCTTGGTTGTCCAGCGCATCAATTAATTAATTCTGGTGAAACCTTCTTCACCACTGACTGCCAGTGGGCAAACTATGCAAATTTGTTACAGTATATTATCAGAATAGAAGCACAAATTTAAAATTTTTGCGCAATTTGGTAAGTTAGTTTTTTATGCTCCCAGTGCATGAAATGTCAGTTAGTATTTAAATGGAGCTGACTTACTGAACTTTTATCATTGAGATTTCAGCTGCCTGTTTTTCATAATAAAACACTCCTCCATATCATCATTCTCTGTGTACAAAAATTATATTTATTAAATTTCTGTTCAGGGGAACTGGATGGAATGAACAACATTGCAGGGCTGCAAGCAGGTGGTGCAGAAGTGCAGCAAGATGAGGGTATTGAAATTGATCAGCAAAATGATGATGAACAGGTAGTTTTGTTGCTCATAATTTCTTAGATTCAGTGTGTCGTCGTACGAATAGATGCCTGTATTAACTAGATATGTATATAGGTGGTTAATGGAGGAGATGAAGATGATTATGTTGAGATGAAGAGTGCTTTACACAAGGAACCCCCTTCTCTATTTTCACACTCGGTGCACTGCCCATATTTCCCCATGGTTAAGCAGGTATTTCTTTCCAACTTTTTTATGCTGTGATTTTCCTCAGGCAATTTTGTTTTGCTAGAAGCAATCCATAACGCATACCATGGCTAGCATCAAGCACAGAAAGTAATTTCCAGATATTAGCCTCAGATACTGCTTCGCACCAACGCAAACTATCAGTAAAGCACATTGATACACATTCATCAATCGATTGGTGTACCGTAGCTACGGTGGTGGCTTTATTTTGTTTCCAAGCTTTTCCGTGTCATTGGTGTGACTAACTCGCATAATATGCGCAATATTCAGTGGGTTTGATAGTTTATTTTGATCGTTGGACATGGAGAAATGAGACTGAAGAAAGAAAAGGTAGCATATGCATTCTACGCACATTGTGGTACTCTTGACTTTTCTCCACCTATCTGCATTTGGTGTATGGTGAACAAACAAAAGCTACGAACTGACGAGCTATCCAGTAAATGATACTTATTAAACAAATCTCAAGTTTATCCGATAGCAGCAAGTACATGAAATGTTCAAACATGTAAGACTCGTGTCCAGAAAAAAGTTTAAAGAAATTTACAAAGATTACCTTTAATTTCAAAGCTCAATTCATGAAACCTTTCAGTATCAAATGATGCAAATAGATAAAACATGCAAATAACATCACTTTTTTATCGGATGCATCTGATAAGGCTGGTCGTGAAGGTAAGGTGCCTGGGTGTTTTTGAGGCCACCCTTTTTCATCATGTAATGAATGAATGAACAAGAATGAGTTGACTTTGTTTTTTACATTTTTACTGTGAGTAGGCGAGCTGAATAACACTTCTAAATGGTCAATCAAAAAGTAGCTTGAATTCATTTCATTATTAAAGGCATTTTAGCTTGTGGTCTTCAATAAAGGAACATTTTCTCTGTTGATACAAAATACCGTATAGCTGTCAAGTCTTTCAGTATTCTACATAAACAGCTATAACTGCTTTGCCGCAGCGACCAAAGTGTCTCAATTACGGCAGCTCTCCAACAGCTTCCTGCTAATTAATCAAACCACCAATTGACTCCAATCTTTGCCTGCTCGCTAAAGTTTTTTTTCTAGAGTTTACCAAAATTTTCAGTCTATTTTGCTGCAGCTCTTACCAAACCAATCCCCTCCATGAAAAGGCAGTATCATAAAGTAGAATATACAAGATTTGTAACAATGTAAACAGGAATGAACTTCAACAGGAATCAATGCAGATACAGCTGGAATAAATGTTGGCACATCCTAAAATGAACGAAGACAGACTTGGAACGAATATCGACCATGTTATAAAGATGACATTTTCGATGTTCATTCGCGGAAGTGTCAACGTTTGTTCTTGGTAATATAAGAAATATCATTTTGAGTTGCAATCCAGGAGTTGTCTAGTTTGAAAAAAGATCATTTTTTTATTCCTGGAATGAACGTCGAAACAGAAGTTTATGTCACCAGGAACGAATGTCGCACTTCCGTTAACAAAGGCTGAATTCTTATTTTCTCCAAGATAGTCGACTTTTATTTCAGGCACGTCAACGTTCATTGCATGATGTGTCTATATGTTTGTTCCAGCAACGACTTCATTCATTCATGTCGACATTTGTTCTTTTCTACGTTCATATCAACTTTCAAACATACACATAAGGTTATCATTGAATAAAGTGTACATGCTGTTAGAACGTTACACAAGTACAGGAAAACTCAACCGATAAAGCATGCCTCCAAGCCAGCTTTTCTGGACAGCACAAAAACTTTACACTCTCAAAAAGGCAATTAATACATACTACAGTACAGGTATTCTAATTAGCAATAGAAGAATTAATAATTTGTTATAAACACTAGCACATGAGCATTTTATCCAATGCAAAAACCTCTGGTTTTACTCTAGATCAGCCTCTGTAGGTAGTTTCTTTGACACCAGCCCTGTACCTTAGCGCATCTCTTTCCAGTATTATTTTTCAAGCCATCATTGTATCATTAGATGTTGGCAGGCATTCGAGGGGTATTAATGGTACAGAGAGCCTGCTGTGGGTTACTCAAGTCGGTGGTTAAACGGCGGCTGACTCATGGCTAATTCAGTAGTTTTTTTTTAAAATACCATTAGAGGTTTTAGAGGACAAAAGAGTGTGTAAGTTGAGGTAGGATAGAAAAGAGAGGCATTGCTATGTCTAACAACTCCATGTGGATTAGTGTAGAGAACCTTTGATCATTTTCTAGGGTCTAAAACTGATTACTACTCCAGAGCAATACTAGCATAACCTAAGTGTCGAAATAGAGAAAGAGAAGTTTTAAAGGGTATTGGGGCTATTCAGAAAGCTTACAATAAGAGGCAGTGGGGAAATGGTTTTTCCAGAAAGACGGACGAAATCCAGACTCAAAGAATTCATTAGACTCACTCTCCAGGAGACTTTTTCCATATTACCACACACGGAGCATCTAGTTTAAAAATCTTTTTAGTGAATCATCTCTTCTAACAAACCTAAAAATTGTTCTATCTTGTTAATACTGATGGTTATGTCTATGGAACTGTACTCTTGTAGGAATACTTGTGGTTATATGTATAAAATTGTACACTTGTGTAAATACTGGTGGTTATATCTATGTAATTGTACTTGTACTCTTGTAGGAATACTGGTGGTTATATCTGAACAATGAGAATGTCTCCAGTTTGGAATCTGTGCCAATGAGGATAACAAATCTGGTGGATAAAATAGAGATTGATGTCAAGTTTCGCGCTCCAGCAGAACCTGGAACTTACCTATACACAATGTGTCTCAAATCAGACAGCTATCTAGATGTGGATACCAAACAAAGTCTTATAGTTAGTAAAGACTTCCTTTTTTGTTTTCTTAAATGTTAAGGTGACACAAAGGTGAGGCTTGATGCATAAAGCCACTTTTACTCTAAGCAATTTTCTAAATTTTGTGGAGACCCAATGTTGTCGCAGGTTGAGCCGCCCCATGCCAGCAGTACAGGATTCGAGCGTCAAGTTGCAGCCACTTTTTAACCACTTGACATAGTTCAACTAATTGTGCCGTAACTTATAGGGTGTCCAATGTTTTGGTAATCAAGTTCAAATGTAATGTAAACTATGATTGTTATAAGATCGTAAGAATACTATTATACAATTAATCATTACCACCTTGGTTTAGAAATCCATATTATCTTTTATTAAATACATTGAGTTTCATATAATTAATAATAATTAATCAATACCCGGAGTAGTTAATATTATTTTGAACCTAAAAATGAAGGAAAAAAATATTTGAGCAGTGAATCAGATGTTTTAAAATGTATTAGTTAATTCATTGATAACTATGGTATTTTTTATAACGTAGTAACATATATGATCGCTAGACAGTAATGAATAATTAGCCAGTAAGGGCAATCATTATTTATAATGATTGCCATTAAATATTATTAAATGATTATCTTACAGGCTATTCAAGTGGGTAAAAATAATGTTGCAATGAGGGACAAAGAAAATGGGGTAATTCGATAATAATTATTTTAAATTCTCAAGAAATTGAAATAGGAATATGCCATTGGTTTTAAAATAGCACTTTTTCATTTGAGTGATTGAAATGGGCAGTCTCTGCAGGTGGTTTTGTGAGACCCGTCAGTGAAATAGCAATTATTTTGTGAGTTCATCTGTTGTTCTATTTAACTATTTCACGGTTTTCCTCTCGCATTGTTGGAATTATGTTGTATCAGCCTCTCTGCATTGGCAAAGTGAAGCAGCAGAGAACACATTCTTTGAGTTGATACAACGTGTCTTGTGGATGTTATAAGAGCAGAAGATTGCTTTTGATATTTTGTGGGGAATTTTGGTTTTAAGTTAATTCGTTGAGGAAAGAGACAGAGTATGGTGATAGCCTGAGGTACATGTTGTAGTTTGATGTGAAGGAGGCGAAGGTTGTGGAGAACCACCCTCAATGGGAAATGTCTGATGATGAAGATGACAAGAAGTCAGACTCTGAAGAAGACAACTATTCTGATGATTCTGAGAGCGAGTATGAATACGATGAAGATTGAAAGCCTGGTGTAGGAATACAATAGCAAATCCAACTCTTTAAAACATTTTAGCATTTTGTTACAAAATCGATTTGTGTATATCAAGCTGATTGGATTAGCATTAACATGGGAATGTTACTGTGGCTGGATCTCTATTTACTCCTCCATGGTTAAAGATATGTGCATACAGACTGTGTGTATTAGACTTGAGCACTGCAGTTTTGTTCATCTTAAGGGGAGACAACTACATATGGTGCAGTGCTTGTCTATCCTTGAACTATTTCACATGCTATGCTGGCTGCTGCCTGTTTATTTGGTGGATTCTGTAGTTGCACTAAATATATATACATGTTACTGAACAGCTATGTCTAGTTACTTATTAAATCTATGGCGAAAGTCATTCGAGAATTCATTCGAGAATAACGGCTGATAGCCATCAGCTAATATGAGTCATAATGCACTGGGAATAGAAAAACGAAAGGGTTTGACCCCTGTTTTAATCAATTGATCTTGGGCTACGTCTAGTGATGCTGCTTCAAATATTTGGTTTTTTAAATCTCCATTTCTTTACACTTTAATCAAAGCTGTTTTTATGTTAGTGAACAGTTTTTTAGGCACTTTTTAAACCATGGATGTGGCGGTTTGATAAGCTTGCCCTATAATGCTAATTTTCAGTATTTTTTCTTTACCCAATTTTCGATAAGAAAGAAAAGAAATATTGCTGTTATCCGAACGACTAAATAAATATTGTGACGTCACAAGCAATGTTGCCTACTGCGTATCATCAATTGTACACATTTTCAGCAAAGCTCTTGCGAGTGAATTGGCTGCATGTGGCTAGCCCTTAGTTTTATACTCCCCTTTTTTGTTAATACATGCGACTATCATGCTTTGTGACTAAAGCAAAGAGAACCATGTACGAGCCCTGTACATACCTCATGTGTACCATGTACGACCCCTATATGTACCATCTATGCAACATGTATGTACCCCATACGTACCATGTATGTACTTCAGATGTACCAGGTATGTACTTCATATGTATCAGGTATGTACTGCATATGTACCAGGTATGTACCAAGTAAATACACCATATGTATCATGTGTGTGCCTCATATGTGCCATGTATACACCGATTGCTTCCATTTGGTGGCGTCAACCCTGGATGAAACTATTTTGCAAGTGGTCATATATATTGCTTGTAAAATGAAATTGGAAACGCAACAACAGTCTTCCATAAAATGACAACTCCAAGTCATAGCTCATTTGTATTCTTTAAAAATTAGTTTGCAGAGGGTTGTCTTGTCGGTGAAATTAAGTACACTCTTGAGTTTTTGCTACTTTTTAACTTAAATATTGATTTAGGTTTACTAGTCTACTGTAGAATACACTTTTGTTTATTTTTTGATGGAAACGCAGCATTACATCATCATTATCATTTTTATCTTTGTTTTTACGCCTTATCAAGCAGATAAAAGTCAGGAAATTGAAATTTTGGGAACTAACACTAATTCGGAAAAAAAATTCAAACTTATGCGGGAAAAAAATTGTGAAAAAGAAGTGTCAAATGGCAAGCTGGTTCGACAGAGTCAATAGAGTGAAGTTGGCTGTGGCTAAGCTAACAACTCTTGCCTCTTGGCATTCCTCCAGTTATCTGTTGGATGGAAACTTCCATGTATAGAAGATAAGCAGAGAGCTGATTAGCATAGGGCGTGATATCATCGCTTTGTTTTGTTGGAGGGAATTCCATGACATTTCAACATGGAATAATTAACGTTATCCATGACTTACAGTCACATGACACAAGTAAATGCTGTGATTGAGAGTTGGTTGGCAGCACAGTTGATCTACAGTGCTATGCTACACAAAATAAGTGGGAATTCCAAAAATGTTCCTGCTCCGCCATGTTTGTCAACTCCGTGACATGCTTTATTTTAGCTGAGCTATAGCAGTAGGCGGTTTGCAAAGACCTCTGTTTAACAGTTAGAGACACCTTAAAGGACCGTTTATTTTCATTGCCTGCCAATTCACCATCATCGTGGCTGGTCAAGGATACATGGATATGTTTGACGAAACTGGCGAAAAGATATTGTATTTGTTAGTTCCACTATTTACTGTATTTCTTGTGCCGCTCACCGTATGGATGTTTAGAGAATACATGCATAGAAAAGGTATGTGATCTTTGTTGATCAGAAGCTCAGGATTAACTGGTATTTGGTACCTCTATTTTGTTTGCTCCATTTAATATTTCAGCCATGTCTTTTGTTGTTTCATCTCCCAACTTTAACCCTTATGCTACGTGTACATCTACCGATTAGCTACCGATTTGTCCTTACCGATTGGAGATGGCGTCAATGTGTTTCCCCAATTGTTTGCTCCACTTGCCATTTTCATGCGAACTAACTAACTGTATTCACATCATAATTAGCCATAAAGTGCTTTCAAACAACAAAGAAGGGACGCTCAAAAACGACTCTTTGTCTATAAATAATTTTACTTGAGAAGCGGTATTGTTGAAAACTCTAAAATTGCTAGCAGTGATATGATTGGTCAAATAGAAATTGTCTACCAGTTTTTTGATGCGGATCAAAACCTGCCGATTACCACAAATTACTTAACCGGAAAGAGAAACTGCAAAACTAAACAATCGGTAAAGGCAAATTGGGAGCTAATCGGTAGATGTACATGGGGTATTATTTTTTCAATAATCTTCCCCTCTGTCTTTGTCTCCCCTTGTATCCCCACTTATTCATAAAGTGGCATATTGTAAAAGCTAGCCTGGTGAGCTTGTAATGTCAAGTTGAACCTGGTGTAATAGAATGCTGTGAGAAAGTAACTATTGCTTTTGCTGATGTTATTATGCTCTGGATTGTCTTCGAGAAAAATAAGCACAAATTGATTCTCTACCGATCTCCACTGTTGTTAAACCAAAGTGATCTTATTCATTAGAGTTTGAGTGAGCCCCCATACTTTGGAGTTGGTATGTTTGTACTTCTCTGAAATTAATTTTTTAAAAACTGCTTGATTAACTAGATATATTCCATCCGCTCATTGCAAATAGAAAAGGCAAGTCGCTATCTTTGCTTGTTTAGCTATGGCCTACTAAACTATCATCACGTTAGCTAGAATGACAGCATCTGTTGACCCGTAACATATACATATCTAGTTGATTGGCCAGTGACATGCTAAGTGGTTCTTTATTATTTAGCAGAGAACTACAGTTCAATCATTCTCATTACTGCTCTATGCCATAAACGAGCTAGTTGTTGAGGATCTCAAGCTAACTTGTTTGATAACTAGAGACAGCAACTATAAAGTTTACTGTTTAGATTTCTAAAGTAATGTCCAGGTTTTTTCTGTCTTTATTGACAAACCTAGACTACCCACTGTACTAAGCAGCCAAAAACAGGTTTTTAATGACCTAGTTGTGATATTTATGCAGAATTTACTGCATTTTATAGATGCTGGAGGACACGAAGAAATTTGCCAGTGTGAGCCGTGCCGGTTTAAATCTAGTAGCCTGAGGTCCCTGCAATCGAGGGTAAATGTGAAATGGTGAGTTCAATCAACCAGTTACTTCTTATATCTACAGATACGAGTCATATTTGCTACATTAGTTGTTGCTAGCTAGATAATACTACAAGCGTTATTATTATTATTACAGTGAAAGTGATTGAGTGTTTTTGGAATGCCGTTACGTCATTGAATAGGCAGACTGTGATGTCCAGTATGGATGTGTACATCACAATCAATAAGTTAGAGAAAATTTCTTGTGTTCATTTGTTCAATGCAAAAGATAGTGTTGATCCTGAGTTAAAGTTTTGCCTGTTAAAGGGAGACAATCACTAGCTATTACCAAACTAGGATTAAGTCAGTGCGAGTCAAGCAAATTGGCTGACATAAAAAGTAAAACTATTCAGTTTTTTGAAAATAAATATAAACTTGAGCAATCCCACAAAATTCCAACCACCCCAGTGGGTAATTACATCAATTCATGCTGCGTATGTAATAAACGAAGATCACTAAAGTAAACTACAGGTAGCACCATACTTGAAAGAGCATGCAACTCCAATACTTTTCACAATATTAACAATCTGAAAAATATTTTGGATCAAAGTAGCTTTTTTGAGAAGAAGGAAATGGTTTGTACTTGTTAAATATGTAGAAAGTACAATTTAACAACAACTCACTGGCAAAACTTGGAGAATTCTGAGTTTGGGTAAAAAAGTTGTTGTAATCAACTTACGTGGCATACTAAGATAAACCATAACATACTTTTTAGCTGGTGCTACTGGAACATTTATTGCTGCTTGAAAATAACAAGTTGACTTTACCGGCTTGCACAAATGTTCACACTTCTCTGGTTGCATAAATAAAATCCACATTCGGGTAGTCTTGCTAGCCTTGGGATCAGTGCAGATTGGACCTATTCAATTGATTATCCTTTGAGTTTAGAAAAAGGCCAAACCATCTTCTGGGCGTCTTCTTATCACTTGACAAGCGAAAAACTTTGTCAAATTCTCTTTAGAACCGCAACAGATACTCCAGTCATAGTATTATCACCAAAACTTTTCTAAATTATTTTTCACCAGAAGATTACGAGCTGAAGTACAGAGAATGAGCCAAATAAATAGATGTAATTCTAAAAATGAATAAAGTACTTTGCCATTTTTGTATATGGCTTTCTTTCAGATGATTTTCTTCACAATAATGAATTTTTTTTCTTTCTGAGAATGGTGGTGGTGTGTGGAGTTGGTAATGAACATGCTGATGATCAGCATCGTATCTCTGCAGTATACTTGTACATATGTGCACTAACAATACCTGCAGTATACTTGTACATATGTGCACTAACAATCCCTGCAGTATACTTGTACATATGTGCACTAACAATCCCTGCAGTATACTTGTACATATGTGCACTAACAATCCCTGCAGTATACTTGTACATATGTGCACTAACAATCCCTGGAGTATACTTGTACATATGTGCACTAGCAATCTCTGAAGTATACTTGTACATATGTGCACTAACAATCCCTGCAGTATACTTGTACATATGTGTACTAGCAATCCCTGCAGTATACTTGTACATATGTGCACTAGCAATCCCTGCAGTATACTTGTACATATGTGCACTAGCAGTCCCTGCAGTATACTTGTACATATGTGCACCAAACACAAGCCATCCTCCACTCTCCACACTCTCTTGTTTATTCTCTTTATGCTCTTGAGATTAAAATATTATTTTTAGTTTTGGACATTTTTATTCTGTTTGACTTTTGTCATTACACTAAATTTCCAACATGATAAAATGTGACATAATTTTTCTAGGCTGAATGTTTTGCGTGATTTTTTATATAAATATTAAAGCGCATGCTTTGGGAAAATGTTTGAGATTGATGAAATGCTTCACAATTGTGAACAAAAAAGAGAAAGAGAGTACTCTCACGAAGCTGATGAGAAAGAGCTGTGTAGTACATATGTACTTACTGCTGTAGGTTGGCAGCTCTACTGCTCGCTTGGGTGATCTATGTATATGCTTACAAGTCAGCGCTGCAAATAGAGTCTGATTTGGTGGAATACAACCCTTACTGGATTTTGGGCCTGCACCAGGTTAGTAAGAGTTTACCTGTAATACAGCTCTACCTGCATCTTCCAGTCTGATTTAGCGGAACTAGCTTTTCTTCAGACAACACAGCAAATAGTCGTTTCTGCATAATTATGTTGCATTTGCCGCTTTATTTTCAGTAGAAGATGTTACACTTACACTGCTGCATTCAGCACTGAAGCATACTCAGTTATTTTTAATATGACTTGTAAAATATGACGGTGAAGTGTTTTGTGGAACCCTCGGCTTGTTAGGACAATAACCGAGAGTTTCATAGATATTTAGGCTTGAAATTTGTACTAATTTTTACATTTTTAATTTATTTCATCCACCTTAGTTTTATTTTTCATTTTTGCAAACCAAATGTTTATTGGTGATTGGTTTACTAGGCAGCAACCGAACGTCAGATCAGGTCTCGGTACCATGAGTTGTGTAGAATGTACCATCCCTTTCAGAGAACAGGAAATGCAACAGCATTCATGGAGATCACCACGGCCAATGCAGCGTACGTTACCTCTTAAATGTAACTAATATCTTTTCTGTATAAAAACTTGTTACCTTTGTCTTATTTTATAGGATTGGAAGTATTCGTAGGCTCAACATTTATTTTTAGTCATTTTAAAAGCTCTCATTCACCAGCAAAGGTGAACAAATCAACGACAGTTTTCCAACTGATAGCTTCCAAATGACTTCTAAACTGTCAATTTCTGACAAACAAGTCCTCTCACAAAATTCATTTGGAAAGATCAGGGCTTTTCTATTTCTCTTTTGCAGTTTTTACTCAACATGAATTGTATAGTATGTTTTGTATATTATTTTATATAATTCATATTTTATACTGTATGTGCAATATAATTTATGCAGTCTCATTTAATATATCGTTACTGCATACTTTGTTCTGTATATTTTATATAGCGAGCTAGCAATATATATTACCCATTGTATTCAAACATCATTATGCCCCCCCCCCCCCCCCCACGCCCATTTCGGCCTCTACACTCTCCATTTCTCCCTCCCTCCCTCACTCTCTTTTCCATCTCAATTTCAAATATGACGCAGGTGTGCCTGTCCTGTGGCACTACATTTACTATTGAGATCACTAACTCGCAATGTTATCAAAGAATTTTACAATCTATGAATACTAGAAGGAAATAACGTGAGCCATAAACTAACATGGGATTGTTTGATTGTTACTCCAACCACTGCATATTAGCCAAATGTAAATGTTTGTGATTTGTCCCCACCTATATTACTGAAGATAATAAATCTGCACATATCTCCAGTTTGGGAACCAATGGCCACACATTAAATCGGTTCAATGGAATTTTTATCAGTGTTTATTTCTCTTGGTGTAGCAGTTTACGCGTGCATTTTTAGTAGATTCTGGTCTCACTAGCCACAGAATGCTACTAATCTCAAGTGCTAGGTTTCTCTCCGGACCGGAGGGGGCACTGCTGGTGAGGCTGTACCATTAGTTCAATGGCTCTAAACAGCTAATACAGAGCCCTTGGTTCCGACTCACTGCACTAGTTGGGAACGACTTGACATTTATTCATCTGCTGTATGGCTCCTTATGGCTGTATGGGTGGTAATCCAATGAGGGTATAATGGCAAGATTAATTGCAAGTGCAAAGAGTATAAATGAAAAATTCAGCTTTGTATAGGCTGGAGCACAGGAAGTGCATAACAGTCACAACTAGTGATACAACTACAATACAAGATACAAACCATCAAGTGTACATGAAGGAATCTGCACAAGTATTAATATGGTAGAAATACCATCCAATAACAATAAATACACATCTATTGAACTGCAAAAAGCGCCAATGTTAGTCAGTGGGTAGGAAATCTCCTAGCGTGCCTCTCCATTTCCCCGTAAATTTTCTGGCCTTCAATTGCGGGTAGTCTGATGGTTTCCACTCCTTGGTCCAGTATAGTGCTGTATAGGGTCTTCCAGATGTCTCAGGCTACAGATAAACTCCTCATGATAATGTGCTATTTTGTGCCGGCAAAGCATGACTCAATACCGACCCTGTAAAAGTCAATGCCATCCCCTCAATGCCGTCCTGTAATCTTTGGTGCGTTTCTAGCAATGTGTGTGATACCGGGAGAGCAGCATCAGTCAACACAGCAGTAACAGTAGCTACAACTAGTCACCTTTTGGTTGTACCATTGATTGGAGGAAGCTGTATCTGAGCCAGAGAGGCCGCCTCTATTCATGTGAGAGCCTGTAGATAGAAATATCTACCGGCTTTGGTTTATATGAATTTATCAAACACTCACCTGGATGTTTTTCACTTTTATGCAGAAAGATAATCTAATCTTTATGTTTTATACAGGATGGTGATATATTGTGTATAAAACTGGAATGAGATGTTTCGTAAGATTGTTCAAGTTTGTGTAATTTATTTAAAACCAATCGTTTCCTTACTTTGTGTTATGTTAGGTTGACTGATGCAGAATCTGAAACTAACTGGAAAGAATATGGGCATCCAGATGGTCCAGGAGCCGTGCAGATTGGTATAGCCTTACCCAAGTGGTTGGTGGAAGGAAACATCTCGGTTTGGGTGGCCATACTCTACATACCTGTGGTACTGCTTGGGGTACCTGCAGTGCTGGTAAGTGGGGCTATCTTATCTGGACAGCTGGAGATTACTCCAAACTTGTTCACATTTTTATCATTATTTTTGTTGGTATGCATTGGCCATAGAAAGACTACCTTTGTGTTGTGTGGATATATTTGGGTTTTACATGTTTATGATCTGTTTGTCAAAACCACCACCGGAATGCAGCCAAACAGTTTTTGCGTGAAAGTTTGAGTCAGCATTTTTAGTTACGCAGTTTTAATTTCAAGTTATTTCTAGAAACTGGTGGTGAATAATTTTTATAAAAATAATGATTTAAAACTATTGAAATTTGGGGTTTTTTTGGTAGCTGTGGTAATATTAAAGATTTTGCTGTCAATGTCATCCCCTTATGTTGCGGTATTTGGTTGAATTTGTCTTTTTTCACTTTTAATGGCTCCCTAAGTTTTCAAATTTCTCATTTCCAAAACTGCCCATAACTATAACTGATTGCTATTTGTTTCCCTAATTGTTTTGGTGTATATTACAATTTTAAATTTTCCTTAACGCCGTGAGTAAATGTTTGCCTGGTTTTACTGCTCAAAATAATTTTCAATTATTATTAAAAATGTTCTTCACTTCAGTGTTGGAAAATGCTTTTCTATAAAGCTCATTTTATTTGTCTCATTTTTTCTCAATAACATTCTGCTACAATTATTCATAAGTTAACCAGTTATTTTTTTATCGGTCATTTTTATGTTATTTTAGGGTACGCTTTGGCGCAAAGCAGCGAAGTACAACAGAAATGGTGTGTTACTTGCCACTTCTCTGCTGTATAGAACTTTTGTTCATAATGTATCCAGTTGTTTTGTCATTGGTGAGTAAATATAGCTATGATTAACTACTTTTTTGTTTGGACTGCTTCTATCTATCTCAGTAGCAAAGATTCTGATTATTTGTTTGCTATTCTGCAGAAAAAAAAATATGATGCTGTGGTAAACAAGCATACAGCGATTCTGTTTATTTTATATAAATTGCAGAAGTTAATGATGAGAAAGTCGTTAAACACCACTTCTTGACAATTTCCATTAAAAAAGCTCTCATCGTACTAGCTGCATCTTGTGACTTCAGGAAGCAGTGTGATTCAGCGATAACAGATCGATCATCGGATGACGAGGAGCTGGCACAGGTCAGTTTGAACTTACCACAGAAGTTTTGTGTTAGTATGAATCTACAACCATAGCATTGTACAAGCTTGTAATACAATGTGATCATAGAAAATGTTTGGTTCATTAAGCATATCCAGCACCTTAGAGAATTAATACAACACAAAAGGCAAGAGTCATATCTCAAAACATATTTGTGTAATATATTGTAACGGATCGTAGCACTAAGGTTCTGCCAAGCAGTTCCGGTCAGACAAATCTCTCGTTTGCTGACACAACTATCCTGTCAGTTCCGCAAGCTTGACTGCCATTTCTCATCTCTCACCAGAGATGATACCAGACTGGTATGGCACCAGACTGGTATGACACCGGACCGGTATGACACCGGACTGGTATGACACCGGACCGGTATCGCACCGGACGGGTATCGCACCAAAACAATGTGGGGTGTTGACCTCCAACACCACAATTGAGATGAACCCTTGGCTCAGACGCACAACTCCGTATTTCAGAATTGACGACATTTATTTGTCTCAAGTCATGGCTACATACCCTTACGTTTTGTCGGTATGTGGTGAAAGCGCATTTTTTCTCTTTGCAACCGACGGTTTTTCAACAAAAAGATACTCAAACGCGTAGACCAACATGGTGGGAGGGCGTATTTGAATAAAACAGGCAAGACTACTGCTTCATATATAAATAACAAAGGACACCACTCATTAGAACCTTTAGTGATCAATTTCGCACTTTTTGTTTTCTCTGTCCAAGTCAAAGGTTATCAAACGTTATAAAGGTGAAATATGTTAGAATACTCAAGGTATGGTAATCAAAGGGTTCTCAAGGTATGGTAATCAAAGGGTTTAGCCTAATGTTAAGGGCAGCAGAGATTGTATTGGATTGCATGCAGAAGGCCACAGTTTCAGTTTCAACTGTAGAGTTTCTTCCTCTCATTAATGTTTGATTTGAAGTAATATCGCTAATTGCCTAAATTATTATTATATGTTGTATTAACAGCACTCTCTGAAAATTTTTTATAGTTGAACAATTTTATTATCAATGATAAAAATTTTGATGTACAGCAACAGCGGCTACCTGCTGTCTGTAATAGAAGCTTGCTTAATCCTAAGCATCATAATGTGTGGTTATTACTGCAGTGAACAATTTATTTAATCAATTAAAGATGCCACCCGCGACACAATAACTCATTGATTACAAAACCATTTAAAGCCCAATTTTTATGCTATCACCAAGCTTATCAAACACGTATCTAAACAGCTCAGGAATGTGGCAATGGGCTCTTGCTGCCGAAAGCTTCCTTCGACCTACGCAGGTTTGGTGGTGCTGCTACTGTCGGATTGGTCCAGCGTGGTTGGTACAAACTGGGGTGGTCAGTTGAAATGGGAGTTTTGCTGTTGTGTGAGAGTGGGTTTTTCTCTGGTGGCAAACACGCTGACTAGTCAGTCTTGTTAGACCTATTTACTTAACTAGCGGCATTTCTACTCTACATTTATATACCATTATACAGTCAAACACTACCATACCATTTTACGAAGCAAACCTAAGAAGGCCAAAAGGTAACAACATTTTATTATCATTGTGTTTTTATGTTATTCTTTTTTGATACTTTTGGTTTTGCTCATTTATAGTTATGCTCACATGTATGCACCTTGTATCTTGTGACGCTTATTTATAGACATCACAGTAGTAGAGTTGTAGTAAACAATGTAGTCTGTGGAGTTGGTAACAATATCCATTACCCTTTACTCATGCACACATTTACTTCTACTTCTGGTAAATTCTACAACTTAGAGCTTGCTGGATAGCTGGTAGACTCGCTGGATAGCTAGTAGACTCGCTGGATAGCTAGTAGACTCGCTGGATAGCTAGTAGACTCGCTGGATAGCTAGTAGACTCGCTGGATAGCTAGTAGACTCGCTGGATAGCTAGTAGACTCGCTGGATAGCTAGTAGACTCGCTGGATAGCTAGTAGACTCGCTGGATAGCTAGTAGACTCGCTGGATAGCTAGTAGACTCGCTGGATATCTAGTAGACTCGCTGGATAGCTAGTAGACTCGCTGGATAGCTAGTAGACTCGCTGGATAGCTAGTAGACTCGCTGGATAGCTAGTAGACTCGCTGGATAGCTGGTAGACTCGCTGGATAGCTGGTAGACTCGCTGGATAACTGGTAGACTCGCCGGATAGCTAGTAGACTCGCCGGATAGCTAGTAGACTCGCTGGATAGCTAGTAGACTCGCTGGATAGCTAGTAGACTCGTTGGATAGCTAGTAGACTCGCTGGATAGCTAGTAGACTCGCTGGATAGCTGGTAGACTCGCTGGATAGCTGGTAGACTCGCTGGATAGCTGGTAGACTCGCTGGATAGCTGGTAGACTCGCTGGATAGCTAGTAGACTCGCTGGATAGCTAGTAGACTCGCAAACTGCTATAACTACAAAAAATTTATCACGTTTGAAAAATTATTAATCATGAAAGTTTGACATCTGTAAATTCGTGCTGTACCAAGCTGTAGAGGACAAAAAGTGCTTTATCATTAGTAGTAATAAAATGGATCCATGCTTGCAAACAAAGTTTTTGTTGTTGCTAATGTAACACTTGGATATCCCAGGTCAAGGATGAATCAATGGTTTTCGAGCTCTAGCATTATGGGAGAGCCACACATTTTTTACTAAACTTCTATATTGAGCAGGATTTTAATCAGACTATTCTTATAGTAATAAATTGCAAAGATTATCTCTTTTAAAACATATAGTATAAATTCACAAATAGTAAACCATAAATTGCATTTGCGTATTTAAGCACACACTGTCTATTGTCACTACAACTACTTGATTCACTATAGTAAAGTTAGTCACCTTATTCCTCGTCGAAAATGTTTTTTTAGCTATATCAACGTTTTGAAGCTGTTTTAAAGTTATTAAAATTTTTAGTTAATAAAAGCTGTGACTAGAAGGGGCAGTGATTACTTTCGCACAGATGCCATTTTATGTATTGCTCGGATATATTGAAGGTCTGCACTCTCTGTATAACAGCCTCTCTAATGTGTGTCTATAACAAGTGACAAACTGATGTGGTGAATGCTTGTATTGTTGTATTTAACTGACCACAATGTGACACTATAGTAGAAAAATTAAAGTTAGGGTATATGAGAGATAGCATAAACTTATTAAATTATAATTCTCAAATTTAACAGAGGTTCGCATAGATTTCCATTACCTTATTGGTCTGCTCCAAACCGGGGTTGAGGTGGAACTTGTAGTAATGTTGGTATATGATAATATGATATAGCTGGTATAAAGTAACTGACTGGTAGCGACAGCACAGCTTACATGCTTACAGCTGCTGGCTCTAGCAATAGACTAAGGCCACGTTTACACTAGTGCGGACCAGAGCATAAATGTTCGCTCCATACTAATACGAACACTGAAGTTCACAACGAAAGCACCCGCTGTTCAAATAGGTTTGCATCAATACCGATTCCGTATCGTCGCAAAGCTGAAACGGAACCCAAGGTGTTTTAATACGAATGCACAACTGATGTATTATATAAACGATAGTCTGAACAGGTACTTTGGTGTAAACCAGTATCGAGCCGTAGGTTTGACGAGTTTTCATGGTATTTCATAGCGTTCTCATGTAAACAGAGCCTAACTGCTAATTTGTTTACACAAAAATAGAGGTTACTTCACGACTGACTTAACACCATACCATCACTTTTTATGGTTTTTTTGCGAGTTTTGTATTTTCTATCTTTGCTGCATTTTGCACTCAGTTGACTCTAATTCACATAACATTCTGACATACTCTACACTCTGTGTCAAGTTTCTCTGCGTTGACCCTCAGTAAACAGTAACAAACTATTTGATATTGGTAGGTGGCAGCCCAACTCAGTCAAACTGTTGAAGAGGATCTGCAGTTTTTAGTACAAATGAGAGACTACCTTGAAATTGAAGGAGAACAACCGTTGTGTCTACCGTACAGTATAAAAGCTAGAGCCTTGCTGCTGGCACATATGCAGAGAATACCTCTTCCTCCCGATACTTTACACAAAGATCTGTTATATCTGCTGGGAAAAACCCCCACACTTATAAATGAAATGGTTTATGTATGCGCTGAGTTGACTGCTATGTCTAAGGCTGGCCATGGTATGTATCTATGTATAGATATGTATGTCTATGTACATCTATATATGTATGTGCAGATTTCTTTATATAACAATGCATGTGTTTAGTTTTATATATCACATCATATGTGTATTGTTTTGTATGTACTATATACATGTATATTTTATAGCTGCAAAGCCAAGACTACAGACAGTAGAGAATATAATGAAGATGTGTCCATTACTTGTACAAGGACTCTGGGAGAACAGTTCTCCATTGCTTATGTTACCTCATATAGCGGAGCAACAACTCAAACACTTTGTGCATAAAGGGGTAAATTACTCAAGGGGCTCATTTTATTGTGTAGTAGGTCTCATAGTAGATTGAGGAACACTATATGTTTTAGAAAGTATGTTTTTATTAGTTTTGTTAATGGGAATAGCAACCATCGCTCGATCAACGTAATTAGCGGAAACAGTTTATCTCTCAGCAAACTGTTGTTAAATGTACACCAAGATATATTTAAGGCTCTCTATTTAATTTGTCCTTATATCGTTGTATATCAGCTTCAAATGCATCTAAAAGAAGGAAAAATATTATTCAAAAATTAAATTGAAAAATATTGCCGCCGGCTTATTTGAAGAGCTTTGGATAATACAAGAGTGGCAAGACTTTTTGTAATTTTTCAAAAGCGAAAACATATTTCTTTAGATACTTGACACTCAAGTTGGAGAATTAGTCATAATTTCATCAAAGCGACACCATTTCCAAAGAGGATAGTTTGTAAATTATCCTCTTTGTTATTGTTGAAGTGCTTTAAAATAAACTTCACCAGTGGGGGTGGAGGTGATTGCCTTTGCACTAAACTGATACTTTTTGGGGCACCTAGAATAGTAAAATGTGTCAGTGGATTTATATTGTTAGCCAATAAAGTCATTTACCCGAAACTCAACTCAACTCCTTGCATCAGTGCCCCCATCGGTGCCCCCATTGGTGCCCCCACCGGTAACCTCATTAGTACTCTCATTGGTGCTATCCCCATTCAACAAGCACTGCAATTTTGTTGCAGGAAGCTATCACAAATCTAAAACAGCTTTGTCAGCTGGAAGATGTAGATAGAAGATCTCTAGTCAGACATCTTGAGGATCAAGAATACAGGAATATTATAACCACTTTGGGTGCAATGCCTGCTGTCAGCATGTCTTGTCATTTGAAAGGTGATTTGACAGTCTGATAATTGACTTTTTTGCATCCCTTACATTTCTGCTGCATGTTCGTTACTCTGTGTTCACTTTCAGTGCCAAGTGATGAGGAGCACGTTGTGATTGCTGGAGCAATAACAACAATTACTGTTTTTCTCACCAGAGAGTCTTTGTTGTGCAGACACAGTGGAGCTGCACATAGAGGTCAGTGCTTGTTGCTCAACAGGTTACAGGCATATTAAATGATATAGAAAATATTAATTTGACAAAAATAACATAATATAATTTATTATTTGTAAATTGAAATTGAAAAATTAAAATTTAGTAACTTGCTACTTGTTGGTTGAGCTAATGCAAAAGATTTATTTTAACTCTAGCATACCACTTTTACACACGTGTTACCCATATTTTCATTTGTGCAAAACGTTCTAAAGCACAAGCAAAATGTCTCTCAATGCTGAGCTATTTAAAATGTCTAGCGTTCAGTTTATAGCGTTTTGCACACTGATTATAAACTAATTGTTCAACAAATATGATCTTTAGTAGTCCACAGCTGGGTAAAAAGAGTTCTACTGAAAAGACTTTGCAATCAAAGATGATGTTTAGCATGTAGTATTGAAAATAACTTGTGCCAGTATCTTTACCGAACACAAGTGAGAAGGTATTCCGGAAGAAAAGTCCAACCTTCTCTCAAGCACTGAATAGCACTGCTGAATGGACTAGCAGTACAAAATCGGATTGAAAGGACTTCCAATCAGATTCTGTACTGTTAGTATTAGTAAGACACACGGCCAGCCAAACAAGATAATTTGTCGAAGTTATCAATAAGTATATCCTCCCATAACAATGCGCAGTGCTCCTTGCCACGTGCCACGTGCCTAACACAATCCCACCCTAGTTTAAAGCCTGGTTACCATACATGTCCCAAGCACTCGCATGCTGTCGCTAGTAGAGCGCAGAAGATTCTGCCACAATCTGCGATTCATGGAAACCATAATTCTGCGATGTGACACGATTCCCTGTGAGGTGGCAGCGACGTCCCACGAAAGTTGTTTGCAAAGTACTTTTCTGCGACTCACCCATGACTGGGAACAAGTAGCGATAGCAAAAGGTCCATGGAAACCAGGAACATGCGACCAAATACAGCTTCTGAAGATTAGGCGACATCATTTCATGTCTTTTTTATAAAAGATCAGCGTCAAGGTCAGGAAAGTCAACCATGGCTGAAGTGGCGGACGAGCTTATTTCCCTCGACGAAACCTGGGAGGTTTTTCCTGATTACCTCGAGTCTGTCCCGGAAAGTGTTCTTACAGACTATATACAAGAGTTCCCAGTGCTCTACGAGACAGGAGCTAAGATTAAAGACAAAAAAAATAAACGCCAAGCGATAATAATAATAATAATTTAATAACCTGTTATTATTATTTTTTACTTACACTGCAGTAGCAATAAACTTATTTTATTATTATGGTTACCTCGTATCATTATCATAATAATTAATAATATGAAAGCTTGTTGCATGATAAAAATAGCTAGTTTTCACATTTTGATAAAAACAATTAATATGATGATAATAATAACAATTCAATCTACCGTGTCTCAATAATTATAATAATTGTAATTTTCAGAGTCGAACTTCCTTATCTCCAATCACTAAGGAATTGTAGCACGGGCGCCATCAAATGCAAGTATGGAAACCAGGGGATTGCAACTCCTCGTGAGTCGCCAAAGCTCGCGGACGCACATCTCCCGATGCTGCGATTACTTGGGAGATGTATGGAAACTAACCTTAATCATAAATGCAATGCACTGGTAATTATAGAACAGAATATGTAATGAATGCATTAAAAAATAGTCATTCATTGTCTGATTCATATACATAAAAAATATTACACATCAGTGGACCAGTCAGGTTTAAAAGCTCGTCTCTAGTACATCAGCTTGAGCCATCTTCACCTTTATACAACTAGATCTCAATGGGCCAGCTTACTACCTTACATTTTCTTCTTCTTCTTTTGATGACAATCAGCTCAACACACAAACCCTTGGTTGTCCAGCGCATCAATTAATTAATTCTGGTGAAACCTTCTTCACCACTGACTGCCAGTGGGCAAACTATGCAAATTCGTTACAGTATATTATCAGAATAGAAGCACAAATTTAAAATTTTTGCGCAATTTGGTTAGTTAGTTTTTTTATGCTCCCAGTGCATGAAATGTCAGTTAGTATTTAAATGGAGCTGACTTACTAAACTTTTATCATTGAGATTTCAGCTGCCTGTTTTTCATAATAGAACACTCCTCCATATCATCATTCTCTGTGAACAAAAATTATATTTATTAAATTTCTGTTCAGGGGAACTGGATGGAATGAACAACATTGCAGGGCTGCAAGCAGGTGGTGCAGAAGTGCAGCAAGATGAGGGTATTGAAATTGATCAGCAAAATGATGATGAACAGGTAGTTTTGTTGCTCATAATTTCTTAGATTCAGTGTGTCGTCGTACGAATAGATGCCTGTATTAACTAGATATGTATATAGGTGGTTAATGGAGGAGATGAAGATGATTATGTCGAGATGAAGAGTGCTTTACACAAGGAACCCCCTTCTCTATTTTCACACTCGGTGCACTGCCCATATTTCCCCATGGTTAAGCAGGTATTTCTTTCCAACTTTTTTATGCTGTGATTTTCCTCAGGCAATTTTGTTTTGCTAGAAGCAATCCATAACGCATACCATGGCTAGCATCAAGCACAGAAAGTAATTTCCAGATATTAGCCTCAGATACTGCTTCGCACCAACGTAAACTATCGGTAAAGCACATTGATACACATTCATCAATAGATTGGTGTACAGTAGCTACGGTGGTGGCTTTATTTTGTTTCCAAGCTTTTCCGTGTCATTGGCGTGACTAACTCGCAGAATATGTGCAATATTCAGTGGGTTTGGTAGTTTATTTTGATCGTTGGACATGGAGAAATGAGACTGAAGAAAGAAAAGGTAGCATATGCATTCTACGCACATTGTGGTACTCTTGACTTTTCTCCACCTATCTGCATTTGGTGTATGGTGAACAAACAAAAGCTACGAACTGACGAGCTATCCAGTAAATGATACTTGTTAAACAAATCTCAAGTTTATTCAATAGCAGCAAGTACATGAAATGTTCAAACATGTAAGACTCGTGTCCAGAAAAAAGTTTAAAGAAATTTATAAAGATTACCTTTAATTTCAAAGCTCAATTCATGAAACCTTGCATTATCAAATGATGCAAATGGATAAAACATGCAAATAACATCACTTTTTTATCGGCTGCATCTGATAAGGCTGGTCGTGAAGGTAAGATGCCTGGGTGTTTGTGAGGCCACCCTTTTTCATCATGTAATGAATGAATGAACAAGAATGAGTTGACTTTGTTTCTTACATTTTTACTGTGAGTAGGCGAGCTGCATAACACTTCTAAATGGTCAATCAAAAAGTAGCTTGAATTCATTTCATTATTAAAGGCATTTTAGCTTGTGGTCCTCAATAAAGGAACATTTTCTCTGTTGATACAAAATACCGTATAGCTGTCGAGTCTTTCAGTATTCTACATAAACAACTATAACTGCTTTGCCGCAGCGACCAAAGTTTCTCAATCACGGTAGCTCTCCAACAGCTTCCTGCTAATTAATCAAACCACCAATTGACTCCAATCTTTGCCTGCTCGCTAAAGTTTTTTTTCTAGAGTTGACCAAAATTTTCAGTCTATTTTGCTGCAGCTCTTACCAAACCAATCCCTTCCATGAAAAGGCAGTATCATAAAGTAGAATATACAAGATTTGTAACAATGTAAACAGGAATGAACTTCAACAGGAATCAATGCAGATACAGCTGGAATAAATGTCGGCACATCCTAAAATGAACGAAGACAGACTTGGAACGAATATCGACCATGTTATAAAGATGACATTTTTGATGTTCATTCGCGGAAGTGTCAACGTTTGTTCTTGGTAATATAAGAAATATCATTTTGAGTTGCAATCCAGGAGTTGTCTAGTTTGAAAAAAGATCATTTTTTTATTCCTGGAATGAACGTCGAAAAAGAAGTTTATGTCACCAGGAACTAATGTCGCACTTCCGTTAACGAAGGCTGAATTCTTATTTTCTCCAAGATAGTCGACTTTTATTTCAGGCACGTCAACGTTCATTGCATGATGTGTCTATATGTTTGTTCCAGCAACGACTTCATTCATTCATGTCGACATTTGTTCTTTGCTACGCTCATATCAACTTTCAAACATACACATAAGGTTATCATTGAATAAAGTGTACATGCTGTTAGAACGTTACACAAGTACAGGAAAACTCAACCGATAAAGCATGCATCCAAGCCAGTTTTGCTGGGCAGCACAAAAACTTTACACTCTCAAAAAGGCGATTAATACTTACTACAGTACAGGTATTCTAATTAGCAATCGAAGAATTAATAATTTGTTATAAACACTAGCACATGAGCATTTTATCCAATGCAAAAACCTCTGGTTTTATTCTAGATCAGCCTCTGTAGGTAGTTTCTTTGACACCAGACCCTGTACCTTAGCGCATCTCTTTCCAGTATTATTTTTCAAGCCATCATTGTACCATTAGATGTTGGCAGGCATTCGAGGAGTAGTAATGGTACAGAGCACCTGCTGTTGGTTACTCAAGTCGGTTGTTAAACGGCGGCTGACTCATGGCTAATTCAGTAGTTTTTTTTTAAAATACTATTAGAGGTTTTAGAGGACAAAAGAGTGTGTAAGTTGAGGTAGGATAGAAAAGAGAGGCATTGCTATGTCTAACAACTCCATGTGGATTAGTGTAGAGAACCTTTGATCATTTTCTAGGGTCTAAAACTGATTACTACTCCAGAGCAATACTAGCATAACCTAAGAGTCGAAATAGAGAAAGAGAAGTTTTAAGGGGTAATGGGGCTATTCAGAAAGCATACAATAAGAGGCAGTGGGGAAATAGTTTTTCCAGAAAGACGGACGAAATTCAGACCCAAAGAGTTCATTAGACTCACTCTCCAGGAGACTTTTTCTACATTACAACACACGGAGCATCTAGTTAAAAATATTTTGGGTGAATCATCTCCTCTAACAAGCCTAAAAATTGTTCTATCTTGTTAATACTGATGGTTATGTCTACGGAACTGTACTCTTGTAGGAATACTGGTGGTTATATGTATAAAATTGTACACTTGTGTAAATACTGGTGGTTATATCTATGTAATTGTACTTGTACTCTTGTAGGAATACTGGTGGTTATATCTGAGCAATGAGAATGCCTCCAGTTTGGAATCTGTGCCAATGAGGATAACAAATCTGGTGGATAAAATAGAGATTGATGTCAAGTTTCGCGCTCCAGCAGAACCTGGACTTACCTATACACAATGTCTCTCAAATCAGACAGCTATCTAGATGTGGATAACAAACAAAGTATTATAGTTAGTAAAGACTTCCTTTTTTGTTTTCTTAGATGTTAAGGTGACACAAAAGTGAGGCTTGATGCATAAAGCCTCTTTTAATCTAAGCAATTTTCTAAATTTTGTGGAGACCCAATGTTGTCGCAGGTTGAGCCGCACCATGCCAGCAGTACGGGATTCGAGTGTCAAGTTGCAGCCATTTTTTTAACCACTTGACATAGTTCAACTAGTTGTGTCGTAACTTATAGGGTGTCCAATGTTTTGGTATTCAAGCTAAAATGTAATGTAAACTATGATTGTTATAAGATCGTAAGAATACTATTATACCATTAATCATTACCACCTTGGTTTAGAAGTCCATATTATCTTCTATTAACTACATTGAGTTTCAAATAATTAATAATAATTAGCCAATACCCGGAGTAGTTAATATTATTTTGAACCTAAAAATGAAGGAAAAAAATATTTGAGCAGTGAATCAGATGTTTTAAAATTGATTAGTTAATTTATTGATAACTATGGCATTTTTTATATGTGGAGAACTACTACTTTGTAAAAAGCCGTTAATTATTAAATCAAAGCTAACTAACCCAATTGCATGAATAGGATCGTACTGAATTGCATCAGCTGTGATGATTAGGCAAACTTGAAGCAGGCAAAATTGGAAATCGTATGTCACAACCATGCAAATGCTTCTAGGACCCCCAATTGAGATTTACGATTTCTCTCGTGCAAATGTAGCCTACAAGTTTTTCCTCAATTCGAGCTCAGATGAGATGAGTAATTGCCAAGAAACTTGCCTTCTGTCAATAACTTGAAGCAGTAATCTTTGTTTCTCTTGACAGTAATTTTCATCAATCTGTCCCAAATTGCTTTTTTTTCGTTAGCTCCAATACAGTAGTATGAGCCAATGCGGAAACCCAAAACATGCTGTTTATTTGCTTACTATAGATGATCGTGGAGAACATTGGAGAAGTTCAAGCTCATCAACAATGGGAGGGTATATCTAGTGAAGGAGAGAGTGACTCAGATGAAGAGGAGAGTGACTCAGATGAAGAGGAGAGTGACTCAGATGAAAAGAGTGACTCCGGTGAAGAGAGTGACTCCGGTGAAGAGAGCGATTCCGACGAGGAAAGTGATATAGATGAAGGGATGGCCACAGAAGAGGAGGGCGACACAGATGAAGAGGGAGTGGAAGACCTTATTGACTAATGAGAAATAAATGCTGGTAACATAGAGTTACAAGATTGTATAGGGTAGGTTGATTGATAATATTGTCAGTAATTGAACCGTCAGCTATTTCATAAAAGAGAAGTTGGATTTTGTTTTTAAAGTTTCTTCATTGCCTTCAACCAGCAATAAGTGAGTCAATTAAAATGTCAATGAGGTTTCAATGCAACAAGCTAGAAGAGGCTGCTAAAAAATGAATTAACCTTTGACATATGAGAAAACTGTAGATTGAGAAGCACCATAGCTGACGGCAAGACTTGTAAACCAACTGAGCAGATTTGGTTTAAATGTATGCTCCAGCTGCCACTTGCGGCTAGCATAGTCTAGATTCACCTGCTGTCGACAATGAAGTTATTTTTATTGAACTCGAAAAATGTTGTAAACATAGCAGTAATGTAGCAGATGCGTAAATGATTATTACATTTCAGTTATTTTTCTACCATTTAAATCAGCTGGTCTATTAAAAGATGGAATATGCGCTTATGCTTGTTCTTTGATCAAAAGTTGCAACTTAAATCAAATCTTATTGCCTCAAGTTTTACAATTACTGACACCCAATGTGCGAACAAGCACACTCACTCTGCCAATCATCAATTTCGACACAACTTTACCTAGATTGTACCTATACAGTATTACTGAAGTCTGCTAAATGGACAGTTTGCTATGCTATAACTGCAGCACATTTAAATCACTTTTGTCTGAAGCGGTTTGTATGTTTGACTCTGTGAACAAGTTGACCAATAAAACCTAAAGTTCAATGTCTTGTATGTGCTCTCCTTGTCTTGCCCTACCTATGTAATGTGTGTTACATCTGGTATCCTCACTAAAGTGTTTATAAACATTGACTGACTTCCTTTCTGTCTCATGCACCTGCTGGCAGAGGTCACACATCCATTTGGTGTTGGATGTAAACAAAGCTGTATCCACCACATGGGTTGTCCTCCATAGATGGTAGGAGTTGAACAAAGTCGAGTTAGCTGACACAGTTCTAAGGCGTTCAGCTAAATCACTCGCTGTATCAAACAGGTCAGCATGGATAAAGGAGTTTGGTGGAGCTATATCGGTGTAGTTCACTCTCTGGCCTCTGACTACAGGAACCAAACCTGACAGGAGACTCTGCCAAAACTTCTCGCTGACGTAATCATCACAATCTGAGTTCTCAAAAGCAAGATAGAATTTGTACTGTTTACCAATCTGTAAATCTTTCAAACGCTTACGGTGATTTTTGTAATCTTTATTGTCTTCGGGTATGAGTGGACCACAACTACCATAAACATCCACTTCTATATACTTTTGTAGTTCTTTAACATAGTTCTCTCGTCTGGAGCTTGTTACACAGTTGCTTACTAACCATAAAACCAACTTGCTTCTGCTGTTGTAGTAGTCTTCCAGCTGTCTTGAATGTTTTCCAGTAGATAGTCGTTTCACACTTCCATAGGGAATAACCACATCAGCGTTTGAATGATATGTCATTGTAAGATTAAATTTATTGTTTAACAGTTTGAGCTGTTGAGGGTAAAAAAATGAGTTGGGTTCTCTGATCATTAGAACCCACTTTTGATTTAAGCTATATCTGGGGGGTAGCTTGTTGATGGTGAACTCTGTGTGGCCTTGATAGCCAGGTGGCATGTTGTAAAGGTGGAATACTACAGCATCACTTCTGTTGTATTCTTTCCTGTTGGTACTCCAAGTACACCTGTACTGGCACTGGTCCAAGGGATTGGGTAGAGACCTAACTTCACTGGCACTCCTCCAGATATTAAACGTAAAGGTCATCCCATACAGTGTGGTGTATGCCAGAATTCTTTTTGGCTTGTGGCGATATACTTCTGTTAGCGAATCATTTTTGGATTGCACCTCTTTCACTCCATAAGGTGCCAGTTGTTTCAAATCCATGTGATGAACCCTTGCATTGTGCCTGCTGGTTCTTGTGTTGTTATTAATGATAGTTCTCCTCCAGAGATCTGTAATGGATGTGTTACGCATTTGTAACAGCAGAACAGAGACCACCAGTCCATAAAGTAAATAGTCTCGCTTAATCTTCATGATACCAACACACACCACCTCACTCGAGACACGTTCACCTCTAACTCACTGCTGTTTGTACTAAATAATACACATTATAGACATTTGCACAACAGACAGCTGCTGGTTATATGTACATTACTTCTGAGTCTTATCACTGCTAGTCTTCTTATTCCATGGAACAGTCTTTGTTACTGAGTGACCAACTCACCAGAATTAAGGGTTAATGTAATTCTTGGATAAGAACTTCTCCTTTATAAACCACCATTTCTTCCCATCATCCGATGACATGTAGTCATTTAGGCTGTCACTACTATATAAATCAATGACCCTTTTGCTTGCTCAACAGTTGTCACGTATGGATCTTTCAAAAGCCGGCTTTTGGTAGTTTGACATGACAACTCCTAAGCAGGCAGGGGTCATTGGTTAATCTAGGCTAACAGTGGGACAAAAGAGCCTTTAGAGTGTCTTGGTATCTCTTACATTGCAGGAATATATCTATAAAGCTTCTACAGCAAACTATGAGAGTGATTTTTCATTGTGAATTTTTGCAAAAGTGACAGCAATCATGAGTTTCACTAAAGTTTTTAACTTTATGGCTGTTAACTAAAGTTTTGGTACAATTGAGCAAAGTAAGTGTGCAGTACATTGGTTGTAACTTTAGCACCTAAAAATCCAGTTCTAGGACCATTTGTTCAAAGAAGAGATGTCATCATATTAGCCCTCTCTTGCACAACTCTTCACTTCTGCTCTCTAATCAACTCGGTGAATTTTGCCCACCTTCACCAACAGTAATATGACATACATTATATACGTAATGGCTGCATTCTATAAGTAGCCAGAAAATTATCCAAAGCTAAAATAATACCAAATACTGAACAATACATAAAGCAGGTATTTGTCTATATGCATGCATAAATAAACGAGTTGAGAAGATCAGTAAGATTCAAGCTTTGCAACAAAGAAAAATGGCTACTCAACAACTCATTGACTGACTGAGAGACACGTAGATTGAAACTCATCAATTGTTTGAGTATTTCTGTCAAACTGTTGTAACAAGATAGACAGGTGATAGGTAAGGTCAGTAACAGGTCAAAGTATAAATCCAGCAGCTACCAGGGGCGCTCTCCGATACCCTATGCGTAGGGATTAAGGAAGGAATTAAATAACACCATTAGGAAAGCCCTCCATTGAGTGCCAAAAAACATGGCTGCGATGCGCGATTTGGGATTAAAGATATAAAGCAGCAAGAAAAGGAGGCAATGTTGTTGAGAATCAGATTTTAGACTGACTCCGGGTGCGAGCAATCAGTTATTGGATGCAATTAGCACTTTACTTTCCTTGTTAGAAATCGAGACAATACGTTATGGTAGATCAACGAATGACCCTTTTGCCTGCTCAGGAGTTGTCACACCTTGAACTATCAAAAGCCGCGGCTTTTGATAGTTCAAGGTGTGACAACTCCTGAGCAGGCAAAAGGGTCGTTCGTTGATCTAACGTTATGGTATATATAATTAATAAAATGAATGGTTTATACCATTGTTATTAATTATCAATTAGAGAAACCGTAAAGTGATCTCACTTTAGCAATAAAGCTTGCATCGGCATTTTAAAAGGTCAACATGTCTATATTTTTAACCACAAAAAACTTTCCCTCAACGACAATCATCGATGAAGCCTCAAAGACTGTTCAGCAACTACGCTATGCTTATGGAGTCCAAAAGCACTCCAAGTAAGTGACAATGAATGGGTACCAGTTGGATCAGTCTTGATAACAAACAGCATTAGTTGACATCAACAACAAATGTAGACAGGTCTGTACAATTGAGTGAGCTGATTTTTATATGACTAATCTCTACACCAAAATAAAAAAAACACACATAGTAGAGTTGATGGCAGCAGTCTGAACAAAATAAAAACTTTTTATATTGATGCAATACTGTCTAGCTGGTTTGCTTTTTGTTTTATGGTATTTATTCGTATACAATTACTCACACTAACTATTTAATCATTTGTAATAACCACTCTGCTCAAATTGAGGGCTCAACCTACTGAATCATCATTATTAAGAGTTGTTTCCTCTTTTTGAGAATATGAATGAATTGAAAAGATAACTCCAACAAATGCAAATGATTTACAGATGAGGAAAGTTGATGCAACAGTACTGCTGCATGATAGAATTGGGTAAGATTGCCTGATTCAATCAAGAAGAGCTAGCAGTAGGTCCCTAGTCGTATCCTGTTCTACCACGTATATCTGTGCTGAAGCAGTAACTGTTGGTTGACACGGGATAACTCCGCATTCCTCTTCATTTATCCCAGGTATTGGTCCACATACTATGAACGGAGCAATGAAGATTTCATAGTTTTGTTTATGTAGACGCTTGTTTTCCTTGTAAATTTTGTTTTTACCAATCTGCATCATTCATTTGCTATTGAGTAAGGACTGGGGAGAGATGAGTGTTGTAATATGATAGACAACAATATTGTCATTGGCATGATTTGATATTTCAAAGCTATTCATATGGCTTACGTAGCAGAGGGGCTTATCACTCTAATAGATGCGTAAAAGCTAGCCCCTAAAGTCTGACTTCCATTCAACATTCAACGTTGACATGATTTAGGGAGGTACTTGCTCAGTAAGCTCCGACCAATGATTACATGCATTAGTATATATAATTCTTGCTAGGAGTTATCTTGGGTGCGTGATTCTGCTCTTTTTCCATGCCAACTTTCTCGATAAAATGCTTAAAAACTGATAATTGCTTGAATTATATCAAATTATTTGATACAACAGCCTGAACTCAAATTGCAAGATCAGTAAGTAGCACCTGTTAAGCCATAGGTAAAGTAACCAGCTCACTTAGTTCAAACGGAGACACAGTTTCCAGGTTTGTTGGACTAGTTAAAAGTAAAGTACACTGATTACTAAGCTGTCGACCAAATCATATATTTTGATTTGTTTTTAGTAACTTAATTCTTTTTGCAAGAAGAGTTATTTAAAAAATATGGTAATAGTAAAAAGTGAGGTTTTGCTCTATCGGTTTGCTCCACATCCTTCAGATGGGACGATATTGTTAGGTATGTAGCATGCACTTACTTACCCATCATTCTGGCATCAAACTTACAGCCATTGGAGGGCCAGAATAATAGCTTTTATACATACCAAACACGCTTGCCCCAACATATGCAAGGTACCCCGACCCTGGGAGGCTGTGCTGGGCCGACAGCCAGATAGCTTCTATATACTGAAGAGCCAAAATAGCTCCAGAGGACTTAGAAGCCCATATTCACCTTATACCGTATAATCGTCGCGACCAGAAGCAAAGGCTTATAAAGACAGAGAACTTACCACAGGAAATGCGGAAGCTCAGGATTGGCTAGTGAGCCCATGACTCTGCCCTCTGCTTCTGGGCCCCACTTACATTTAACTCATCTTCTAAAATTTCATTGGTTGATATTTATGTATTATATGTTGATTTGCCATGTTAAGCCTGGTTCATATACATATCGTAGATGCTCGCAAGTGATCGCGGATCCCTCGTGCGAGCAACCTGAATTTCCTGTGGCTCGTACGGCGTCGCACGCTGTCGTAGAGGCTCGTAGAAAAGTTCAGCTGAACAAACTTTTGGGCGACCGTCGTACGATAGAGAGTACAACTTTCTTTCTCAAAAACCACATTCAGGTCAAGGTTACTCATGTAAAAATGACTGCCATCAAAAAATTATAATAAATAATAAAATTATTATTGTTTAATTATAAATATTGATTGCTATTTATTATTAATTTTCTGAGTGAAATATTGTGACAGTTGATTTAAATGTATAAATAAATATACATATTTTCTGTAAATTTTCATATAATAGCATAATTAGTATATTATTATAAATTGCGATTCAAAATTTTATATTAAGAGATGGTAAAAAACAATAATGCTCCATTGAACAATATGAGTAAAAATGTAATAAAATTTTAAAAATTGTTAAAAATGATAAATTATTCGGTGTAATTGAACAACGATCATTCATTTAGTGTGTATTTAGTCGTTGGTCAGTGACGACGTACTTCGTTATTTTATTACCTCCCATTCAAGAGAGTGATTATATCTCTTGCGATCGTGAGTTTGCCAAGTTTATGTGAACATGTATTGCGGATCCCTCGTACGAGGTTCTGCGATCACTTGCGAGCATCTACGATATGTATGTGAACCAGGCCTTATGTTCTACTTATGTTCTCCTGGGCATGTTTTGCTTTCTGTGCTCTGCGTATAAAAAGCAGAGCTTTTACCATAGATCACTGTATTGTATTGAATCTTGTACCTTACTGTTATTCATGGGATATAATAAATGCGTTTCACTGAGTAATGCGTCTGAGCCAAGGCTCTTGACTTGTTTTGGAGTTGAGAATACTCCTTCACATCAGTTTCGGTGTTATACGGATACAGGGTTGTCTCTCGGGGAGAGGTAATTGGTAGCAGAAGGCCATCGGCAGCTACCGACCTGGCTGTACCAGAGAACGAGGAGTTTGGCTGGTGGTAGTGCTTTAGTTAGCAGACAAGCAGGCCCCCAAAATCCACTACAGGTATGTACGGCATTAAGACCCAGCTAGCCACGCTGGCTACCCGGCCGAACCTTCACACAGCTGCTGCATGCCTTGTAGGCCGCTGACCAATCACTGGTGAGCACTGATTATGCTGGTAAGTCTACTGGAAAAAAAAAACTTCAGCTGAAATTAACGGTTTATTGCGTGCACTTATCATGGCCTTTGGTTAACAGAGCTCTTTACATGAGGTTTTGAGTGCAAAACAAACCATGAAGTAGATTATTAGGGATGTGTCGCAATAATGATTTTAGGGTTGAGGAAGGGAAATTTTGTTAATTTCATAAAAAAGAACTGAATCTACTTCTCAAAATCCCTGAACTAAACTTACATTTGTGGTATATTTGGCTCATTCTCATGAATTGCCTTTCCATTGGCGCTGCAGACATTGTTTGTTACTAACTTTTTCATTGGCGCTGCAGACAATGTTACTAACTTTTTCATTGGCGCTGCAGACCATGTTACTAACTTTTTCATAGGCGCTGCAGACAATGTTACTAATCTTTAAGATCAAGTAGTTTTCTTTTCTGTTTAGCTGAGTGGAAAGTCGAAAGACAGACTACAGGAAAGCAACAGTTTCATTATTCATAGTAGCTCGAAGTGTAGAACAATATTCTCGATGACTTGCTTTTTACAGTTACAGCATATTTATTGAAATAAAGAATTGCGTTCAATGCATTTTGTTCAACTCAGGTAGATATGCATTTAAAATGTACTACATTTCTGTGTTTTGTCCCATTCTATGACCTTTTTGTGTCGCTCCGTAAAACCATTGTATTTTTTGGCACACACTTTTCTTCCAGTATACCGACCCAGACTGCTAAGTAATATTCGTCTGACACTACCCTGGAGCTCGGACTGTGCAAACATCGCGGCTTCTAACAGACCATATTTTAGCTAGAGCAGTACTTGTGGTCAGTCGTTGATTAGACGAGGTGGGTAACTAGCCAGACTAGTAGATAAATGAGTTACTCTTAGCAGTCTTGAGTCTGTGTGTTGTAGACAAGATAACAATTTTATTGGATGATGAAATCTTCATTCAATCACCACTTGTCACTCAATGTCACTGTAGTACGGTAACTTGATAGTTCAGTTGTCTGCACTTTTTAATGCTAGGTAATTTTTTGTTCATTGTTGGTGTAACCTTTTGTAATTTGATGCATTGCTAACCGTCTGCGATATTCGTATCTACTTTTAGCTATTTGTGAAAGTGGAAGCAGCTGCGTTTAATGTTACTGCGTTAGACGTTACTGGATTAAAGCATTTCTCTCTTGCTTTAGAGGCAGCCGGCAAGGTGAGTTTCCTTTCTGCTTCATTCCTGCTTTATGGGGAGATAGCGTGTAGCACTGGAGTCTAAAAATAAACTTTACTTGCAACAACACTTTGCCTTTTTGTTAAATTTGATCCACAAGTATCCTCTTTTACTACTTCCAACATTCATGCCCATACCATAATAATAAATTCAAGATATTTTTGTTTAATATTTGTTTGATTAAGTAATATAATTTGGTTATCGTTGGAAATTATTTATCATTGCTTGGTTAGGGAAGTTGCTATTTTTCTTATTTTGCGTGTTTGATGAAACAGAGCGTGACAAAAGACGCGCTCTTATCCGATTTTGGTCATTCATTCTTCCATTGGTAGGTTAGACAATGCATTGAAGAGCTCTTCATTGCATTGTCTTCCATTGGTAGGTTAGACAATGCATTAAAGAGCTCTTTATTGCATTGTCTACATTGTTTTGGGCCCAACTTGTAGGTGATGGAACCTTCTAGTTCAGTTGGGTTGTTATTTATTTCCTACAGAGAGCTGATGCAATGCTTATATATATTTAGCAACTGAAATAACAATTATACGTTAGTCACTCGGAGCTTTCCTATACATATTAATATTTGCCTTTGATAATTTCCACTCAGACTGGGGCTCTGCGCTATTGCTAAGTCATCATTATCCAATAATATTGTTCGTAACAACAATAGGGCATATAACACACGCATAAGCACCAGCGAATATGCCTTGGGCACACAACACAGTTCTAGACTCATTGTGTACACACTTGTTGTAGGAATAGCTGTAGTTTGGAGTCTTTACTACTAAACCTTCACTGCAGAACTAGTACCACCACATCTCACTATCATGGATTGCAGCAAACCAGCTTCTCCTAATAAGCTCGTCTGCCCAATCGACTGCTTCCTAGAAGATTTTCGTAAATTTGATCGCCGACAATATCGAGGTTTCACAAGCAGCGATATAGAAGCCCGAACAAACACCTACAACAACATCAGAAATAAGGTATGGCTAGTACGAATGAGTGCTAGTAGTAGTAGTAGTAGATGTAGCGGTCAGAGCTGCAGTAGTAGATGTAGCAGTAGTAGATGTAGCAGTCACTAAAACACTCATTAATGTTTATTCAGCTGTCTGTTTTATCTTGCTGGTCAGTCGATGTGACGTTTTTGGGTCTGCTGTCTGTCTTGAGTTACTTGTACTCCATAGCATGCTTGTAGGCAATAGAAAACTGAATGAATACAATTTTCTAGACTTTGCATTTAAAAGAGTCATGCACTTTTAGATATGTTCATGGTTGGTTGGGGTGGAATCTCCGAGACATAAAAGGAATGTTTCAAAGAAGATCCGAGATGTAACGATGGACTCGGCAACCATCGATATGCTCCGTTACCACCTAGACACGTTGTACAGCCTCTCTGTGCAATGCCCCTTTGATGATGTCAGGCAGCACTGCTCTCAGCTTGTCACCCTCATACAGGTACTTGTCACCTTTATGCAGGTGCTTGATTGGTTTCGTTATATTTTGATTTCGAGTCAGGTTACATTTGATTGGCTCAAGTCGGAAATAATTGTCACTGCTAAAGTCATTTTGCTCTGAATTGTATAAAAAATATGACAGATTTGGAAGTAGAATATGTGGAATATTGCCAAAAATTCACCAGAAAATTGTACACCACGTAGAAGGTTACATGGTATAGGTGAAATAATCCTAAGAAATGAATGTAACCTAGGAAAGATGAATGACCTTTGACCTAAAGTTTTAGTTGCCAAGTCAAAGCACGTTGTCGCTCGCTATCCATCACGTACACAAAATATTCCTTCACAAATCAATGAGTGATTTTTCTGCTACACAAAATGCTTTGTAGTAATTCACATGCACAAATATATCTGAAAGGGGCTGTAGCGTTACCATTATAGAATACCTCTTCTGTGTAATGCATTTACTTTGCTGATTAATGTTTGCTATTGAGCCACTGCGCTATGTTACACGTCAATGCATAATTAAGTGAATTGATTTTTAAAATTTTCCACTCTCAGCTGAGCTGCTATTGGCTGTTACATGTGTTGCGCACTGAACTCTGATCAATATGGAAACTGATTGCTGCCAAAGCTGAGGCAGCTACTTGCCGTCTTAGTTTTTTCAGAAAACTTTTTGTTCGAACAGTTCTATGTGTGACTAATACATATGAGATATTCTTTTGATAAATTTTGTAAAAACAAAAAAGTAAGCAGTAAATAGCAAAAAATGGTTAAAATGGAAAACAATTGAAAATTGAAACAAAATATAAAGAACTGGCTGTCTTATAAGATTAATTTTTGGCTAATTATATCAAATCATTATTTCCTCAATATTTTAATCAACTTCTCGAGAAAAATGGTAATATTTCCATATATAAAAGTAAATCTTTGGATAGAAAATTTGCTAAAAAACCCAAAATAACACTTATTCAGTTACAAGTTTCATATGAATGATACAAATAACTATTTGTGACCCTTATATATATATTTAATAATTATAAATAATAAATATCCAAGTTTTAAACAATAACCGGTCTAGTGATGGATATAATGTTACGAGAGCACATAACTACCAGCATTAGCTCTGTGTACATATAAGGGAAGCTGATGCAAGTGCACTGATGCAGTTACTAATGACTGACTGTTGTACTACATTCCTTTTAGTTTCTAGGCACTGTTACCAGCTGCATTCTTTGTTATTGTTGCTAACAAACTCTCCCTTTTTCTGATGCAATGTAAAGCATTATGCCAATGTTTTTTCATTCGCTCATTGCAGATCGATAACGCTGCTGTAATAGAACATATAAGTCAATAATACTTCTATGCCTTTATGTAATTCATTCATGAAGAGCGTGAGTGAAATAGCATTAGCTCAAGAGCTTATCAAGGATTGTTGGTAGTCGATAGTCGTGGCCCCATATGGGTAAGGCTTAGAAAGCAGGCTAGAGTACGTTGCTGATGCAATGTGAGGCGGTTGTTGCCATGCTGTAAAGATACAATACTCGATACTGTTCATTAAATATTTTGCTCAGCACTTGATTGGAATATTCCACACCCGTTAGAGCAGTGCTCTTGGCTCGTTGTAAATATGGTGGGTAGAATTTAACTCTTGTAAATAAATTTAATTAAAATTTGTTGTATTGCTGTGTGTCACTAGGGTAGTCTGAATCTTGTTTTAGCAAAACTTTATATACGTGAAGTTCTTAGAGAAGTCAGTATTATATTTTTATGTTAGTGTTAGTTTTTGATGACATATTGCCGTTCTGCAAACTCCAAAAATGAGTATTGATCGAATGAGTTTTACATTATACCAGAGTTATCTCCCACAAATGTAGGGACTATACGACTGCAATCTTAGGCTTCAATTGCAAGCTATTAAATCAATGACATGGTGGAAAATTCCCAAGAAAATGTCCCCGGAGTGCATTCTGCAGTCTTTTCTATCAGACTGCAGAAAAAATAACTATAGCTTGCACAACAGAACTGTGGTTTACTTGGAATTCTGTCGGGATATTGAACATAGCAAAGTGTTTTTGATTTTTGCGCATATCTGTTCTTGCAACACCTGAAGTTATTTTGTACTTTTATGTTGGACAGGACAGCGGTGTGGTCATAGATGATATGATGCTGAAGCATACACGCGTTGGACCCAGCTCCTTCATACCTCTTTCTGAGGTAAACTGCTTACATACTCCTTCAATTTATTTATTTATTCCTTTAATAACCAAAACTTGGAGCCCTACTGTCCAGCTTGTTATAAAATGATAAGTTATTAGATACACAGCTATGAGTTGTCTTCTCTTTGAACTGTGACAGAAATGTTGACCTCATTGTATCACTATGACACATGCATGTGAACTTAGCTGTAGTAGTTGTAGTAATGTCAGTAGTAGCGGTAGCAGTAGTGGTTGTAGTAGTAGTAGCAGTTGTGGGATTAGTTTTCTCGACAGAAGCAACAGTGATAAAAATAGCGTAGTTGACAACTTATTATTTAATAAAATAACTACTCTTCCACAAACTTTCGTTTCACCAGAAGTACCTAATGTGGAACTATAGTGAGAGTTGCCTCCCCAAAACTAGGTTTAGCGATGAATGTAGAAAGGACAACTCCAGTTACATCACTGCTATTTACTCAGTGTTGCTAAACACGAAGCTCTCACCCATTCATTCACTCAATTGTTGTGTAGCAGACTTGAGTCTTTGTTGCTTTGCCCCAGAGTCTCATATATATGTACAATTGTATAGAAGATAACCAACTGTAGGAGTCAAATGGCACGGGTAAACTATATGCCATTGTCCATTTCTTTGTTAGACGGATCATTGAACACTGGTTTGGTGTAACTAGCAAGCGCTGGGCCCTCTTTCTTTCATACCAATTTGGTTCTATGAACTCAATAAATAGATGTGTCAGACTAGATGTCTATGTACCAGACTAGATGTCTATTGTGAGACATTAAATTATTCCGCTCAACTTGTGGGTGTTTACCTAACCAACCTGTTACATAATGTGTTTACAATGTTGGGTAATGAGCCATTGGTATAACCACTGTCTACCATCTTTCCTTCACAACTTGTGGAAGTCCAGATGGTGTGTAGATAAAATATGTCGGCCTATGAACGGAGAGGAATTGAGGATGCTGGTTGCTGTACTTTTTATCTCGAAATGTTTGATGGCTGAGTTAGCCCCTGGCCAGTTTTGAGTACATCCTGTGGCTATTAGCATATGCTGGTACACATCAGGATTCACAAATGGTTCTGTACAGCAGTGCAGCATATCTGTTGTATTGACCTGGGCCTGGGGACAGCTGGTATACCTCAGCATTCCACGGAGTGTAATAGCTGTACTGGTTGCATAGCTGATTGCCCATGAATGGTGTAAGTTTCTTTGTCTACAGAGCGCTGGACATTAGGTGCTCCAAAATAACTAGCTATTTATTTAGTTAGTAGATATCCTCTGGTTCAGCTTCTTCAGATGTGAAAGCGCATTCAATCAGTGTTTCTGCAGTAACAGCCCACCCGATGTGCTGTAAGCAATCCTTGGCAGCCAACTGATACTACATAAAGCTGGCAGATCTATGAATGAGAAAGTGATGAATTGGTCCTGTGTCACTTTTGTCCTTCGCCTGTTGGTTTGGTAACAGTTAATGGTTTGATCGCATGATAGATAGCTTTTGCATTGCCTCGTGTGCCAGCCCTAGTGATTTCATGCGGTGCCTTTGGTTAGAAGTTGTCTTCTACCACTCCGTTAAGTTGCAACCATTCTCACAGTATTCTCAAGGTGTAGCGAACACAAGCCTAGTGAAAGAGCGATGGAAGGCTAGTCTGTATCCCTGGAAATGTAGAGTAGTAGCCTGAAACTGAAAGATTGTTTTAGGTTTTAGACTGGTTTAAATGACTTGGCAGTTTGTTTGACATGTGAGTCCAAGTGTCACGCGTTGGCATCAAGCTACCGAATGTACGTTAGACTATCACAGCCACACTCGCTGATCACCCCACTGGTCACCCCTTTGGTCACCATTGGTCATTTATCTTAAGCCTACATATTCAACCATTCAATATTTTTTATGTTCTCCACTCAGATTGGCTCTGCGTAACATCCAGGGTTTGTTTGCTCGATTTCCAAATTCAGAGATAAGTCTTAGCTTTGGTGTTTACTATTCTACTGCAGATGGCATGCGTGAGCTACCGCTATGTTTGCGAAACTCAGTCTATTCTTTTTCTAGTTTGTTCTACTTTGCCTTGGAGCTATTGAGATTGGACTTATCTACAGCCAAATAGTATTTACATTATCTAGGCACCGCTCTAATACAATAGAGCTAGCAGTTTTATTACTTGTATCCTAGAGCTCGTGCTATTTATAGTAGCGCCATGAGGGATGGCTGTGGCTACAGCTGATCAACTTCATTCTTTCAATGAATAGCAAGAGGGCCAGTTGCTATCAGTCAATTATCCATCTCTAACACCATCTAACGGCCTGTTAAACATGGCCGCCTCCAGCGCTTTAGCTTTTGGATCTTCTGATTCTCTAAACAACAACATGATTTCTTCAGAAATCGCTGCCTCCTCGTGCTATATCTGCAACGGAAATTGTCGATTAAATGGAATCACTGTCGAACAGCAAGATGATCAGGTAAACATGCGGCACTTCTCTGGACAATAAGACTACCTTAAATGCAATGCAATGAATTGTACTAATTGTGTGCTTTTTTTCAATCTTGCGATAATGAAATTTTAATAAGGCCAAACTAGGTAACGTAACCAATCTTTGACCTTGCTCCTCTAGCCGGCACATTTTCTTGGAATACTCTTGGTTACTTCAATCTTGTCTGCACATTTTATCTGCATATTTTATCAACTACTCAGCGATGTAATCGCCCGTATCTAGCCGTTAGAAGTATTCAGTTCAATCTGATTCGTGTCCTTTTGAATCGCTAGTCTCCAAACTTGGTGCAGGGATCTTGCATCGACTCTCCTTGCATCGACTCTCTGCAGCCTTTTGTCTATTATTTTTGTTTGCCTGCTGCTTGCTGGTGTTGACACTGGTCTACAAGTCGCTATGTATTTATGCATCGTGTCAGATCCTGTTATGATTGATAGGGGCTGGTTGTATAACTGCAGTCTTTTGGATAAATCCCAAAAAGTGTGAATTGTTTAATTGCTAATTGTCTGTTTGCTGGCTCTGCCACGGGAAGGAGAGAAATAGATATATCGATAGAATTGCCGGAACCATCTGGTTTGTCTCTCTAATGGTGCTTTTTGCTATTAATGATCACCTTATTTTTTGTACGTTGGTTGTCTTAGAAAAAAGCCCCGTTGTAGGTTTCTTGCTATTTCGTTCTGATCGGGATAGAATTAGATGTTTGAATACATTTGTTTGTCCACAAGCGTGTAATTACAAGCAATCTAAAATTAGTTACTTACAAGCAATCTAACATTAGTTACTTACAATCCATCTAACATTAGTTACTTGCAATGTAATTAAGTGCAGCACCTGATATGTATATTACTAATTTGGTTTTCGAACCTTCTATCTGGTTTTATGTTTGTGTTAAATTGAATTCCTAATTTGCTTATCACAACATGTTCCATAAAAATGACTCGAACAAGCAATAATCGTCCACCTCTGTTTGTTGTCGGCTATGAAGTAGTTGTCTTGGAGTTGTCACTTTCTGTAATCTGTTTTAATATTTTATGTATTCTTGGGCTGACACCAAAAATTTAGGTACTGAATATCTTTTTTGGTTCTGCCATTTGTATAATGTAGACCCAGTGTTCATCACCCGCCACTGGTTGGTAAATAAATTGTAACTGGAATGTCTGATAAGTTTTTTTTATTCAAAATTACACAATTTTTTTAATAGTTATAAATACCATACTAAAATATATCGTAAGTAATCGCAACGAATTAAATGATTCTGGCTCGGCTCAATGGTTAGTTTGACCTACTTCTACCCGTTGTAAGATGCTCAGAATTTGGCATAACACATTAAACCAACCTATATTTCTCAGCATATCGTGTTTGAAGGTCGATTGAGGGTTGGCAAAATTTAGGGGCAACACATGTGTGCGCAAAGTTTTGTCACGTTAGTTGGTAATCTTGCTTGGTAGACGGTGATGTAAGTGGTGCAGAGGGCTGATGTAGGACTATCTATAGTCACACTGCACGTCTATACACTGTATCCCATTGCCTGATCAACCCCAGATAGCTAAATCACGCTTGCTGTAATATAATTATCTCTGGGGTCGTTTCTTTAATCTTTGCTGCTATAGCTGCTCCTTACTTGGTGTCCCAATATAGGGCAGGGGCAGACACATTGCTTAGTGTTATTCCTTTACCGTTGTATGCATGTGAACCAGCGACAATTCTTGTAGACATTCTTTCTTGTTTCTTTACAGATCGTGCCAGTGAATAGTCAAAACCAAGAGGTGAGTTTCATTCTTCATAATATTTTATAGCTGACCATTTGTTAGCGATAATTTCTGTGCAATGCTAGACAATGTGGGTAATATGTTCTTGGGAAGGGAAGGTAACTCCATGTTTGACGTTCATTACAATAATAATAATTATTGTTTTTATTGGTTTAAAAATGCAGGAATAATTTGGTGCGTTAATGACAGCATATGAAATATAAAATATCCGCAAAATAGCCGTGCGATGTACAAGCATTACTGCTGCTATGCTTTGCTGTAGAATGCTGGTACATGCAGTGCTAATATCCAGAGTAACTTTCACATCATCAACTAGTCATAGCCTGTTTTGGGTTGATGGCAGTTCAAGGTTATTTGGAAAACCTCAGATTCTCACAAACAGCAGGTGTTGTCACGGAGTCAGCGCTAGTTGCTCTACTTAACTTTGCATACCTGGATGAGGTAGCTGGTTATTTGATTATGTAATAGTCTAGATAGAATGTGGTTAGATTGTACTGCTACGTTTTCATTACTTAGTTGATGTGCCTATACAGTACTTGATGTCTTTTTGATTGCTAGCAGGTTGCAGCAAGTAATGTGCTTTTTATGTTCTCATTCCCTCATTTGCTCTGGTCCAAAGTAGACACCCTGTACTGATGTAAGCCAAAGCACTTGCTGACTGATGTCACCTCATATCTGTGTGCTCGCGATCACTGCCCCAGGGCGTGTTGTATTATATATAACTTTCGTAGCTGGTCTATTCTATTCTTGTGACACAATCAGTTGAATTTGATTGCGTTACAAGGCTGATGGTGATCTACAATTGATGCTACCTATGTCTAACATATTCATGTAGTTCACTTGACTTTAGATTTATTGTAAAAGAACTAACTTCTGCTCATTAGAATCGATCTATCGATTGATCACAAACCCACCTCAATGAGCACAGAGGTGAGGAATGCCTCAGTAGGAGGTGTGTATGTCCTGTCAGCAATGAAAAATAGTCTTAGGTCATAACATTGGCTTGCTTAGTGCAGGTGGCTCTCTCACGAGCTATAGTTGAATATTGCAGACAGACGGGAATTGCGCATAAAGAGATCCAGGAAAGAATGCAACATTAAACGCTTAAGATTTGTAAGAATTTGCGTTCGTTTGCGAAAAAGCGTAAATTGACAGTTTTGTTTATTTATGTTTTCTTTGTTTGTTATTTTAGGAATTATTGGTTGTTAAAGGTGCTATGCCACAGGTTTTGAGCTGAATTAAGCCTTATTTATCTATTTCTAGTGATTGTGGCCAAAAATATTTTACCTGGAGTTGTGCTCTCATTAATTCCATCTATAGTATGAGCGCAATAGTTACATACTGCCGTAAAGCAGAATTGCAGAAATTTGGTTTGTTTGCATAGATGGAGGCCGTCTCAGTCATAGTCCTTGTGCACAGACTTTCAAGAGTATAAAGAATTAGGTTTGTTGGAGGTGTTTTAGTGGAGTCAGATTTTAATTTATTTTTGATAGGTTTGCTATTATGTGCACACTGACATTGATAGGTTTGCTATTATGTGCACACTGGCATTCATGTGATAAGTTACATCTCAAAAACTACAGTTGGAGAAACTTTTTTTAAATCAAATAATATCAAAAGGTTTAAATAGTTTTTATTTAAAATTTGAAGAAGAAATAACAGTCAGGTTCGAAATTTTGGCAGTCGACAACAATAACGTTCAAATCTGAATTACATGTTATTTCCTTGAAAAACAATCAGGCGATAGAGATTGTAAATAAATAATGGTTTTCAAATACAATAAAACAATAAATAGGAAATAATTTATGATTATTTCTAGTGTTTTAGTTGAGACCATTTAGCACTTTTTGATACTAAAAAAACAGACAACCCCGAATAGTGAATTGCTTATCAATCTGTAACACCCCTCCCCCCACCTTTAAAAAGCAGAAATAAACTGTTGTTTTGCATAAAAAGGTTTGTATGTAAAGTCATTTAGTGGGAAGTTTCGAAACTATGAATGCAACTGAAAATTTACTTTTTGCTGACGGATATGAAAAACATTAATTGATGATGGAGTACCTATTCCCTGATTTCTCTCTGGTTGCTCAATTTTGTTACTCGGTAGTTATATTCTTTCTTTTATACAAGGACACAACTCCAAATGAGTTGTAATTAGGAACAGACTTGAATGATAAATAAATGTTTTCATCCATTTCTGAGCAGCCAGCTTATATTTTGATCCTTAACTTTGTGGAATATGTTTGCCATTAGTGATAAGTGAGAGACCACCAGGGTTTTGTGGTTTCTTTACCTGACAAAACAAAACTGAGATGCCGAGCTGCGGCCTTGGTGTGGTCAGAATGTACCTGAAGCTGCCAGGCCATTATAATTTTTCTTGTAACTTGGATCACTGGGTATTTTGAGTGATAAACAATTCTTTTAGTACAGACAGTTGGTTGTATGAAGTAATCTCTCCCTCCAGTATATAGACAAAAGATCGAATTGGTCAAGTTTTAACCAAGTTTTATTGTAGGAAATATCTCTGGTTAGCCTGTGATTAGAGTCTTCTATAATTAGTGAGTTGTTTCTTTTCTCTCAATCGATCCAAAACAGGCAACTGCAGACACTTTTTCACGCACAGATATAATGTTTTTGGTTGCATTTCGACAATATGCGTTGAGATATCCATTTGGCTCCTAAAATTCAGTACATTGTTTTTCCTCTTTGACATTTAAGAGTGGAATGTTGAAGTAAAATTTTTCCATCACGGAAGCATCCAGAAAAGCTACTTCTATGCACCGTAATAATCCAATTGCTCTCAACACACCCACGGTTTCTGCCAGCAAACCAGTCTGCCAGTCTCCATGACAAGAATATAACCACTGCCGGGCCTTCACCAGGCAGGTTCAGTCGACTTCCTTTGTGCACTTGTGACCAGCGTAGCTCTTCTCTCTGATGAGTAAAATGTTGTTGTTCTCTGACTGGCTTGGCTCCTTGAGTACAATTAGACTTTCTCAGAAGTTCTTCATTATGCCCCCAGTTTTCGCTGAAACAATTAGCTTTTGTTTGTCTCACAAGTATGCTTGTTATTTAGAGATGTTCTGGTATGGGTGTTGTTTTGTTTGTTACCAGGCGCTCTTCTTATTCCCCTCTGCCACCAGAGGCACCCTCTCTCTTAGTGTGTTGGAGTTCGCGGCAATTCGAAAATGGCATTTTAAATCTGAACCATTTGAAAATTTATTTTTCACCGATGATGATGACGACCCAAGTAGAGTCTTTTGCCTAAATCGTTAATTTGGAGCTTCTTTGCACGAATTGCTTATTTTATTCACTGAAATTATTTTGTAACAACTAGCAATTCGTTGTGATATTTATAACAAATATTTATATATTTAATTATTTATATGGTTGTTTCTGGCCTCAACTCCACTCTCTGTGCCCTGTTTCTGACCTTGTAACTGTCGACTTTCATACCTAAATATGTTTCTGTATGACTGCCACACCTTGATTATATGGCCCATTCCTCCGCGCCTGTTAGGTGATGCTACCCCCATCAGCATCCCAATCGTCTCTCCGCTCCTCACCTAAATGAGCCCTTCTCAAACATATTTGTCTAGATTATCTCTCCCTGCATTGTCATGGTAATTCCAAGTTCCTCAACATCACTTTTGTGGTTTGATTGCTTCAGAATGTGGGTTTTTAGTGACAAATTGCCAGTTGATACTAGATCGGATGGCCTGATCCACTGGCAATGCTTGACTTGTTTTAAAAAAAGTGCCCACGCTGATTGCTTGCACGTAGCTAAACAACGAGGTTTTGGTCGACGCCAATGGTCCCACCCGCTTGTTGCTGACTCACAGAAAGCTCCTTAGCTGTACCAGTTGTGGCGGGAGATAGGCGCTATCATGCACACATCTGTTGGTTGCTGAGAGATGGTATAGTCTAGCTTATATACACACTAGCTATTTGTGCACACGCCAGCGGCTCTCGTGTGTTGAAGGAAGCCATGTCCATTAGTTGCATAATCACATTAGCATTTATTGAGTCATATGACTATCCCATCGGTTTTTGGTGCAGTCTCTTACTGAGGATTCTAGGGGGCAAATTGTGGGCTTGAGGTGGTTACAAAATTGGTCTAAGCACAGTTTGTGTGACGTCAGATCAGTATGACCGACCGGTGCAATGAGTGTGGGTGGTTGTGTGGTGGTAGCCATATTGTCGTGGATCCCACGCTCTAATCTGACTGCTTGCCTGGCCAACTGGTTGTTTGTCTTTTGTACGATATTGGTTCAGTTGTTGCTGCCATTTTGTACGATTGCACAGCCTGTGGGCTGTCACTGACTCAGTCTTGTATAGCCACAGATAACTATCTACATCTGTAGTACAAAATACTTGTTTTATCTCCACATGATGTTGTGTAACTGCAGTGTTATCGCATTGAAATGTCACTGCGGCTTTCGCCCCTCCACATTCTTTCCTCGCTTTAATCTATAATACAAAATGGATGGCAGGTCTATGTAACATCGGCTCTCTTTGTCTTTTAGTGTTTGCCACCATTGCCATTGTCTCGTCTCACCATTGCCTCGTCTCACCATTACCTAGTCTCACCATTGCCTCGTCTCACCATTGCCTCGTCTCACCATTGCCTCGTCTCACCATTGTCTCGTCTCACCATTGCCTCGTCTCACCATTACCTAGTCTCACCATTGCCTCGTCTCACTTCGCGTAGTCTTTGCTCCATAAGTGAATGCCATTCTGTTTTGGTTTTCTACTGAAAAGATAGTTCATTGGATTGGGTCCAATGTTTTCATTTGATGTTAGCTGTGCCCGGAACATGAAATTTATTAGTTTTTTTAATTTTGTTCTCCCTTGGCTAAGTTTATTGTTTTCAAGGAGAAGTGACATGATGAATGTGTTAGCATACATCGGGTGAAAGTGGGTGAAGAGGTACTGTCATGTTTAGTGGGTTTTTTTGGCTCCGCAACAATAACTCTCTTGATTTAAACACTCAGAAGTAATTCTAAAGAGCCGCGCCATTTCTAGCAGTTTCGGTAGACAGTGCCTTCGTTGACTTGTAAATCAGAAATGTTAGTGAATTGTGTGGGAAGTGCAGACAGTCCAGCCCAGCAACCAGCCACCAGCAACAGTCCATTCATCCACTTCATTAGTTCGTATCAGAATGCTTATGTGGTGACTTCTCTTTTCCATCACTTCCCGCTGGACGATTTGTGGCACCAGGCTATTACATCTATAATGCTGTGACTAGGTCATCATCCCTAGCACTTTGTTGTTACATCACGGCAGGTAGGCAGTCAGTAACATTTCACAAAATGTTATTTTTCTTTCTTGTTTGAATTGGATTAGCTGGAAACAAAATAAGCTGCCTATGGTCGGATATATAGTATATATGATGGTTGGCGAGAGCACTTCAGATCTGTTTGTACCCTCAGGTGCTTGGGCACTATTTACATTTATGCTAAAAGTTCAGCTGTTTGCTTGGAACACAGCCTATTCCCACCAACAACAAAGGAATTTCGTTGTGCTATTTATAGTTTGGTTGCCGAGATGTAAAACAAAGTTATCGTTATCATAAAGTACATACCGTAGAGGTGGGAAGTGTTTCAGACCCAACAACAGCGTTTGTTTGGGAGTGCATGGCAGATGTTGAATGAGGTACTGGCACTCGATTGATTCAGCTCTGTGAATAGAGGCTTTTCCGACAGACGCTGTTGTGTTTACCTTTGGCTATAAACACAAAATGGTGCTTTGTCGACACGATACTTTGGACGCTGAACAACATGTTTTATGTTGTTAAAAACATGTATTGTGCTCCATATATCTTCTTCCTAGGCCAGAGTTGTTTGTTTACATTATGGTTGCCTCACAATTAACTGAATTGCGGATAGGTGGTTGAGCATTTTTTCATACCTTTCTGTCTTTTCGTAGTTGTTTTGCTGTCTTCGCCTCCTGTTTTTAGTTTAAATAGACACAATAGTTTATACTCATGTATTATGCTAGTCTTGTAGTAAGGAATAACAAGTTCGTAAAAAAACGATAGCTCTACTAATAATTTCTTCCGAGTTGCATTGGTTATGGTGAACTGTGGTTATCAAAATTTTGATTCATTCGTGTTTATGACATTTTTTCCTGTTTAAAATTTCCTTCAAGTTGATCTGATCTCGCAATTCAGACAATTTGTTTCCTCACAAAATATATTGGGAGAGAGTTTTGATGGCAATTAGCTACATAGATGCATAATAACCCACTGTTTTTGCACCAAACCAACTGCTGAAAGCTGTAAACAATGATAATTAGCTGACAAAGATGTTGATTAGAGCTAGCGTGTGTCCGCTTCCCTTTACAACATTCTGCACTTTTGCTTAGCTCGTCATAGAGATTGCTGTAAACACTTGACTATCTACGGTAGCTTATATTGTAATCAGCTGATGCCATTTTATTCTCGGCGTTGATTGGATTTCAGATTCGCCTTATAATTCAACATGTAGACGAATTCATTGCTGAGTCAGATGGCTTGTTTGCAAGCCGGTTCCTCATAGAATATTAAATCAGCTGTTGCTGTGTCTCAGCAGCAACAATCGGAATCATCTGTTTCATTCAGTGAACAGAAAGCTCGCACAAAAGACTCTTGTTCGAGAGAAGCTTCTCTGTTGTCATAGCTGTGACACTCACAGCCATACATTATATACAAGCTGTAGCAAACATCTCCACCAGTAGCGTGCGCGACATCGTAGGCTACACTTCGACTGTAGTAGTTTACTCACAGTTTTGTACCATCATACAACAACATCTTACTCTGGCACACTAATGATGGTGTGTCCTGAAACAGATTCTCAACAAGATGTGTTGAGCTTGGTGAGATTATTATTATTATAATAATAATGATACCACTACTGGCAGTTGTTTGAGAGCTTTTTTTTGATATTTAAAGAAATGGTTATAATAATTATTTAAAGTTGACAAATATACATAATAATGTTATAATATTTGACTGTATTGTTTATTATTAGTTTGCGATTCGTTTTTGATATAATAATATTACCTCTGTGAAATTGAATTAATACGTTATTCTATTTTTATTTATTATTATTATTATAAATAATACTTGGACTAGTTCTGTTTGATAAGAAGATGTGCGAAAACTTAGCTATCGTTATTAAATTTCTTTGGATTATAATTATTTAGCAGGCAAGTAGTATTTTTACTGACAAGAAGTCCTGCGATATCTGCTCCCAACATACTAGCTGGTGTATTTAATTGTAACAAGTTATATTTAAACCGATCCTGTGTTTCATTTCAACTGGCTTTACTTCCTTTGATGAGCAATAACTATCGAGTCTTCGGCTCATTCACAGACCGCATCTCTCAGTTTTTGACTGCGCACCAATTATTCAATATATTTAGCAAATTCAAACCCAATAATGTTTAATTGTTATTAAGTTTGTCATAAAAGTTGATTGGCTATGATTACCTCTTGTGTGGGTTGATGGAAAGTTTTGGGCATTGAATAACAAGATGGCCAGCCAAGGATGGCCCCATATTGTAATTGTGCAGTCAAAAAGTACAGTTGTTTAGCCTTGGATATCGGTTCTTGGGCTTTTTCATCAACTGAAAAATTTGGCCGTTTGGATATTTCAAGGAATTAAACCGAATACAATTTTTTGTATAAGTATGAAATAATTAATTGTTTTGAACTGTTTACGGCTAATGTTAATTCATTCAAATGTTAGCAAAAATAGTGTTAATGTAAACTGCCTTTTTTCGTGTAATCCCAATTGTTTTCACCAATTTTTTTTGTCGGGATGTGTATGGCACCAGGCCACCTGTACTTGGGGTGTTTTGTGTTATACAAATAATACATTAATGACTAAATGAAACTCTCCCTGGAGAACTCAAGTATTTACAGTGCGAATGCATCAACCTCTCCCGCGTTGTTATGGAGATTCATTTACTTTCATCAGTTTTTTGTACAATCAAGCAGAATGCGTTTTTTGAATAGGTCAATCAATTTAAATGGGCGATTTCCTGTGCACTGCTGATACATGATCTATTTATAGCCCGGTTGCTGGGATTAGGCTTGTAATCCTCTTGTATTATCTACTGTTGTATTATCTACTGTTGTATTATCTGCTATTACAACTGCCAGTTCCTTGTATCGAATGTAATATTTCACTTTAGGTTTTCCATCTACCTTCTAACTACCTCCTGAATATATTCATCTATTTATGTTCATGTTTCTGAGAATAATACTGTCCATTTATCCTCCACATTTGTCAATTTTAATGTATCAGGGATTAGTGTTTGCAAAAATAAAATTGATTGTAAAACTTGTTCTTTCAAAAATCAGATACAGCCAAATTTTGTATTACAATATTTTACACCTTTATTACATCATCTAGTTGCCACCCCCAGACATCTAGTTGCCACCCCCAGACATTTGTACTCGATGGTCTGGGGGTTTGGTTGGGCAAGTCCAATAACCTGTCTGTGGTGTTGGGCATGTTCAGACGAGGCCGTGCTTGGATTCTTTTTACTTGTAATTCTAATCTACCTGAGTAGGTTCTCTTAAGTTCTCTTCAGCCATGCGGATAGTTTTGTGGTCAAGGCTTCAGTTTACCTGCAATTGTTGAAAAATACACATGTTTGGGCTAGTCTACCACGCCCCATTGTTATATTAGGGTGTATTGAGTAGTAACTTTATGTTGTTGGCACTAACAAAGTTGTGTTTATTATTCTTGCAGACGAAGGTGCTATTTATCGAAGCTTACAGACAGAACAATCGACTCGATCATCTTACACAAATCATGGGTTTCCATCCTCAATATTTAGCCTGTTTTCTGCGTACACAGAACAAACTACTGAGGGCGGATGGACCACTGCCCTACACGCACAGACACTATATAGCTATCATAGTAAGTGGCATTTTACCATTCCTGCTTTTCGCTTCAAGGACATTTACCAGATGAAAGTCTGGAAATCTTGTTAGTTTTTTACATATGGGTGTAGTGTAGCTGTTATAAGAGCCTGCTTTTATCTCTACTGCCTTTTCTAATGGTTGATTGCCTCGCGTGCCTGGATAAGTAGCTATAATGGCCTTCAGTGACTCAAAGTGGAAAGCCTGCCACTCCTTATGATGCTCCTTCTCAAAGTAAATGCGTATTTCCCAAAATTACAGCTAAATAGCCTGCAACCCAGCAACCGCACAGACCTCACAGCAACCGTTCTTTCTCTGTTATAGGCTGCTGCCAGGCATCAATGCACATACCTGGTACACCTCCACACAGCCGAGTTTTTACAGGCTGGTGGAGACAAGACCTGGTTGGCGCGGCTAGAAAACGTCCCAGTAAAGTTGAGGAAATTACAAGAGATTAACAGGCTGTTAGCCCACAGACCATGGATGGTCAGCAGTGAGACCATAAAGGTAGGAGAGACCGGGGCTCATACAATTGGTGTATGGTTGTGGGGGCATTGAAGTTTGTTTTGGAGCTTTGGGTGGTACAACATATGCTGTATTTCAACAGGCGCTGTGCCAGGGAAGCAACTCCTGGTCTCTATCTGAACTCACTCACGCCATCGTACTGTTAGCACACTTCCATGCGCTCTGCAGCGCCGTTTTCGGCTGTGGAGTCAACTTTGAGTTGGATGACAGCGCTGGCCGACTCCTCCATTCTGATGGTGAAAGCAACAGTGACAGTGACAATGATGGGGCCAATGTAAGTCTCTGGTTTGTTGTCTTACGTGTTGTTATTTCATTGGTCAGATCGGTTTCCTCCTCATACCTTTCTCTCATTTTTCAAAGACAAATGACTGCTTCAGCCGATTACTGGTGGAAGTTGTTAATTTTATGCATTGTTGATGATATTCGGATGCAGAAATATTCTATTTGACTGCAATAATGAGATTTTATGCAGTAACCTGTACCGACAACCTAGTTTGTTGTGTAGCCTGAGCGACTGTTTGTAGTGGGAGCAGGCGGCTGTAGACAGTCTTCTACTCAGACTAAAGACGCTAAAAGACGAGGCTGAGGAGTACTCGGAAGAGGAGGGCAAGCGGAGGTTCGAGACGATAGAATCACAAGCCTTGGAATGTAAGCAGATTTAACTGTCATGTGATCTAACAATGCATTACGTTTGGCATGTCCTTCGCAATGTTGTCAATTCTGGCCCACAAATAGAGATAACGGTGACCTCGAAGCATTAACACCACTTGTGTTGTGATTGTCACAAGGCAATAGTACAACTAAGGCGGACTTTTCTACAAACTGTTTACTGAAGCACAAACAATGTAGACCTGATGAAGCGGGGAGGGCTCTCTTTGTATGTTCGCTGACTCGTTGGTGCGTAGAGCTGCTGTCCTTATCTAGTTTACATCCTGTTGACCGCGTTGGTTGGGCTCATGCGCGATATACGCCGTGCTCAACATTGTACAAATATTGCACCTATTGTGTTCTACGAATTCAAACAACAATATTACTCTTCCCCGAGCTTGTTTACTACAAGCTATCCATCAGCCCAGTCTCATTACACTAGCTTACAGCCTAGATCTGTGGTTTGTGTTGTTAGCTTGTGGTCTCATGGCCAGCTCAAGCGTATGTAGCAAATAACATTACCAATGGCTATTCATAGCTTCATTCCTTCGGAGCAACCAGAATTTCTTCGTTTCCTGAAACTGACCAGTTGTGTTATTCACGAGTTGCACCATACACCATTTTGTTTACTACGTTGTGTAGCTGTGCAGGTGCGTGTGTACTTAGTGAGCGGTCAAACATGTATCACTGCACTGATTGCCTCTGTCCGGCCCTGCGTATCCTAGTATCCTATTGACTGACGCAATTTTTGCTATTTGTTTACGAACTGCAGAAATGCCTGCATTCAGTCATCAACCATTTGAATACATCCTCCCTGAGCAAACACGTTCCATTATCTGCTGTTGTGCAAGCTGTCAGATATTATGAAATAGCTGGGGTTACGGGCCTGTTTTCGTCAGCGTATTATTATTTAATTTGATCAGCTAAAAAACTGACCAATCACAATTTTCTTGCGGAAATGTTGATGTGAACTTTTGTGACATTGTAGACTCGGTACCAACAGAGAAGCTGGAGAGCCCACCTAGTAGCCCTGTACCTACCGATAATGGAAGTAGTAATGGACACTGCGTTAAGAGCACTATGACCCACCTTGTGGACAAAGTGGACTTCGTTTATGCTGACTTTGTAAAGTTCAAAGACAGCACGCCCACCCTGAGGGCCAGCGACTATAACTGGGAGTCACACGGATATGGTATAGCCAACAGACTCTACCCTGACATCGGTGACCTCTTAGATGAGAAGTTTAGAACAGCTCAACAGTTTACGTACTATACGTGAGTGTCCACTGCCCACTGAGTGCCCACTGTCCACTACATTTCTTCCTTTGCTACAGGCGCTGTACAACGCTGGTCCTAGGTCTCTCATTTGTTTCTTAAACTGAAAATTTGAGGCGTTTTCGTATTTGAAAGAGTAAAGACTCGATAAATACTAGAACCATATGCAGCCACATGCCGCTGCGTGTCATAAATACTTTAAAAAAAAACACCTTTATATTGACAGATAATCTCAATAGAATATTCTAGACTGTTGATGCTCCAACAGCCTAGGGACTGTCCCAAATTGTTATTTTATGGGAAATTTGATAGATGAAATGGTTATTGTTTTTTCCTGTTGCGTGACTCATTGTAAAAGTTTCTTATTTTACATTTACATACGATTGTCAAATGTAGATCATTTTACTTTCGTTATTTATAGCTATTTTGTCACGGCAGGAGTCAACAAATGTAGCAAATGTGCTGAATGTTTCGGCCACACGCGCCTGTTACAGCCTCGGTTATCCAACACCTTGTAACAAACACCTAGTTTAAAATCTAGCAGTTATTTTTAAATGAGTAAAAAACAATGTTTGTGTGTAACTGAAGCTCTTAGTGGACATGGGCGTGAGGTCAAAGTTTATTCTGTCAATCAGCAAACAAACGGGTGCAATGTCGGCCAAGGTTACCCGTGTTTACTCATTTATGCTGGCTATTGTAGTATTGGAGAAAAATACACTAATGTCAACACTCAGGACTTTAGGACGGGTATATGGAACTACATACATTGCATTATGGGTATCAGGCATGATGACTACGACTACGGCAGAATAAACTCTTTGTTAGAAAAAGGGTTCAAAAGTTTCATCAAACTGATGACTTGCTATCCAGAAAGAGTCAGCAAGAAAGACTTTGAAGGAATCATGAAAGGCCTCACATACTCTGAGAAGGTAGCAACAGTTTTTGACCCAAAAAATTGCTAACTGACAGTTTTTCATGCGTGAGCCTAATCTCTCATCAGCTGATGACTCGCTAAATTGGCCATCTGACATTTTGTTACATTCACCATTACTCGATGCTCACTCCGTACAAAAACTACGTTTTGTTGCTTAGGGAACCATAACTCATTGTCTGTTGGAGTTGTCCTCTCCTATGACTATCTTGATGTGAGTTACTCTGTTTGTTGTAGATCCATGTGAGCATTATACTGTTGGAGGCACGCATGCAGGCAGAACTACTCTACGCACTGAGAGCAGTAACACAATACTTCTTGTAGTCATCTCTGACACTCCCATCGCGAGCTGTCTTCAATCAAAACTGACTGTGCATGTACGGGTCGGTGCCGTACCCCCGCCCTTATAGTGAATGTCTAAGACTTCACTCTAATCGCTCTCTCTATCATCACCAGTTTATTTATTACTTGTATGCTGTACATAAGTTGCTCTCTCTCTCTAGTCTCATTGCTCATATTCTATCTAATTCTTTTCAGGAGGGCGGCAGCACTAGGTTTGCCCTGCTGCCTCTACTCAGGATCTAATCCTGCTTTTGTTAGTTTTTGCTGTTGACATTTTTAGTACAATAGTTCATTGCTGTTATATAGATAGTCGTGTATAATCACATTGTACATTCACTTCACCCGAGTTGTGCCCCCTGCTTGTCACAGATATCTGTTCTCACTTTTCAGATGTAGTATTGGCTAGCTACGTGATAGGAAGTTGCTATCTGTCTGACAGAAGCTGGTGTATACAATGGGCACTATGTGCGCCTTTCCATTTGTTACAAACATTTGGTACTGAATACAACACATTTTAAAACATCTGACCCTGTTTTGAGACTTTGAACTAACGAATTGTTACATCAACCTTATCGCTTGAAATGAGACAAAACCGTTTCCTAGCTGATGATCGCTGCACTCCATGGTTCATGGATGGTGCAATGTGCGGTACAATTCAGGATACAAGCTGGTGTCATATTACGTGATCATGATAAAAAGTTCAGATTATTTTCGTGACTCACGGATTAACCAATGCAGATAGCGGGCTGAGTGAAAGTAAGTAGCAAGTGTAGATGCTATGCACCACGTGGCGGGTGTACATGCTACGCACCACGTGGTGAGTGTACATGCTACGCACCACGTGGTGGATGTATATGCTCCGCACCATGTGGTGAGTGTACATGCTATGCACCACGTGGTGGATGTACATGCTATGCACTACAGGTGGATGTACATGCTACGC